>JAJJWX010003861.1:1200000-1800000 GCA_023529315.1 Papaver bracteatum | reverse complement strand
CATTCCATTAAAAGATGTTTCGCGGTTTCCCTGTTGGAACCGCACATAGGACACCTATCTATTTCGATTTCCATTCGGTTCGCCAAGATATCTCTCACCGGGAGACAGTCGGTAGCACATCTCCAAAGGAAGAGTTTGATTTTAGGAGTTGTTTGAATTTTCCAAATTTTACTAAGGGGGTTTGACATAGGCAAGTTTACATTTACCTTATCGAGATGGTCATAAGCCGAACTGGTGGTGAATTTTCCATTTTTGGTAAGGCTCCATCTGTAGATATCTTCTCCAGTTAACCTCGGTCTAACACAACTAATAAGATTTACCGTCTCCTGATCGAAAATTTCGAGCAAAAGAGCGGTATTCCAGTCCATCCTAATGAAGTCCCACATGTGCCTTATTTTTTTTATACCCAATTCCTCTACCCTCACAGACTCGGATTGAAGATGTGCTACCGATTCTTCATGAAGATCATCTCTTTCTCATATATTTTGGAACTTTAAAATTTTCTAACTTCTTCTTAGCCAACATTGTAAATTTATTTATCATAGTACCTAATCCTAATTAAAATTTAAGATCCAAACTCATAATTGTAATTTGTTCTTTCTTTTTCTTAATTGTTTTAATGCTCGTTCTGTGTTTTTAAAGATTTATCATATGATTTACATTTCATGGGTTCTTTAGAACCTCCTATTTTTCGGAATGGGTCTTAAGTTTATCACAGATGGACTTTTTTGGTGTTTAATTACTCTTCCAAGCATGAATTGATTGAAGAAAATCCAGGAGCATCTAATTTATTATCTTCCATATATGTCCTTTCCAAGAGATGCGACCTAAAGGAATTAGCTAAGGCATTGATGATGACTAACTTGTTTTGTTTTATTATATTAGTAAGCTTACGCTCACAACTAAACATTCCACTAACTTTCACGCTCTTGATTAAGTGACCTCAGTTGCTAATTTGATGTCATCAAGAGGATAGTTAATTAGAGAAGATGAGACTTGAGAGAAGAAGATGAGTAAAAGAGAAAACATTTGGAATTTGAGAGAACTGAAACAAGAAAAAAAATAGTAGAGGAGAAAATAGAATGAGAAATTGAAGGTGGGTTTGAGAACACTTCACGAAAACTACGGGATAATTAATGGTTTGGTAATAAGTGTTCAAATACCGATTTTTTTTTAATAGGAAATATAAGAATTATATTAAAGCTTAAATCGATACACTCAGTTCAACTCTGACCAGAGTTTTAAACCAAACAGGAAACTGAAAAGACCAACTTTGGGTTTCTCTAGTTGATCTGGCTTTTTTGGCCAAACAATTAGCAACCTCATTTGACTCCCTACGCACAAAAGTACACTTCCAACTCTGAAAAGTTTCTAATATAGTTCTACAATCACAAATAATATTATTATTTGTCCATCTCACAGTACCCTCAGCTCCATTAATTGCTTTCACAATGTTTAAACAATCTCCCTCCAAGTGCAGACATTGAATATTAGCTCTCTGCGCCATTAGTATTCCTTCCAGCGCCGCAAAATCCTCTGCCTGCTCTTCGTCTTGGGCTATCCCAGCTTTTGATACTGCACCTCCGCAATTTCCTGATTCAGAGAACATAGTTAGTCCTATACCCATATGTTTACTTTCTTTGACAAAGGAGCCATCAAAATTAACTTTTTCAAACCCTTCATCTGGAAGGTGCCATGGAATTTTATTCCTAACTGTGATTGTATTAACAGTTCTAGTTCCTTTTTTTTTGAAGAATATTCTCCCAATCATTAATGTCATGCTTTACCTTTCGCCCAAAACTCACAGTGTTAACTTTAGCCTTATCAAATACCACATCACACCGTAGTTTCCATATGTGCCATAAGGTGAAGCTTACAAACCTGATGCACCTAGAGATGTTTAAACTGCCACTGTTGGTATGGTTCAACCAACCAGTGAACAGTTCTTTAACATGTTTACCATGGACTGCCCCTGCAATGTTAGAATCAATAGCATGCCACAATTTTTTAGATACTTGGCATTCAAAAAACAAGTGATTAGACGTTTCATCACAGTTTTCACACAAAGGACAAATGCTAGTACCATTAGGAACATACCTAGCTAGTTTATTCCTAACTTCCAAACATTTCTGAATGCATCTCCACAGAAAGTGTTTGATTTTCTGTGGAAGTTCGAATTCCCAGAATTTTTTCCACGGAAACTCATCGATTTCTTGACCATACACCTCATCCATTATACTTCTGTAGGCAGTCTTAACACTAAAGAGGCCATTATAAGATGGTTTCCACCTTAGAATGTCTTTTCCATTACCCGGGATTCTTATATCACATATACTTTTAACAGTTTCATTATCAAAAAGTAATCTTAACTTATCAACATTCCATTTACCTTCATCCTGCAGAATTAGTTGATCCACAGTTTTCATACTTGTAGAGCTAAAAGAAGAATCAAGCAGTTCAGTTTTATTTTGAACCCATCTATCTTTCCAAATCTCTATAGATTGCCCGTCTCCAACCTCCCAACAACAATGTTTTTTTTTATCAATTCTAACCCTCGACAAACCCCTTTCCAAACCCAAGAAACCGATTCTTCCTTAACAACATGCATAGGATTACTATTTGGGAAATACTTATGTTCAAAGATCTTGACCCATAATGCATCAGATTCATTTAAGACTCTCCAGGCAAGTTTAGCTAACAGAGCTGTATTTAGATATTATGTTTTCTTGATGTTTAAACCCCCTAGTTCTATTGGTTTAGCAACATTGTCCCATTTCCTCAAGGTTATACCTCTAGTGTTTCCTTTTTTGTTCCAAAAGAACCTTCTCTGAATTCCATCCATTTTATCTGTTAATTTTTTTGGCATAGGAAAGACAACCAAATGATGTGATGCTAGGGTCCCTAGATTGGATTGAATTAGGATTGTCCTACCAGACTGGTTCACATACTTTCCTTTCCAGGTGGACAGATTCCTATCAAAACTATCAAAAAGGTGACTAAAAGTTTCCCTTTTATCCCTATGGATAAGGAGAGGTACACCTAGGTATTTATCTTGGAGACCTAGCTTTTTAATATTCAGAATGTTGACTATATTGGTTTTAGTTGTGGGGTCTATTTTGGGACTGAAAGCAATACCTGATTTCTCCAAATTGATGGCTTGTCCAGAGTACTTACTAAACATTTTTAGCATATTATCCAGATTCCTAGCACCCTTCACATTGGCTCTAGCAAAAACAAGCAGATCATCAGCAAAAAAAAGATGACTTACAGACGATGCACCTTTCGTTACTTTAATCCCTTGTATCTCATTTTTAGATTCAGCAATAATAAGCATTTTAGATAAAACATCCATGCAAATACAGATTCGAAATCTGAGTTTAGGTAAAAGATGAAGTCGAAGATGACTGAGAGAACTGGGTTTTCAAGAGAAATAAAAAACGAAGAAAGAGACGTGGCATAGTCTTTTTTGTATGGGTAAAAGAGAAAAGCATTTTTTGTATGGGTAGAAGAGAAAAGAATTTCCGTGATAATTATCCTAAATTAGTGGCGTGATAATTATCTTTTTTGTATGGTTTCACGGGTTCTTCATTTTCATCATCCTCTGTTCTCGCCCGTTTCACTCTAATCGGAACACCAAATAATCGAGTACTACTTGTATCTTCTTCTGCTTCAGCTTTAACTCGACTGCTATCGCTAACACCGCCAGTAATTCCATCGTTATCATCACAAAACCGCTTTAATGACATAAATTCCATCATTTTCCCCACCGGAAAACCATTACCGCCACCACCACCGCTCTTATCCTCTTCATCTTCGGCTTCTTCTGCAACCACCGTTATTAACACTAGGCCTGATATAGTTAATGATATTATTCGCCGTCATCACCGGTGGAATTAATGATGTTGAAGGTGAAGAATTCGATGATAATACTTGTTCATCACCGGAATCAGTTGGAGATCCAGCTGCTACTACAACCGTTGTTGTTGTGGTCGTCGTTGTTACAACCGGTGGTGACGGAGATGATGTTGATGATACCTTTCTTCTCTGTATATCAGATAATAATATCTTTTCTCCATCAATAACAGAGAAATCACCATCAATAACAGAGAAAATTAGAAATTAGAAGAAATGAAATGAAAAAAAAGTTCGATTATGATTATGACTTACGTAAGTATTGAGTTGGCGAACAAAACTAGAGAAATTATTATGTTTAAAGAATTTAGGCAACAAATCTCTAGCAAATTCAGTTGGTCTCCAAACAATGAAAGTAGTACCAAAACTAGAGAAATTATTAGGAAAGGGTAAACTCGGAAGATAAAAACCAAAATATTAATTTGGATAAAACGGTTTTTGGTCATGACAAATGGAAGCTTACCATTCGTCCCTCATGACCTCATCAAAATTTGTCCCTCATCAAAAAATTTCCCCATTCTAAGTGTTCAACTATACCCATCTCTCCAGAATTTAAAAGATGCCGCAAAAAAATCAAGCTCTTAACTTTAGAGTTTATACCACCATTTCTCACTGTAATAAAGTTATAAGTCCATGATCTTCTGGTAGTTAGGCTTCACATGAATATTAACGAAATGCCAGCCCAACTTTGACTTTCATTCCATTAACAAATAATGATCTTATTCTCGTGAGAAACAAGACTGAAATAAACAACACAAAAAAAGTATCTTGAAAGAATAACAGAAACAACTTTTTTCTCTCTCCCCTCTCTCTCCTCTCTCAAACCCCCTTTTTCTCCGAAATTCAAGCCTCTTCTGTTCTTCGCCTCCCTGCTCGGATTTGGTCTTTAAGACTAGATCTGAGCAAGATAGTGTAGTTAATGTTAGATTCAGTTTAGTTTCTTTGGGCGCCTTCCATGCTTTTTCCTTGATTTCTTATCTGTTCGCCTTTCAGCTTTTTTCCCATCTCGGCATCTCGTCTTCATCAATAAATCTTGGAGGCCGTTTGCGGCTATTGGAGGCGTTGGTGATAGCGGATCTGCTCTCCCATGTCCTTCTTCAAAGCTTTCTATTGATGACTCATTTGGGGTTTCTGTTCAAATACAGAAGCGATTTCATCTGTTCCTATACAGTGATTGAGTTCATCATGGGGGTTAGACACGGGTGTTCATAGTTGAGGGTTGTTGATTTTGCTTCTGAGATTTCTTTCCATCTGCTCCCTTTTCTTCTTCTTGTTTCAATCAACATCAAATCGAAATCACTTATTTTATCAACCCCAGGTACTTGTTTATGTTGACGAAATCAGTGTCGACGGATTTCGCTATGGTGGCTTGGTTGTGGACGTTGATGAGCTTCTGCAGTGGATTCTTAGTTAGATGGTGGATCTGGAGATAGTGGCGGCGGCGGCGGCGGAGTTAGGGTTGTTGCTGGAAGTCTTTTCTATAGCACTTTTTGGGCTAGGGTTTCCATGTAATTTTGGGAAATTCATTTGTCCGGGAGACTGGAGAGGGTTTTCTATGTTGGGCTCTCACAATTGTATAATGTGAGTTAGCATTTCTTGGGCCTTGTATCTATTGCATTAGGTTAGGTCTTTCCTTTGTTGGGCTTCTTTCTTTGAAGCATTTGTGTGGGGTTGGTACTTTATACTAACTATTCTATATAAAATTACTAGCCCTTAACTCGTAACGGCACGGGTCATGATGTTGGTTCATTTTTAATATATCGTATAATTCGTGTCCCGAATACTTATTAACTCCTTATGATTTAATATGTGTTTGTCTTAAAAATAGTTGGGATTTTTCTCTCTTTTTTTCTTTAATATTTTACCGCTGAAGATTTGCTCAAAAGAATGAAATATAATCTTAACTTCCGGACACTTTTTTATTTAGGTTCATTGCTTATAATAAGATAATGCTCTACACGAACATGGAAGTTTAAATATTTTTTGGAAATATGTCGTCAGCAGCGCTCATCTCAGTGAAATCAACTAATCAATATCGTCCATAAAAGTCTCCATATTCTCATATTTCGTTCCACCTGACTCATCTATCATGATCATGTTGTCGATCCTCCAAATAGGCAAAAAATAATATTTTTTTTGTATCGAACGAATGATACAAACTATCCAATGTGACATGATTTTCCTGTAATTTTTCAACACCCATTAGATGACAATGTTTAAAATGTGTACCCATTACCTTTCCGAATGGATTGTATATATGCGAACCTCCGCCATTAAATCTTCAACAAAGTACTGTGCCAAGCAATTCATCTTAACGAAGGCTTTGGTAACTTCAAAAGTCTTGGACATTTTGCCACTTCCGTATGTTCCTACCTTCACTTGGAATACAATCTAGCGACACATTACCTCATAAAGAACCTTGAACACATATTGTACTCCCTGATCCTATTTCAAATTAATAGGTTGTGAATATATCCTTTACCAAAAGTTGACATATTCTACGTTGAATATTTATAAAAAAAATTATGGTATTGTGGATCATTGCTTTCTAAGATTGTAGTTTTCAAAATTGGCCTCTTCAAGTCCCACGGCTTTCTAAGTTTATATATCTTGTTGTTGTTTTTAACATTTTAGTTAGTCATATTATGTTTGTTACTAACTTTAAACATGATGTCATCTTCTACGGTGAACTTTATGTGATTTCAGAATCGAAATAGTTATACCTCTTTAATTCGTATCAAGTAATCCGTTGTATATCTCAACAATTCTTCTACAACAATTCCTTTCTTTTTCCGTTTCCGGACCATCTGTAGCCATTATTGTCAAACGCAGTCTGTCTAATTTTTGTTGATGTTATGTATTTGCAATGTTCATTTTTCTTAAACAAATAGATTGTGGAAAAACTAAAAAATAAAAGAACATAAGTATTATATCGGGTCTAAGTTACTATATCCAAAATACTCCGGACACTGCTTCTGGTGTCTTGTTTCCTCAAATTCCTCGTTGCATTCTAGACAGTACATGTAACACCAATCATTTGTAAAATGAGCTATTTGCGTAAGTTTGGTCAATGTAAATGTATTCCTTGCCTGTAATAATAATAACAACACGTCAATTTTTTTCAAGGCATCCAGTTATAAATGGTATGAATCTAATAGATTTGAATTATACCTCAATCTTAGATATCACCTTCTTCTCACATAACATAGCAATTAAGGAAGGACAAATCTTAACCTCTCTTTACATAGGCAGAGTTAGCAAAACTATGTTTTTCAACTGTCTTACGTGAAAATTATTATTAATCCATATTTTAGTCAGCTCCTATCGAAGCCGATCTAATTAGTCCTATAGAAAGTTAATCTTAAATTTTTGACCTTATCTCTTGACAAAATTACTGAAGTATTCTCAGTCATGTTCTGCATTGTGTGATCTACCCATCTGTGTCTACTCTACCTTCTAACCCAGTGAAAGAAACATATACATATTGATCCGTAATTTGATGTTGTTGATTTGTCATCAAGAGGTCGCATGATTTGAGAATGAACTATAAAAAATATTCTATAAACATCGGAGACGAAATTTAGATTTATGATTTAGAGTTTTTTATGATGATTTTGATGAACAAACATAATTTTCAAACAAATATTTTAGAATGCAAATACATTTTCCCGGTCAATAAGGTTTTATATCGGGAATTGAGTGAAAGTTGTTGTCTTTGTAGGTAGTTATCGCGAAACAACTCGACATTCATGGTCTTTCAGGAAAAAGAATGTAATAGTACTTGAGAGAGCAATAATGTTCTCTTACGCGGGTACACCAATTGCATTTATATAATACGGATGATCGAACAGTCATGATCATATTGTCTTATACGTTCCGATATCATCCTCAAAATATTTGGTTTTTGTCCTTATCAATCGTGCTAAAAACAACCAATTACATCTTTCACAATACAATGTTGCATGTTTTGTGAAGATTATTTTTTTACTTGGTCAATAAAACTCACTAAAAAACATAAACTATTATTATACACTACTATTAGCAACACCCACCACCATAAAAGCATCCACCGCCACTATTTCTTCCACCAATAGTAATGTTACCGCCTCCACCATTCACAAACACCCGCCACCGCTTATACTAACCCTACTTCCACTACGACCATTAGAATTAATAGAGTTTTTTGTAAAATTATTTATTAATAAAATTATGTATTTATGTTAGATTATTAAATGGACATTTATAATAGAAATTTAATTAATCATTATGAACAATCAATGAGACACTAATTAATAAAATGTTTAAAAATGGTTAAGTTGAACAAACCCTAGCGGTAAATTTATCTTTGCCAAGGATAAATCCTGACCACTCTTTACATAAACAAATCGATGATAAATAGTTTCATATGTTCTGATCTTGATTTGTGTCGTTCGTTCAGTTATTACATAACATGGCAATTGATTGCACCAACTTTTTAAAATGGACATGTGTTTGACAGAGTTTATTTTAACATTAGAATGTTCAACCACGTTTTATACTTTATAATATAACGTTACACATTTTGTGGCGTTACGAAATTAGCATAATATGTTTTTTTTTCCACCAATACCCTCCACCACCATAAAACCATATGAATCCACTTTTTTTTATCCACCACCACCTAGTGGCGGAGCCAAGGGTTGACTAACCTGGCTCCAACCCCTTAAAGTTTTAATAACTACATAATTTTTTTAGTTTATTTTATAAATAGTACTTTGTCCATATATATTTATGGTTTAGTCCACCAAAGTTTACATGTTTCTTTAAAAAAAAAAAAGGCCTCCTCAATGTCAATTTTTGACTCCACCACTGCCACCAACACTGCCGTCCATCCGATGTAGGTTGTTGGACGCAATTCTAATTTTCAATCACAAATGCCATGTATAAGGTTTAGATTGAGAAAAATTTCGTCAATTGATTAGTTTAATTATCTTTTTTCCGTGTGTATATTCTTTTTTTTATTGAAATCGATTTTATTATATTACCAAAGATAACAGGGGTACCATTTGGGTGATGCTACTACAATCATGAAAATATTGTCTTGTATGACATCATCCTGAAATATATGGTACCTTCATTTATCAAAAGTGTTAAAAACAACCAACCACATCTTCTACACTACGATGTTATCGATGTTGTAACGAAAACATAAAATTAATATTGTCCATCACTACTCACCAGCATTCACCGTCACTACTTCTTCCACCACAAACCAAGGGAGGAGCCAGGATTTTGAGGAGAGAGAGAGAAAAAAATTCTTGGCAAGTTGGATACATGTGAAAAATGGACTTTGTATCTAATTTTACGATAAAAGAACAAAAATAAATATAATTGTGATTGGCTCCGCCCTTAACCACCACTAATATTTCGGCCTCCACCTCTTCTACTACTCATTGCCGCAGAAAATGTTTATTGATATTATTTATCAAAATTACTTATTAATAGAAATAAATAAATATTATAATTAATTAAGAAAGTATTTATAATTAAAAAATAATTAGTCATTTATTATGAGCAATTAGTGTTTCACTAATTAATAAAACACTTTATAATGAATATATTATTTATTATGTGCAATTAGTGAAACACTAATTAATAAAACAATTATGGTTTTTAAGTTGAACAAATTACCACTATTGATTTATCTTTTCTATCAATTCCAACCAAGGTGGAACATTGGTTAGAGGCCACTCTTATGACACAATAGGTCATGAGTTCGAACCTCCCCATTATAATTTTTGTATTCATTTTTTATTCATAATATTGGAATTAACACCACACGTGTGCGACTTGTAGGGTGTGGCAAGGAGAACCACAACATTTGATTTATCTTTCCCATGGACAAATCCTGACCACCACTAACAAAGGCAAACTTAGCCTATCTTTGTTTTGTATTCTTGATAATCTTTACCGAGCAAAAAAAAAAACAACACACAAATGTACTTAGTAGTAGTTTCATCATACCTTTCTCCTGACCATCACGATTGACGATCCTCTTGATCTTTTTGGTTGATTTTTTCCTTATCGACATTCTCGTTCTGAAAATGGTTCTGAAAGCCGGCTGGAAAAACCTTAAAGAATTTTCTAGATTGAAGGATGATTTTGCCTGCAGGCTGGGAAGCACTGACACGGACACGTGACACGGACACAGGGACCGGCAAAATTCAAAATTATCAGGACACGGACACGTTTATATATATATTAATTAGATAATTTTTATACACTAATATCATAGTATAATGGTATATCAAATACATTAATCATGCATATACATGAAAAAACTCACTTTTATGCCATTAGGTTAGCTCATATGTACAAATATTAACTATTATACTAATTTTCATAACCAATTTGATTACACAGTTAGCAAAATGAGATATAGATTTGTACAAGTGTGTCGTGTCGGTGTCCAACGCGTGTTAGCAAAATGAGATATTTTTTTTGAGATTTGTACAAAGAAAACAAGCCAAGGAAAAGTTCAGGCATGTCGACATGACTTCGATTGAGCTTTGAACACATCCCTCTCAAAAAACCAAAGTCCAACGCTCTATTGTTCCTTTCCTTCCATAAGTGCCAATGTGTCGTTCTTTACATCTTCTGTCAAGGTCATCCTCCATGATTCGTTCTTCTTCATTCTACCCTTGTGATTACAGTGGTTTCTTCCTCTCCTTTGCAAAAGTACATCTCATATCTTCAAATTGCATTCCCCATGGTTTAGCATTGCATAAGTAGGCAAGGAATGTGTCCCTTTGGTGGAATACCATTCCTCCACAGGGCTTGCTTCCTTGGAACTGCAGGGGTTTTACAACCAAGAAACCCAGCTCATCTTTGTTTTCTCATCAGTTGAATCCCATAAGAATCTTATCGTTAATTTGCAATTCTATGGAAATATGAAGTATTTGAGTCCCCCCATTTGAACTCATTTTGTTTTGCTCTGACCTGCCACTTCCTTGCCTCCATAGCTTTAATATTCTTCAATCTTAACAAACATTTCATCCTCTCCCCAAATTGCTCTTCAGACAATTTATGTGTCTCTTCCATTTGATCCAACCAATCGACTTTTTGAGTAATTTCTTCTTTCTCCTTTTTAACTCCACCAAACTCCTTCCTGCTCCATTCCTTCAAGAAGTACTTCAAATTTTGTAGCTTTTTAAAGAAGATAAAACTAGCTTGTCCCTGAAACTCCAAAATCCCCCACCATTCTGCCACATTTTTGAGAAAATCTTTATGCATCAACCAACCATTCTCAAATTTGAAATAAGGTTTAGTCTGAAGCTTTGGTTTGGTTACCAACAAAAGAGGGATCCTTATGACTCTAGTAAGGACCGTTAGCATTTAAATCAAAGTCAAGAGGATCTTCCTGCATGTCAGACCAAGTGAAAGCTCCTCCCACCAATGGTAGATCTACCAATTGATGATTTGTAATGAAATTATTTAGAAACTCATTGTTTCTGGCATCTCCATCTCCTCTATTTCTCTCCTCCTCTCCTCTCACTGCATTCATATCACCAGCAAAACAAATAGGTCCCTTCCACCAATTTCTCACCGCATTTAGATCCTCCCAAAAATTCTCCCTGTTGTTATAATTACAAGGAGAATAAACATTGCAAACAGCCCATTTTTCTCCATTCCCTTTAGCACAAAATATAAAGCATTCATTTTGTCAAAAGAATTAAGCCCACGAACGTTCAATCGATTTAATATCCATTAAGAACCTCAAATTGTTGTTCATCATTTCCTCCTCCCAAATAGTGTTGTCTACTTCAACCAACTCAATTCCTGATCAACTTTTGTCCATCTTCTCTGACCCCATTTTCTTAGCATTCACTTTTTTGAATCTTTCTTTATATTTCTGAACTTGTTTCATGAAACCTAATTTTTTGTTAATTCGTTAGTGAAAAAGATCGGACACATATAAACTGGCCCCTAATGTTAAATCCTAATTATGCCAACTACATTAGCCTACAAACAGTGTTTGCAACGGACGAGAACTTTTTGAAACCATTATACCGATTAATTCATCACTAGTCAAGGAATCGAATTAACTCCCTGATTAAAGTATAGTCTTTTTCCTTTAATTATTAAAGTTCAATATAAAGATGTTAGTTTTTGTTGTTAAATCCTAATTATGCCAACTACATTAGCCTACAAACAGTGTTTGCAACGGACGAGAACTTTTTGAAACCATTATACCGATTAATTCATCACTAGTCAAGGCGAGGATTAAAGTATAGTCTCTTTAATTATTAAAGTTCAGATGTGTTTTTGTTGAAATATTCTGTAGCAAAATCATGAGGTGCCATTTCTCAACAGTATGTATTGGCCCAAGAGAAAAAGTTAAAGACAAAGCAAAGGATAATGCATCGTCATTGTCCCTTTCAAAGTGTACGAAACATCTCAACACTATGTATTGGCCAAGAGAAAAACAAAAAAGATGAATTGTCATTTAGGAAAGCAGATATTTCAATAATCCTTGAGAAAAATTAAAGATTATTCGATCTTGTTTCATAAGGGATGGTAAAATAAAAGAAAGAAAAAGAATACCATCCCTCCAATGCTTTTTTTTCTTTTTTTTTTTCATGTGACAGAAAACTTGCAACACCTTACATTAACAGATCAAAAATGTTTCATGCACAATGAAGTGCACACGGAGGAGAGAAACTGTGAGAGAGAAAAGAATTTGGCCCCACGTTTGGCCCCCACCCCTTATCTGTCTCCCCCTTAGGACGTCTTTCAGCCGTTGGATCCCTTCGTTGTGCAGATCACAGCACAAAAACGTAGTGAGTGTATCATTGCTCAGAAACAGATTCTTTGTTATTTCTGGAAAGCAAATATTCGAGTCGTTATTGAACAAGCTAGGAACAAATAATTTCTTATATATTAGTGTAAATCTTCAGGTCATTCAATAGATAAACAATATTCATTCCAAACTCATCAGAAAAGCAACTACTTTTTGATTTATTTATTGATTTCCAAATCTTCACAAAATTCAAGTATATCATCATCACTATGGCGTTTGAGGGGATTCTTACAAATGGCGTAACAGAAATATTAAATAAATTGGTTCATGTTGTCGCCCAAGAAATTAGTCTGGCTTGGGGCGTCAAAGATGATTTAAGAAAGCTTCAGAAAACCATGGAGATGATTCTTGCTGTTGTAGCTGATGCTGAAAGGAGGCAAGTAACCGAAGAAGCTGTGAGACTTTGGTTGAGATGGCTCAAAGACGTGGCATATGACGCTGACGATGTGATGGACGAGTTTCTCCTATGAAACCATGCGTCGGCGTGAAAGAGGGGACCGGTTGAAGCATAAGTTGCACGATTTCGTTTCGTCTTCCAACAACCCACTTTGTTTTCTTTTCAAGATGGCGAATAAAATTAAGGATATTAACCGAAGATTAGAAGAAATTACTAAAGATATGAACAGGTTTGGCCTGCACGCTGCAACAGTTAATACTTATGTGGTTCGTGGTGAAAGTAGTGAGCAACGGAGCCGGCAAACTGCATCCTTTATAAACGATTATGAGACTGTGGGAATGAAGAATGATATGATTAATATAGTTGAGAAACTAACAAAGGCGAAAAGGTCATCATCGTCAGATGTCAATTATCACTCTTCGGAAAAGGTTTCAACTATCTCCATTGTGGGGATGGGTGGGCTTGGGAAGACTATGTTAGAATTACCTCTAAACATGTAAATTATTCTAGAAACAAAGAATATAAGGTAAGCCTCCATAGACATAGTTGTTAGCCTTCATAGGCATAGTTCTCTTCTTCTCTTTGTAAGCCTATAAATAGGCATTTGTAGTATCATTTGTAATCATCCAAAAATATCAAAAACATTGTATTCTTGTTATCTAAACACTCAATCAATGAATCTCTCTATTTTGGTTCAATCTTGATATGGTATCAGAGCAAGGTTAAGGATCCTTGTATCTAGTATTGAACCATGGGAGATTCAGATACAGAAAATTCTAAAACCACAAAACCTTCCGACACAATTATTTTTCAATCCGATGGGTCATCGTTCAAGGAAGGAATTACTTTGGATGAATCAAATTATGATCTGTGGTCTCAAATCATTGAGATGCATATTGCTGAGAAGGAGAAGATCTCCTTTATTCGCGGTACGTCTCCAGTTCCATCTAAAAATGATGACAAGTATGATAAATGGTACGCAGAAAATCAAAAGGTCAAGAGATGGCTATTAATGTCTATGTCACCAGAAATAATGAAACGATATATTCGTTTACCTACTGCTCGTGAGATCTGGGATGTTGTTTCTAAGGCTTTCTATGATGGATCAGATGAACTACAAATTTATATCTTAAATCAAAGGGCTTTCTCTGCCATGCAAAATGGTAGACCACTCCCGGTCTATTATGGGGAATTAGTAGAAATCTTCAGTGAGCTAGATCACCGTGATAATGTGATTATGGAAAATGAAAAAGATGTTGAACTATATCGAAAATCAGTTCAACGTATGAGGGTGCATATTTTTCTTGCTGGTTTAGACAGTGAATTTGAACAAATACGTGGGGAAATTCTAAGGAAGGATCCCATACTTGAATTAGAACCTTGTTATGCTTTGGTACGACGTGAATCTGTCCGGCATACTACAATGAACAAAGGAACTGAAGTTGATACTTCTGCAATGGCAACCCGTCGTCAATACAACATTAAAGATAAGTCCGCCACCTGCACTCATTGTAATAAACGTGGTCATACCAAAGACAACTGCTTTGAGATTGTCGGGTATCCAGATTGGTGGGATAAGCGCGATCCCAAGAAAAAGAACTCTGCAGCAGCAGCACATGTGGTTAGCAATCTAACATCCGCTATGGAAACAACCAATGGTAAGGTTTTTAATGTTTCGCAAGTTGTTCCTAATAACTCATGGATAATTGATTCGGGTTGCACAGACCATATGACTTTTGATTCCAGACAGGTTTCTCCTCTTAAAACATCCATACACAACTCCGTTTTTGCACGACGAGATGGATCTTTGGCTCCAGTAATTGGAGAACAATCATTAAATCTTACTGATACATTGAGTCTAGATTCGGTTTTAGTCGTTCCCTCTTTAAGTTATAATCTATTATCAGTTTCCCAAATTACTAAAGTATTACATTGTGTTGTTATTTTTTGGCCTAATTCTTGTGTGTTTAAGGACATCCGAACACGGCGAACGATTGGATCTGGGGTTAGAAGAGGAAAGCTCTACTATCTAGATTTGGCGTCAAAAATTATAGAAAGATTATCTAATGCTTTAGCTGTGAATGGTACTCAGGGGGAGAAGGAGAAATCGCAAATTTGGTTATGGCATAGACGGTTAGGGCATGCTTCTTTTGGCTACTTAAAAAGGCTATTTCCTAGTCTATTTTCAAAGGTTGATGTTTCTAGTTTTCAATGTGAAGAATGTGAACTAGCTAAAAGCCATCGTACTTTGTTTCCATCAATTTTAAATAAAAGTCCTATTCCATTCATGATTATTCATTCTGATGTTTGGGGGCCGTCTAAAGTTAACACTCTTGGAAGCGCACGATGGTTCGTCACCTTTATTGATGATTGCACTAGGATGACATGGGTTTGCTTGATGAAATCAAAAGATGAAGTGAATAATTTATTTCAGAGGTTTCACAAATTAGTCAACACACAATACAATAAAAAGATTCAAGTTCTTCGAAGTGACAACGGAGGCGAATATTTAAGTACTGATTTTCAACATTATTTAAGAGAATGTGGTATTGTTCATCAGACAACTTGTCCTAATACTCCTCAACAGAATGGGGTAGCTGAAAGAAAAAACCGTCACTTGCTTGAAGTTGTCGTGCTTCATTAATATCATCTCATATGCCGTTAACTTATTGGGGTGAAGCTCTTACCTCAGCAAAGATATGTGATCAACCGCACACCTTCCAGCACTATCATTTTTCAGACACCATTTCAAGCTCTCACCGAGGCAACAGTTTCACCAACAGTTCCAAACTTGCCACCATGCATATTTGGTTGTGTAGCATTTGTGCACTTACACAAGAACCAACGGATCAAGTTATCTCCCCGAGATTTAAAATGTGTCTTCGTGGGATATGCTGCAAGTCAGAAAGGGTATAGGTGCTATCATCCTCCAACTAAATGAATGTACATCACATTGGATGTTAAGTTTCACGAACACGTGATGTATTACTCGAAGTCTGAACTTCAGGGGAAGTATGAAAAAGAAATTCAGACTCTTGACTATGAAGAAGACATAATCGAAGAAGATGTTGTTCTTCATATTCCAAAAGAACAGAAAGTTAGTGGGGAAGAAATTAACACAAATGGTGAAATTGAAGCTATAAATGAAGTTGAAGAAGATAATGCAGATGGATCAGAAGATAATGAAGATGAAGTTGAAGAAGATAATGATACATCACCAACCCCAATCCAACCGTTCGCTGAAGATGTTCTTGAACCTGCAAAGAAACAATTGCCAGAACGTCGGAATAGAGGTATCCCTAAAACTATGTATGAACCTGATATTTCATCAAAAGCTAAATATCCCATGAGTAATTATGTCTCTAATCACCGTCTGACAGAATCAAATAAGTCATTTGTGAATCAATTATCTACTATAGTTATTCCTAACAGCGTGCAGGAAGCATTATCTGATCCGAAATGGAGGGAATCTATGATCGATGAGATGAAATCCTTACAAGAAAATAATACTTGGGACATGGTTGAATTTCCAGAAGGAAAGAAAGTCGTGGGATGTCGCTGGGTTTTTACAGTCAAATACAAGGCAAATGGTGAAATTGAACGCTTTAAGGCAAGATTGGTTGCTAAAGGGTATAGCCAGACTTATGGTGTAGATTATAATGAGACATTCGCACCTGTAGCTAAAATGAATACAGTCACGAGTCTTGTTGTCTCTTGCTGCAAATTTGGGTTGGCCATTGCAACATGTTTGATGTCAAGAACGCCTTTTTTACATGGATATTTGTCCAAGAAGAAGTGTATATGCCAGCTTCCACTATCAGGGAATGATGGAGTCAACAGTTGTCATAACGGAAAAGTTTGTAGGTTCATTTGGGAAGATACCAAAGGCTCACATACAAGACCCGATAAGAGATTATGGAACCCATATGAATGCGGTACTAAGATTATCATAGAAAATGACAACCTTAACCGTACATGTACTCAACATGAGAGAACTCATGGAATATAAACTAAATAACCACACAAGTTGATTAATTTAGTTTTTAATGCTCAACATATAACATCTCATGGAACAACCAACCATGCCAATAACAATCGACTTAGTTGTATCGTGCTCAACATGAGATACACAATGGAACCTTCACAGTAATACATAATAATATGGAACAATTAAGATCTATACCGTGGATAACAAAAACAAGGATCTATTCTATTTTTCCATCACAAAGTGGCATAATAGACTTTATCCTTGAATCACAAAAGATTTTAACCTATCTTACATCAATAATTGACAATATAGGCTTAACTTTTGTGTTTTTCCAAAAGTCCATTCATTCCTTTATCAATATTTGCATACCAATACGTGAACGACTTTACTTTTGACAAAATATGGGATAATCAAGTTCACAGACGAACATACAAATCCCATCAAAATATTGCAATATATAAAATCAAAAAGATTAATACTGCAACCATCATCTTCCAAACAACTTTAGAATTTAAACCAATAAATCTAAAAACAAGAAGATGAAATCATTGGATATAGCTATGTGTAATCACAATCATTGCTATTCCAAAACACTAGTTATTCTTCTAAATAAAATAGAAAACATAGAAGATTTACTAGACATTAAGACCTTTGAAGAATTCATTATCGTCCACGAACTCCTTGTTGTCAACAACCATTAGAACATAAGGTTCATTAAGAAAGGAGTTTATATCAATGAACCTTCTTGGTTGCTGTTGTCGAACCATGGCCTTCTGAATCTCATGAGTCTTATGCACAAATTCCTCTATTTTTTGAATCTCCTTTCGCAACTCCTTTAACACTTCAAGAACATCATAAAACTTCTGAGAATTTGAAGGAACAACTCTTGGCTTCCTCGTATTCCTTCTTTTTCCTTTCAAGGTTGGATGCAATGGAGATTTTTCTTTTTCCTTCATTATTGATGGCTTAACAATCACATTACCTTCTTTTTCATCAGAAGACATCATTCTTGGAGCTTCCATAAGCGTATGGGTTTGTGAGAGGAATTCACAATTATCTCAACAAGTAGTCTTAAGATAAAAAGAGGTTTTAAATAAGGAAAAGGAATGTAGGGTTTGAAACCTAAAACGGTTCGTGGACGATCAACTCTTATCCCTATAAAGAGCAGAATTGTTGATAGTACCCCCTTTTCTTTTGTTTGATAGACAAATATAAGACAAAACTAAGAAAAGAAGAATCAAAACTTTTCTTCAAGCCTGAGAGGTACAAAATCATTGTCTCTTTTGATTAGGCACATGAGACAAGATTTTAGACACAACACAATTAATTTGTGCTGTGGTGAACAAAAATTTGTCTACCCATTTCCTCTTGAGAGGAATCCACAAACATCTGTCTATCAAAAGGATTTGACCATACTTTATTCTCATATGGTCTTGATTTTTCCTTGGAAACTAGCTTCTTAGACGAAGATAAAATCTTACATACCTCTGCGGTTTTCTGAGTAAGTTTGAGCTTTCTTGCTAGATGATTTGCTCTTCGTTGAAGTTTGTTGACGTGTATTTGCTTGTGTTTGAACTTGTAACACCTTGAGAGTTCATGACCTTTTAATGAACAATATGAGAACGTCACACTTGGATAATAATCAGGCTTCTGAATTGTGCAGGCGGCTAGGCACATAGTGGATCCTGAAATATTATAAATAGTGTTTCCAAGAAAAAGGTCAACTTTTTCTTCCAGAATGGTTGGATTATCTTCTGAAAGAATATCAAAATTGATATGTGTATTGCTACAATTATCAAAATCAATATTTTCACCAAGAAGTGCAACACGTTATTTCTCATTTTCATTTGAATCATAGTCGTCAGACATTTCATAAAGAGTTGCAGCAAGACCTTTGTTCCCAGTGTATTTTCTCCGATTTGGACACTCGTTTGCAAAATGACTAAATACTTTACACTTAAATCACTGAGGCATATCCTCTTCATCAGTTTCATAAATATCCCTGTTTTTAGGAGGAACACGATTATGAGGTTTGACTAATTCCTTAGGATTATCTTTGGAGAAGTGTTTACTTCTCTTCAAATGAAGATCCCTAAACTGTCTTGTGATCATCGAGACTGATTTGTCAAGATCTTCATTTGATGAATCTATCTCAGAGTGATCATCTTCAGAGATATATAGTTTTTTTTTTTACTTTTATCAAGTAATTTAGTGTTCTTTAATGCTTTGAACACAACATCCTTAGCCTTGGATGGAAGTTCGTGATCAAAGATCTTAAGCTTACCAACCAGCGTGTTTCTGGAGAGAGTATCTAGGTTATTTCCCTCAACGATGGCATGATTCTTAGCATCGTATCTAGATGGCAGTGATCTGAGAATTTTCATCACAATGTCCTTTTCAAGAATAGTCTTACCCAATGAAAAAGATGCATTAACAATTTCAGACACTTTGTGATTAAACTCATCAAATGTTTATCCATCTGCCATACGAAGGTTTTCCCAATCGGAATTAAGGTTCTGAAGCCTTGCATCCTTTTCACTGGAATTTCCTTCGAATACGATTGCTAAGATATCCCAAGCTTCTTGCGACTTAATGCAATTAGACACATAGTGCTGAAGATTTGGGGTAATGGCATGTATGATCGCATTCAAACCGCCAGAGTTTTGCTTTGCAGCAAGAACCTCTGCAGGAGTATATTCAGAAATATTCTTTGGAACATTTTCTCGTTCTGCAGCAACGGGAGGATCATATCCATTAACAACATATACCCATGATTGCAAAATCACGTGCTTAAAGAAAAGCTCGCATATCAAATTTTCACCATAAATAATTAGAGCCATCGAAGACTGGTGGTACCACTACAAAAAAGGGGTGTATTGCAACATGTCCCAAAGGTGGCAACAACCCATATTTAGTGTGGCTATATCTTTTTGCCACATAAAAATATTTTGCCACACCAGTGGCAACAGCTTGGGTGGCAAGAAATAGTTGCCACCCCTTTAAGGCACAGTGGCAAAAGATGGATTTCTTGCCACACCAAATGGTGAGGCAATAGCATGAAGCAATAGGTATTTTTATTTTTTCTTTATTTTAATTTTTAATTATTTATTTTAAATCTTTTTGCCACATTAATTGGTGAGGCAATAACGTAAGGCAAAAACATTTATTATTATTTAATATAAAATTATTTTGAATTATATTTTATTCAAAAATTATTTTGCCACACCATTAAAATTATTTTGCCACACCCTGATGCCACAAATTGTATGTAGCTAAAACTCATTTACTGGCCATTGTAATATTATGTTTTAAATTATGCACGGTAACAAAAAATTGTAAAACAATTACAAAAATTGAATCCAAATATAGAATTCAAGTTCCATTAAATAAAAATAGTTGTGACAAGGCATAGAAAATCCCACTTACCATAAGGAAACAAAAAAATTACACAAGCAAAACTGAAGAAACCTAATAAATCAAACTTGGCCTAGTCCATGTTAAATCAGCTCCCAGGCGGCCTAGGTATCCAATCCCAGACGTCTGTTTTTGTTCCCCGCGTGCCCGCTAAACAAGACCACCAAGCAAAAAGAATATCAACGAATGTAGAGAATCATCATGTCTAATGGAATGGAACATCAACAAACACCTTTATTATCAAGGAAGAGAGACTTACAATCATTTTGAGGTCTGTTGAGTTGGTCCATGGATATGTAAAGCGGCTCCTCAGGTCCAAAGAGTAGCTCCCGAGGTCTTCTAGGATGCTCCCCATGTCTTTGGCACTGCTCCAATGGTATGAAAGGCGTCGCCTCGTGTCTGTTTGGATGTTGCCCAGGCCTATAAAGCGCCACCGCAGGTCCAAAAAGTTGCTCCTCTGGTCTGCCAGGATGCTCCCCAGGTCTTTGGCGCTGCTCTAAAGGTATGAAAGGCGTCGGCCTGTGTATAGATAGTTGCTCCCAAGGTCTGTGATGATGCTCCCCGGTTCTGAAGAGGTGATCTGAAGATCCTGAGATCCTAAATCCCATAACCAACCAACCATCTACATAATTGTTCCTTTACTGCCAATTACAGTCTCACCAATGAATCCACCATTACACCATAAATTTATACGTATTCATAAATTAAATCATAATAAAATTTACAAAAGAAACAAGTACCCAATTCAGACTATCATAGAAATGACCAGGTAAGCTGATAACGTCCGTAAGCAGCACACCATAGTTGAAATAGCTCACTCCTACCTTGACATTGAGAAATTATAGTTTAGTACTAGACTTGACTACAGGGTCGAGTCATATTAGATATTAGTGTTCGTTTCAACCATTAAGAAGCAAATAATATAACTAGCATGATTGGAGAAACAATATTCTAAGACAAGAGTAAAAATATGCATTTCCCAATCCGTAGATCCATTTTTGTAAAATGATATTTAGGTCCCACAACTATAAACGCACATTATAGAGGAGAACTATTTCTCTTCCTATTAATCCAAAGGAAAATCACAGAAATGCGCAACTATGTGTCCTTATGATGGAAACTCAATAAGAAATGTCAAAAGTACATAGTACATTTCGTAACTGCAATTCTGCAGAATTGCAGCTTCGTCGTGCTTCACATTTCAGGCCATATCTCACTACATATAAATTGGAACGGGACAATTAACATCTCGTTAGAACCGCCGTTGAGAGGAATTTATTTGATCAGAAGAGATCTTGAGCTAATTCTATTTCTAAGAGGGTCGGAAATGTTGCCAAACAGGTCCGACAGAAAACCGGTTAGTCCAGTTTCCAGATTTCCCAGCACTGATGTGCTATGTTTGAGAAGCCATAATTTCTAAATTAGAGAACCAAATTAAGCATTTTATATCATTTTGGAAAGAACACGCAACCCTCTACATATTCCTAGAAGAAATCCTCACCTAATTCATGGTCTAGATGGCCCTAAATCACACGGAAAAACCGACACAGGTGCTGAATTGTGGGTACTCTCTACTTGGCAACACCAGGGCCTAGCATTGGCATTCCTGCGGGCAAGATGATTAACAATCCCTTTTGCTCATCATAGTTACATATGCTTTCTAGCATGGAACCCCTTAATAATCCTTCTAACGCAACCTTCAACTTAAAACCATAATCTAGTCTGCCTCACCAATCTCCCACAAAATGCGTATACACATCTACAAATACAAACAGAGATACAAGGCATGGAAAAATTTTAAAGAGGTTGTTAAAACCTTATGTATCTAACACGCTAACTATATACATACGGACTTCATGGAAATATTTTACCTGTACATATATAGTAGAGACATTAACCAATTGTAAATGAAAACAATCAGCTGTATATCATTACAACAAGCATGCCCAACTGTGCGAGGAATTTGCTTAGAACTTAAATTTACACAGAGGATTCCCTCAAAGATAAAAAAAAAAACCTTTCAATCTAGCCAACTAATGAACCAGCTGAATAATCCATTTCATTCATTCCAATACAAAAATCATTATTCTTAGCATGTTCTTCCCGACTACAATCATATCATATCATGTGAAAATTCATTACAACTTCTGGAATAGCAGTTTCCAGATTGCCAAAAGCTAATAAGTAATCCGTATAGAAATTAAAAGTAGGTGAACTGTTGCCATTTGGGGACAACCATTATGAGGAATACATCATTCAAAGTTGATTATAACAGAACCTCTATGAGAAATTTTCTTTGTTTTGAACTTCAAACAATCGGACGCAAATATTATAACAGAACCTCCGAATTATATGGCTAACCAACTCTGAAAATTGTGGAACCACCTGGATGACAATGGCTGGGCTGGTTTTTAACTTCTAACATTCGTAGGATAAGTCAGCGTCATTATCTACCGAATATAAGATGGCCTAAAATTCCGAAACCTGGAAAAATGAAGATTTTCTTGGTTTGGAACTTCAAAAAATCGGGCGCAAATATTATAACAAAACCACCGAATTGTATGGCTAACCAACTATGCAAATTGTGGAACCACCTGGATGACAATGGCGGGGCTGGTTTTTAACTTCTAACATTCGTAGGATAAGTCAGCGTCATTATCTACCGAATATAAGATGGCCTAAAATTCCGAAACCTGGAAAAATGAAGATTTTCTTGGTTTTGAACTTCAAACAATCGGGCGCAAATATTATAACAAAACCTCCGAATTTTCTTGGTAAACAAAGCTACAAAAAAACTAACCATTCATAATCCATCAAACAAACCATCGACATACCCTAACGTGTTTTAAGAAGCTCAAATCCGATACTAACCTTAAAAACAAATCCAAATTAAGAAGCATTCCATAAATCAAGATTGTTATTCATTTTTTCTTTGATTTTACTTTACGACCGAGACTACCTCCTCGTACACCACGACCACGAGTTTGAGGTCCTTCAGCTTCAACACCTTCCGTTCGGCCGCTCGTAGAAGCTCGAGTTCTTTTACCCGACTTTGATACTGCCATCTTATCCGTCTGCCTCTTCCTGGATTTCTCCCCAAATTCTGATGCATATTCTCCATTGTCTATATTGTCAATTAGGTCTCTAGCCTTTTGTATCTTCTCAACTGGCACGGGATCTCCCTTCTTAATGCAAGCAGTTAACATTTTGGAAACACAACTGAACCTATTAACCTATTTTTGAAAATAAAGACATACCATCAAACGGTTATTACAGGAGATTTTTAGCAATAATATCAAGAAAGTAAGAAGAATGCGCACCAGTCTATCGTAACCACTTGGTTTGTCTTTGATGATACAATTATAACTAGACCCCGCCGAAGTAGACTTGGATTTAACTTCGCGGATAACCAAAGGATGTGATACGCGCCTATACCAAATCATATATCCGGGAGAATTTTCATCACCTCGGGGGGCTGGTCTTCCAGTGTTGATAATGAACTCAGTCCTCTTATCCCAGTTATGAAGAACAGTAGGTGGACCTTTGTGAACGATCGTCATTTTGTCACCACTAGAAGAGCACAACTCCGTCTCCAATTTGTAGTAATCCCTCATTTCCTCCATTGGTTGATGTTGTATATACCCATGTTGTCGCATCACCCTAGAGGGGTTGTACATCACATAACCTGTGGGGTGCCACAACGGTCCAAAATAAAGGGACAAATCCGACCGAACATTTATATGCCCACTGGCACGATCTTCCTTGTATGGATCAAAGCATACGTCTGAGGCCTTCAATTGGTCCATAACCTCCCTCATACGGATCAATTCCTGCTCTTTTGTCCTAGAACGGTTGTCTTCGAAGATATATTTTTTTTTCCTCTAGCAGTACCTTTGCGCCACTCCGGGTCTTCTCCGGCCAACTTCAGGATAGGGAAGTGGTCATAGATCCAAGCCTATATGGATAACAATTAGAGTTCAGTAGACCATTTTTTTTTTCTACATATTCGGGGGTAATTGACAAACTATAATACTCGATTCTATATATTCGGAAGCAAAGCTAATTTTAATCTTCCCGAATACTACAAATTCGGAGGAAACATATGTGATTCTACAACCGAATCTATATAATTTGGAGTTTAGTAACCATTGGTTATTTGCCTATATATTCGGTAATAATTATCCAACATCAAGTTCCGATTATATAGCTTCGGGAGTAAAACTAATTGGCATATGTCCGATTACAATACATTCGGACGTAAAATGGGATCATGTACTAACGAATATCTATCATTTGGAGTTCAGTAACCTATAGTATTTGGGCCTATACATTCGGTACTAATATGGCAAGAGTAAATTACGATTATACAAAATCGGAAGTAAAACTATGTAATGTGGTTCCGAATATACTACAGTCGGAGGTTAAGAAAATATGTATCCTACCGAATATGCATCATTTGGATTTTATCGTGTGTATTGTCTACTGAATAACTATAGATTGACTAATAGAGTTCAAAAATAACCTGCAATAGAGCGACATTCCCGGCAACTTGGCTAGTTCCTCGCCGCGACGCCTTTCTCAACTCTTCCATCAAGAAGGCTAGGCATGCCGTTCCCAAAGAGTAGTCACCGACTTCATGTATGGTATCCAAAAGTTGAAGAAGGTTGGCATCGATCCGGTTGCCAGAGGTATTGGGGAAAATGACACAGCCCAATACACAAAGGAGATACGTTGTGGCCGCGTGATTCACTTGCTCATCAGTTAATGTTCCCTTTTGTTCTTTATCCAAGGTGCCTCGGAACATTTCCATCAAAACGGAAATGTTGAATTGTCTTGTTAGGGAACTTTCATGCCTCCTAAACTCTTCGGTGGTCGTCTCTTCATCCCAACCTAAGCACTTTTTAGTAAGAACATAAAGTTGTGCCCAACTTAACTGCTTTGTGTAGTTGAACTTCACAGTTGTGCCTTGGTCAGGAAGGTTAAGAATCTTCACAACATCATCCGGGGTAATCGTCATCTCCCCAAACGGCATATGGAAGGTATCGGTATCAGGATACATTATCTCCACGAACGCCGATATAGCAACACGATCATGTTCCAAAAATGAATTCTCCGCAGCATTAGCTAACCCCGAGTTGGTTACAATTCTCTTGAACCTTCCACATTCACCGGATAAAGGCCAGTCAAGCATTTTTGTTGGTGCAGCGGTGGGTTTGAGTAGACGAACCGCATCTTGATGATACTATTAAACACACGAATTTTGTTTAAAGTACATACAAAAACCCTTAATACAACTATTAAGATAACACACAAACACAGTACCTTAATAAAAAAATATACGATTATTATTACCTCGGTTTCGTATATTTCTTTGGCTCAAGAGTCTTTGTATCCAAAAAGCAATTTTCCTCCATCCGCCGGTAGCCCAAGTATTTCTCCAGGTGGAATATTCTTCACCTTCAAGTGATGAGGGACAAGATGTGATGCTTTCTTAGCAATATCCTTCTTTCCACCTTCTTCTCCTTTGTTATATTTTTTGGGTTTTTGGGTACCACTTGGTTGTCCTTGTTCGGGAACTCTGGGCGCTGGATCAATTGGTTCAATTTCAGGGTGGGATGTAATTTCTGGAGCGGTTTGTTCTAAACCTTGTTGACTGCCTTGTTCAATGCCCTGTGGACCACTTGGTTCTACACCTTCTTGAGAGGGTTGTTGACCACTTGATTCCACACCTTCTTGCCTTCCTTGTGGTTCTACACTTTGTTGATCACTTGAATTAGCATTGGCACTCCTTTCTCTCCTAGCACTAGCTGAAAATTTCTGACTCCCTGCTCGACGAGGCCCTAAGTCGCCTGTTTTGGGGGCTTGCTTAGCTCGACTTGGTCTTAAAAAAAACAACATAATCAATGTTTACAAACCACACAATTGGAGGCAATATTATACGAACAAAACACGAATGTAAACATTCGGAAGCAACATTACATTATCGGAGGTATAAAACCGAACAATCGGAGTTCAGAAACTGTTAATTTTTCATCATGTAAAATCGGAGGTATAAAACATTACATTATCTTTCGAATATATCTAGGCCCCAAAATGGGATCTAGATAAATCAAATTTTTTTAATTATATTTCATCATATCTAGAAATTCGGTAGTAAGTGTACTACCGATTATTTTATGTCTACCTAAAGAGATTCGGAAGACAACAAATTCATTAACTACCGATTTTTTCCATTTAAGTACACGGGAACATATGGCCAAACAAATTCGGTAGAAACACAAAACATATAACTTCCGAATTCTCTCGATGTTCTTCAGGAATGAAGAACACGACTACATTCGGAAGAAAATAAACATGTTTGACTACCGAATCTGAGAAATTGCAGAAAACCCTAGATTTTATTTTTCTCAATTCGGCGAATTAAAGCGAAATATACCCTAAAATTGATAGAGTCTTACCTAATTGGGGCCATTTGAAGTTGCCGGAGTGTTACACTTTCAGAAACGCCGCCGCCAACTAAATCCGCGGATTCGTCTTCGTCGCGTTCTTCGTCATTTTCACCAACAATCTCTTTGTTTCTTGCTATAATCCCTATATTTGGAACAAAACCCCGATGAACGTTTTTGGTTTTAGGTCTGTGGGATGCATTACCCATCTCCATTGTTTTATAAAAAAAATTTCCTCCACAATCGGGAGAGAATGGGAAGATAGGAAGAAGAAGAGTTGAAATGGAGAGAGGGAGAATATATTTCCCTCTGAATACTGCTACAATCGGGAGAAAATTGGAACACGCCTACATTTTGGTTTTTAAAAAAATTTAGTACAAGGACATTTAAGGAACTTCACTATAAAAAAAATTACCCCCTAACCAAATCCTTTGGATGAGTATAACATGTTGGCCCCTAAATCTTTTTGGATGGCCCCTAAATATGCCAGGTTTAAAAGCCTAAAATTGAAGCTCATGACGAAAGAAGAAGTTACTTTTTTTTTCCGTAAAACTCTCTAAGGAGCATTTATTTAAAAGGCAAACAAAAACAATGAGGAGGACTAGGCAAGACCTCAAAGACTGGAGAAGAGAAGATAAAATAAAGGTAAAAAGAACATGATACAAATTATCTAAAACGATAAACTGACGGGATTGATCTGTCACTACCCATGGCCGATCGAATAAAATGTAGTGGCTCATTCCACCATTGTGAGCTTATAGATGCTCCCACTTAGCCAGTAAATCCGCTAGAGCATTACCCTCTATATAAATTTAAGAGCACCTGAATTGAATTGTCTATAGAAACTTCATATAGTTAGCCCAATGAGCAACTAAATTTCATGGCACCAAAGAATGATAATATAAAGAACAAATGACATGCATGGAATCACATTCAAACCAAATACGGGTCATGCCTGTGGAACATGCGATCCTAAATGCAAAAATAGCTCCCCAAAATTCAGAAGAAATAGAGTTATCCACACTGATGGATTGTGCCAATTAAGCTCCCAACTACTCCACTACACAATTACTATTCTGAAATACCACGCCACAATCAGTTAGCCTCTGGTTCCCCCAACGAGCAACCATCAATGTTAATTTTAAACCAACCATAAAGTGGAGGTTGCCACTTTACCTCAATAATTTTAATTAGGATCTTTAACATCTCTCTCGTTCACCTTAAAGAATCTGAGAATGCGTAAATCCTCCATTTTATTTCGCATATGACCCTTATTAAGACCATTTGATTCTTTAATTAATATCTTCAGCTTTGTGCTTGTTCAAATGAAGCTACCACATATTGAAACCTTAAATGATTTCTAATATAGGCAAATAATATTTATTACCGTCACCCATAACAAATTTTTTATCTGAGAGGTACTATCATAGTCTCGAACTAGAGTACATACCTTGGATAGATGTCGTGGTAAGGAACATATTAAAAATGCTTCTGATCTAATTTCACAAGGCAACAACGAATGAACACTTAAAAAAGAGGTGTTTTTGAGTTTCAAAATAACATGGTCTGTCACAAAGATTACAGCAAGACATTGTACTAGTTTTAGAAAAATCACCATGTCATCAGTCGGAACACGATTGTGAAGGTGTTTCCACGCTACGCCTGCCCTTGTTGGTGGAGTCTTAATCTTCCAAAGGTCCAAGAAACACTTAACAATTTGTCTTTTCGGCCTACAATCATCAAATGTTTCTTTCATATTTACTACTTCGAAGGGGGGGAAATTCGAAGGGGGCATGGGGGACGAATGATATGTTGACACATGTCTTTGATTCCCATGAATTCTATTTCCAAAAATATAAAAGAAATGTATTTTTGGAGAAAAAATTTATTTTCTTAGTTGTTGTTGGTATTTTTGGAAACGGAATTTATGGGAATCAAATACATGTGTCAACATATCATTCATCCCCCGTGACCACTTCGGATTTCATCCCCATAAAAAACATTCTCCCTTTACTGCCATGCAGCCAAACTATCTTATCATCAATGTGTTCGGAAAATGACGTACTTTATATGTGTTGTTGAATTAAACCATGAAACTCCGACATATATCCTAATCCTGGTATCTGCTAATTACTATCCACAATAAAATCAGCCACTTTATTTTAAATTAGTGTTACATCCATCTCCAAGTAGTCTCGAATCGAGGAATCCAAAGTACTGACAATTGTCTTGTCAAAAGTCAATCTTCATGCCACAACCAACCAACCAAAATATATCATGTTTAATACGGTCCCATTGACGACGTATTCCGGGTAATAGGCAAGTTTGGTACTGTTGTAGTTGTTGTAAAAGCGCTTTTTCTGTTGTGTTGTGCGTTGTTATGCTGCGGAAAAAAAAAATTAGACGTCTAGTAAACTCTAATCTTAAAAGTGTTGTGAGTTTAAAAACCAATGAAATTATGTTTGGTAAATTATCATGTGAAGTGATGTTGATATAACTAATGACGAAAATAGACATGTTTAAAAATATGTTATTATTATTATTACTATCATAATATTTTTAATATTAATATTATTATATTATGGCCACTACGAACTTTTTATACAAAAATCATCAATAAACATTTTGTATAACATTAATCCAAGTAATATTGCATTAAAAAGAATAAAAAATAAAAATCCACGTAATATTCCCTAGTTTCGTTGCTAGCAAAAAATAACATAAAAAAATAAATCATTATGTTCATGTTGCGTACTATGTTTTCTATTTACGCAGGTTTTGAATATCCATCACTTGTATATCCTAACATGTATCACTTGTATTTTCTCACGCGTACCATATAATAGAAATCGAGGGACAAATCTTATCATATTAACAAAATAATAAGGTTAAAAATGAAAATTTGTTATTTCAGTTTTTTGTGGGTCCATAACTTCTGCTTTTCAGCTTTTAAAAGCTACTCACCAGTAGCTTTTAAAAGCAGGCCTAAAATGAAAGTGCTTTTGGTAAAAAGCGTTTTGAATTTTTTTTACCAAACATAATTATTGGTAAAAATTTGTTACAAAGTGTTTTTGATGAAAAACAAATCAATCCCAAACGGGGCTAATATCGAAGAATTTTTATACGACTGTCCTAGGAGCCTGGTCTTTATAAAAGAGCACCAATACACTCCTGTCATAATTTTTTATGTAGTTTCTGTTAGAGCAGCATGATTTAAGCTCACAAGAGGTTCAATATTTAAACCGCCTTCGGCAACGGGCAGGTAGAGTTTCTCCCAACCAATTGCAGTATGTTTAACAATACTTATATCACCATACCGGATGAAATTTCCCATCCAGCTTTCAAGAGTATGAATACAAGCTTTAGGCCATTCTACCCATCATGGAGAAGGATTTACCCTTCTAGGTAACGAATTTTAGTTTAATTCTGTCCATTATCGGTTGAATGTTCCTCTTCCTAGGTTTTCTTGGAAAATAGGAATACCCAAACAACGAAAAAGGGAGAACCCGAGTATATGAGCACTAGATTTCATTTTTGCACAAAAGGAAAAAAAATGCTTGCCTATTCAAAAGTCCACATTTATGATACAAACATGCCTCTACCCTTCTTGGAGCCATAAGGGATCACCCTATAACTTATGCAAATAGCAATCACAAATGATTTTTAACCAGACATATAATTAGCTTTTAGGTGTTGCGCTCAAAGATGAAAATATATTGGTCCAAAATGATGACACTTCATTTAAGGGTGTGTGACACCTATCCAAAAGAAGAACCTTTAATTGGGGATATAGAAACTAATTGGAGGATATGAATTACTCCCCCAACCAAAGGTGGCTGATAAGGGGTGTCTTTTGGATGCAAAAATACTAAAACACCCTTAGATTAATTAAAAATATTATGAAAAGACTCTTATGCCCTTTCCCCTAAAACACAAAATCAAATAACCAAATTCATATATCCCCCAATTCCGGATTTGATGATCAAAAAAAAAAAAATCTTCATCTTCTTCCTCATCGTTCATGACTCGAAGAACCAATCGAAAGCAAAACCGAGAACCAAATTGATTGCTCAACAAACACATGAACAAAGAATCGAGAACATTGCTCAACAACTAGAAGAGGATGATTAACCACTTACAGTCATTTATGATTGTTTTAATCGATTTGTATCTATGGGTTTAGGTTATAATCGCCAATAATAGCTGAAACTGTCGAGTTACAGAGAGTACCGGCATAGGATCTAGGTTTGAATACCATGTCGGTTTAGGTACCGGCATATCATTTGGGATGAAAACCATGTCGGTTTCAATTTCTGATAGTGAATTTGCAGTACCGGCATACAAATTTGGTTGAAGACTATTCCGGTAGTCAACTAAAAACACACAGGAACAATTTTGTGTACCGGCATTGTATCTAGGTTTCGTGAATGCCGGTACTTAAAAACCGGCATGCATTAGTTCAATTCAAAAATGCCGGTAGTACACTTAAAACATACAGGAACATCAATGAAATTGTGCTCAATACCGGCACACTATTTAGGTTCCATAGGATGCCGGTACTACGATATCGGCATGCTCGATATTTAAAGTTTTATGCCAGAACATGTTACCGGCATTGGTTTGTTTAAGAGTTTCCATGCCGGTTCCTAAACTGCCATGACTTTTCTTATGTTTGTTTTGTTTGCTTATGTTATAGGTCAAAAGCCAAAGAAGCAAAGAAAAATAAAGGTCCTATTCTCACTAAGAGAAGGAGGAAGGACGGTCTTGATACTCCTCAGTCCCTGCCTCCACGGGGGAAAGACGCAGGTCACAAGAAGCGTTTGGGGTTTCAAACAAGAGGGTCAATTTGGGAGAGTGGTGGTGAAAATTTCCTATTCCGGCATAGAAATTTTCATCCTATTCTGGCATAGAAATTTAAGAAAAATACTATGCCGGAACATGATATCGGCATGCTCGAGAATTTCCTATCAATGCCGGTAGTCAAGTGAAGAAAAAAATCAACATTCTGGATACTTTTCATCATGTTCCGACATAGAAATGTAAGCAAAGTACTGTGCCGGAACAAGTACCGGCATGCTCGAAAACTAGATTACCATGCTGGTACTTGTTCAAACCCAGAAAAAAATCAACATTATGAAGATCAAAACCAGAAAAAAATCGTAACGAGAGGGCTACGCCCCCCCCCCCCGGATAGTGGCAAACAATTTATGAACATTTCCAACAATTGCCGCCATGAGTTTTTAGTTGAATACCATGCCGGCACCAAGCTTTTTCAGCTGCAATAATGGTGGATTCAAAGAAAAAAAATCAAATTTTCAACCTCTTATTAGCAGTAATTCTCTCATCACAATCATCTTCCATTTTCAAAAAAAAAAAAAATTCTACTCAATTTTTTTTTTCACTCCTTCTATTCTCAACTAACCCACACAAATTCAAATAAACATAAAAACACTAATTATATCCCCCAATTCATTATGATTTTACTAATCCTGATTAGTGAGGGTTAAATTAGGAATTAATAATTTAATTATATAAGGGGTAACCCAGCTAGGATATTTGGATCCCTATTTTGTCATTTTGTTATATCCCCCAATTAGTTTATGTATCCCCCAATTAAAGGTTCCAAAAGAACTCTATTATTGGGGATGCAAAAGTCTTGGTCAATTTGGGGCTATTTTGGGTCATCAAATATCAATTGGGTTACCCCCTATCCAATACTTATATAATGACTAAAGTGCCCCCATATGATAATAAACTTGATTAAGAATTGTAATCATGATTAGGAGATGAATTAAGAGTAATTCATGTGTTTAAGTTAAGTGTAGATGAAATTAAAACAACAACAACAACAAAAAAATCAGAGGGAAGAGGAGAAGAAGAAGGAGAGGAAAAATAAATTGTGGATTTTATTTTGAAAATGAGTGATTCAACCAAGACTTTTGATGTAGGTGAGCCTTCATCTTCAAAATATGATAACATATTAATACCCATCAACAACGATCAGTTCTTGGCTAATTTTTCAGAAAATCAAGAAATTTTTTCTCAAACTCAACCTAACCCTTATGAACCTTACGATGATTTCGAAGGACCAACCCAAGAAGCATAAGAAGAAGAAGATACCAATGCTGAAGATTACCAGGTATGCCTTTTTTCTAACTCCAATTTCCGTTTTTAAGCTCAACTTTTCGATATTTTCCTTCCGAAAACCCGAGGTTTCAAGCCGTGAGTTGAAATTACGGCTGGGACACCAAGAACTCCTGGACGTTTTGATGTTTTACGGCCAGGAAATAATGAACTCCCATCCGTTACCATGTACTTACGGCCGGCACGATAAAATATCATGTCCGTAAAAAAATAAAATATCATGGTCGTAAAAAAATAAAATACGGCCAGGTTTTTCTACGTGCATGGGTAGCATTTAATACTTTCGGTTGCGGTTAGGTAACCCGGACGTAATCGATTATACGTCTGGTTTTACAGGCCGTAGGTAAACTGTTGCAGTTACAGGACTATTTACGTCTTGGAATACATAGACGTAACAGCGTTACGGTTCAGAATCATACTTTTCGACCCAGCTGTTTTATGTTGTACGGTTGGGAGATAACTTATCAACCCGGCCGTTTACCGTATGACGGTTGGAATGTCACTGGTTTACCCAGACGTTTTTTAGTGTTTAAATTTCTTTTTGAATAATTATGTGACATACGTCATTCTTTCATAGATTGTACCATACATTCCGGTGGAAGACCAAGAGGTGCGTATGGAAGATGAAGAGGTGTGTATGGAAGATGAAGATGTGTTTATTGATCAACCCCAACCTGTGCAAGTTTCCGAGGACACAAGTTTTCACTATGCAAACAACTATGAGTGGGAAGATAAGGAAGATGCAAATAAGTGGGCTCGAGCACAAGGGTTGAAAAATATGTGCATCATAGTCCAGAATAAACAAGTTAAATCCGACCGCTTTGAAATGGTTTGCGAGTGCAGTGGAAATTATGAGAGCCATTGGAAAAAGGGTAGTGAGTATGTACGAAAAACCACAAGGAAGAAGGGAGTATATAATACGAAGAAGTGCAGATGCCCTTTTAAGCTTCAATTTAAATGTAACGCCGATACGAATATGTGGTATATGGATAAAGTGGTCTCGGGTTATCATACTCATCCTATTCCGGAGAGTTTGATCAACCATCCTTATCCGACAAGGCTCAACACCTTAAAGAAGGAGTTAGTACACGTGTTGAGTAAAAGACGCACAAGACCTATTGATATTCTTAGTGACGTTCAAGTGTTAAACCCCCAAAACTCATCCTCATTGTCAACAATCTATAACGAAAGATAAAAAATTTAGAAAAGAGTCATGGAAAGAGAGAGTGCTTATGCAACAATTATTGTTTTTGTTTGATGAGGCAAAGTACTCTACCGCCTATGGTACGAATGAAAAAAAAGAAGTGGAATATCTTTTCATCGCCAATCCGGAATGTCTACAATTGGAAAGATGCTTTCATCAAATTTTGTTTATGGATTTCACGTATAAAACTAACAGGTACAACATGCCGATATTGAACTTTGTTGGGAAAACATCTACCAAGTCGACATTTACCGTTGCGTTTTGTTTTTTGAAAGACGAGACAAAGGAAAGTTATTTGTGGGCATTGCAAAAGGTGAAGTTATTGTATCAAGAAGGTTATACTCCATAGGTGTTGATTACGGATAAAGAGCAAGCATTGATGTGGGCTATACCCCGTGTTTTCCCCTACGCGCGTCATCATCTTTGCACGTTTCATATATAGAACAATGTGCAAACTAATTGCAAGAGGGTTATATGGCCAGCAAAGAAGACCGAGATGGAGAGGATTAAAAATCTACCGTTGGAGAAATAACAAGAAGAACAAGAAAAGTTCGAGATGAATGACAATATAGCCGAGGTGCTTTGGGAGGATTTTCAAAAAGATTGGGAAGAACTAATATGGTCGCTCACGGAACCACTATATTTCCAAAGGGAGAGTTTTGTAATAGAAAAATGGTCAACCTACCCGGATGTTATAACATATTTGAAGAATGAGTTATTGGATCCTCATAAGGAAAAGTTTGTTAGTGCATGGGTAAACAGTTGTAGACATTATGACAATCAAGCCACAAGCACGGTGGAGTCAGCTCACTATCGGTTCAAGAGTAGTTAAATGGTTGTGATGGTGGATTCGTTATTGTTTTTGAAGCTATGGTCGAGTATTTCAAGCGTTATCTCCAAAGAACTAGAGGGTTATTTGAAAAGAGCAGATCTAGAACGGTTGTCGACTTCCGGGAAATCCCTTGGTTCCGGGGATTAAGTTTATATGTTTCTCAATGGGAAATCCTAAAAATGATAACGGAAGTGGAGGCTTTGGAGGAACACAATTATCCACCGAGAATGAGATTTAATTGTCCCATTAAGTCGGCTATGGGGCTCCCATGTAGGCATGCAGTAGTAAATTATCCCACAAGGATGATTCCGATCCAAGATATAGATCCATTTTGGAAACAACTAGATTTTAAAGATCCATCACCTGATCAAGGTTTTGGGGAAGTGTTTTGCGACACGGAGGTACACAAGGAACTTTTTGAAAAGTATGCTTCTTTACTACCGGAGCAAAGACAACTTTGGTTGTATGAAATGCGGAAATTCACCCGTACATGCACTAGAGATGATATTTTAGAACCTAACAAGGGGCAAGGCAAGGGTAGGCCTTCGAAGAAGATAACAAAGAAACAGGAAAGGGCGGAAGGTAGGAAAAAGGTTCAGCAGGGTCCATAATTGACTCCTTCAATGCGAAGAGATAATTCGGGTTTTGAGAAGTTGAACGAGCTATACACCCTTAAAAGAAAGGAAATGGAAAAAAGGCAAACTAAGGCAAGCTAGTGGAATAAAGGTAAAAAGGCGCAAGAAGAATGTGGTTATTGCATCCCAAGAGAATTCAAAAAGAAAAGTTGATAGTGGAGTGAAAATTAAAGACCCGATAGTTCCATACCAACAAGATTCATCAACAAAATAAGCTAGTAGTGTCCAAAGAAAATTTGGTGGTGCGGTTGGTATTAAGCAATTAGCGAGAAGCCGAGGTAATGATGTCAAAGGAAAAGCACCGATGGTCGAACCACAAAGAGTTGTTAGTAACCTTGACGGTGAGAAAGAGATGGTTTACATGAATGTAGGTCCGATGAAATCACCCATATAGATGAGGAATGTAATTATATCCTAACTACTTACACAATATACAAAAATTACATGCACTTTGTACCACATATTATTCATCAGTACGTCAAGTCCACCGACGATGTTGAGGGCGGCGGAAATTGTGGTTACCATGTGTTCGTAGATCAACTTGGACCTTTTGAGGAGGCAAAAGAATGGGGTGACGACCAAATTACTTATGTAAGGAAAAAGTGTTTGCTAGAACTACGTCTTTTCCCCGAATTCTACAAGGAAATGATGAGAATCGAAAGAAATGACACGGAGGTGATGCTAAACGAGGCGTTCAAAGCATTTGAACAACGTTTAATGGGCAACACTACATTGACAAGTGAGTATTGGATGAGAATTCCAATATGTGTCCATCTACTCGCAAACGCATTCCATCTCCTATGCACATAGTGTTACTTACGCACCAACAAGACGTATTTTTACCGAGGAAGAATCTCCAAAGATAGTCATCATGGGGTTCGTGATGATGACCCATTATATCGGCCTCCAATTGAAATATGGATGCCCATTACCTCCATTAAGTAGGGCAGACGGATGTGACGGCGAAATACCACTGGGTTGGTGCAATAGGTTCGAGGAAAGATTTCAATTGTGGGAAGCATTACAGTTGTCGAGGGACGTCCCGTTGTGTGTACTAATAAGTTTCGATGAGGATGATTATGAGTAAATGTCGTGTCAAGGTATATGATAACAATGTTTTTTTGTAGGGTGGTGATTAAAATGATAATATTATAACAATGTGGTTTGAACCTATGTATTTTGAATCTCTCATTATATATATATATATATATATGAAGAATCTATTTTTGCTCTTACTATGTGTTTGTAATGTTGATATGATAAAAATGTGGTTATTTAGAGGTACTTACGGCCAGGTCGTACGCCGAAAGGACCTAGCCGTAATGACTAAACTGGGAGATTCTTCTGCAACACGGTTGAGTAACCCAACCGTGAAATAGAAAACGTCTAGGAATCCAAGCCGTATTTCTGTGCATTGTCAGTTCTACGGTTGATAATCCTGGCCGTCACTCTTCCCGGAATTTGAGTTTCATTTTATACAAAGTTACGGACGATAAACCGAACCATGAACCAGAAAATTCCTAGGAATCCAAGCCTTAATTCTGTGCATTGTCAGTTCTACGGTTGATAATCCTGGCCGTAAATCTTCCCGGAATTTGAGTTTCATTTTATAAAAAGTTACGGCCGAGAAACCGAACTGTGAACCAGAAAACGTTTAGGAATCCAAGCCGTAATTCTGTGCATTGTCAGTTCTACAGCTGATAATCCTGGCTGTAACTCTTCCTGGAATTTCAATTTCATTTTAAACAAAGTTACTGCCGAGAAACCCAACCGTGAAAGAGAAAACGTCCAGGAATCCAAGACGTATTTCTGTGTATTGTCAGTTCTACGGATGTTTACGGCTGAGAAACCAAACCGTGAAATAAACGTCGGCCAGGAATCCTAGCCGTAAATATGGGTATTTTAAGTTCTACAGATGTCAATCCTGGCCGTAATTAGTATCATATTATACTTAAACAACAATCGGATACATTAAGAAGCAAAACACTAGTATCCATTCATTCAAAGTTAAGTATGCATAATGAAAAGTGAGTCTGAAAAGTAAATCACCCAAATCCATAACCTTAAACATGCTAAAAGTCTGACTTAAACAAGTACATAACTTACAATCATCCACTACGACCAACAATCGAAGGAACTTCCTCAGAAGATGATGAAGAACTGTCGGGAGTTTGGGAAAGACTGATCCAATCATCCTCGTCGTTAATATAGATATCATACTTCGCTGGATTATGTAACTCCTGAAGCCTCCTAATCAGTGTTCTCTGTGTCGCAATCCAAATATAGAACCTCCTCAATGTTACGTATGAGTCCCCTGGAAATCCACTTAGCTCTCTTGACCTGTTTTCACACCATTCAATTAATAGTGGTACATAATTTGAGCAACGTATACAAAAACAAAAAAAAAATATCACACATTGGTACCATCATCGTAGCAATATCACACATTGGTATTTCCTGGGGTTCTTTCTCCTTTTCAGAGTTCCTCCTAAAAATTATGCAAAATATATCAGAAGATACGAACAATTCACAAGGAGTGATACAATTACGGTTTGGAAATAACATAGAACCCATCCGTAAAATAAGTTTCGGATAGATATAAATAACAACGGCTAGGAAATACAATTTATGGTTAGATACTCCCAGCCGAAAATACCCATGTTACTCTGCAAATACAAGAGAACTTACGGCTGGTAAATACCCATCTGTTAACTACAGTAACGGTTTGGTTTTCTGAATTTCCCAGCCTCTAAAGACATTAAAGGCTGGGAGTTCTTGACGTCCTAACCGTTTTATATCATTACGGCCAGGACGATATGATTTCCCAGCCGTAATTTCTTCAGAAAACCTTTTTTGGAAACCCTAAAACTATCAATCGAACCTAGTTTTTCAAAAAAAAAGGAAAAATAACTGGTGGGTTTTTCGATTCTTACCCAGTAGGATTCATTTGTGGAGGATTCGAAGGTGTTTGAACAGATTGGTTCACCACATATCCATTAAAATCAACATCAATAACTTTCCATGTTTCAGAATCAGGGTTCAATCTGCCAGATCTTGTTACTCTTGATCTTGCTGCCATCTAGAGCTTCTTCAGAAATCACTGGAGAAGAAAGGGAGAGTTTTTGAGAGGTTTTGGAGAGTTTTTGAGAAGTAGAGAAGAGAAATTGAAAATGAAATGGTTTTGATTTTTGGAGTTTTAATTAGGATTAGGTTTTAATTATATAAGATTTGTTTTTAAAATTATTTTATTATGAAAGGGTAAATCTGACTTTTTAACACTAGAAATTTCCCCCTAACCATTTTGTGCCTCCCCAAAGTAAAATAGCCCCCAAAATGTCAAAGGGGAATAGCCCCAATAATAGAGTTCATCCAAAATGATTGCCATTTGTACACATAATTCACGGCGCTACAGTTTAAGTTGAAAACCATTTTCGATTCACATTTGACGTTTGAATTGATTTAGGTCTTTACCACGTGTTACTCATACAATCTAGAACAAAACTAGAAGAAAAAAGTGAAATTGAAAAAAAAAAAAAAAAAAAATCATGGGCCTTTGGAGGTACAATAATACCAAATCAAATGGAAACTCTTAAATGGATTTCAGTTCCCTGGACTTTTGCTTCTCTTTTTTCTCTCAAGCTTTGTTGTCGAATGGTATCATCTCATCTCATCTCTTCTCGGACTGAATTGTGATTATAAAATTGGAATCGATTCAAGTAAGTTTCCTATAAAACAAATCGAGATAAATGAGAAAAAGAAATTCTTCCAAAGATAGTTTCCTACGCGAGTTGAAAATATTTTTTCGCTAAAACTACAGTAATAGATCTTGTTTGTTGATACATGCACATGGTTGGGACAAATCTTCCACAAGCGCACAATCCCAATGCATAAGTTGGCCCAAATATTATTTACTTCGTTGTCCCTTTTCTTTTGCAGAAACAACTCTTCGTCTCTTTTATCTCTCATTCATTCATTCTTAACTATTTGGCCTTTTTGTGTTTCAATTTTCTCCGACATTTCGATATTTACTTATATCTTAATATGTATTTCAATTTATTTTATATTTCTTTTGCCTCTTCTTATTTTTTTTAACTTCGACCATTATACTTATATAATAGGAACCAAAAAAACTTGTGTCGGCATATCAAAATTATATGAGAAACACTAATTGAGTGATCGCACATATATAAAACCACGATTACTAAAAGTTGGGTATCAGTTTTTTTGTACAAACACACCTCTAATAAATTCTTCAACAGTTGTGTGCCTCAAATTTCTATTGTCTTAGTCAGCTTTAACGCCTAGTGTTGGAGAAAAATGAGTTTTAATAAAATGTTTTTGGCCTTGGTGTGGTTTGATCTTTGGACCTAAGGGATCTATGGATGCTCACTCATTTCTTTAAGTGAATGAATCTCTTTAGTCACACATTGGGTATACTAGAGAAGGAGCTCCACTATATAACCATATTCCTATGGATATATTAACAAAAGAGGATGGAGCGGGTGGGGCAAAAGATACATGGCCCAACCCATGAATATGTGCGTATACCCTGCACCAAGTCATACTATGTCTTTTCGAGTTTTTCTTTAGGAAACAATTTTCAAAATTAATTTCTCTAAGTGTTTTATTTATGGGAGAATTCATTTTCGTTTTTAATTATCTTACAATAAAACCTAAACCTAACATGATTTTTAAGAAATCATCTCCTATAAATACAACTCGAATTTTTTTTACAATATATACCAGAATCGACTACCTTCTAGTCTTCTTTTTATCTTCTTCTTTCTTTGTTCTCTGCGGTGTGTTCACTTCCATTCCTTGTTGCTAAGTTCAAGAGTGGGTAACTTGTGTTGTGCTAACTCAAGTTATATCGGGCAGTCTTATCCTGGACACATCTTAGTTGTGAGGGGTTTAGCATTACTCATCTCGAGTATACCCGTGAACTAATGTGTTAAGGAAAACTTGTTAAACATGTGATTCTTCCCTCCTCAAGTTGTTTAGGTAGAGTTGTTTTAATTTAATTCTTTACATATTATTTTGATACATCTAACATGTTGTTAATTGTTGCAAGATACCAACACTTAGCTGGTTCAGAATCGTTTTCAGTGAACTCAATATCATAGAAAATATGCTCTTTTAATTCTAAGGGGTTAAAAGAAACCACAAATGATCTGCACAGTCGTTTGATCAACGTTCTTACATGGACAAATAAACAGTTTTGTTAAAATTTCAATAAGGTTAAGCGCTTTAGTAAAAGAGAAGCCTCGAACATGATTCAAGTGAGAGAACCATACTTTCGTTTCACTAACATATATTGTCACGTACCCTGCTGATTATACCCTCAGTGACTACTGAGTCTAGCTAATTCATCTCACCAAGTAGTTGAGCATTGCAGCTGTTTCTATTTTCCCATAGTTAATTAGTTCATCATCGAAGTTACCATAAGCATCATGCCCATCAACAACGGCCCAAAGAGTTTTTTTTTTTTTTTTTTTTTATTGATTTGAATAATGAAGATGAAACAAATAACCCACTTTCAAAAATTAAACCTATAAAATTTTGAAACAGTGAAATGGGTACGCTGAAATGGGTTTATTTAATTGTGGTCAGGAGGAGTCGTTCAAGACAATTTTTAAATTTTCTTGTTAATGATATATGACCTGACAACTGTACATTTGTATTGTCTATGTGGACGGAACCTGGTAAACCTTAATCGGACATCAAGCCATCGTAACAACTTAATCTTGTTCTGCTCCAATTTTTAGCAGCTAGCATTAGAAACAGCTTGGAAGTCGAACTCCAATCAAAAGATAATATTCCTTTCTCAAGGCTTTATATCGTTTGATTCATATCATTTCAATTTACTCCAACATTTCAGTATTCATTTATTTGTATGTATATATATATATATATCAGTCTCAGTCTCAGTTTCAGTTCCGTTTAATTTTTTTTTTTATCTTTTTCCTTTGTTTTCGGCTATATAACATATATAATAGGAACTTAAGTAATTTGTTTTAACTACTGTTCCTCATATAACATATCAAGTTACATGAGGAACAGTAGTTAAACGAGTAAAGCTAATCACATTACTGGTATGGGAAACGATTCAAACGAATACTGGAATGGAATTGTCATTTATACACTTCTTTATGAAGGAAAAAGGACCACGATTGAAGCTCATGATAAAAGGAGAATAGGATTAAATGAGCACTAGATTTCATACTTAGGAAAAGGTACTTGCCATTTGAAAGTCCACATTTTTTATACAAGCACACGTCTATTCTTCTCAGGGACGTCACCTAAAAGTCATATGCAATTTTTTATAACACCAGTGCAATTTAAAACGAGATAATGGGTCATATGCCGGAAACGTTTAAAACCTGGTTCTAATGGACGGGTAAAAACTTTTCATGGGTGAAATGGACGGATGGAAGTTTTCAAAAAAACTGACTATATTAGCCTTGTCCGTTTGTATCCCATAAAATCGTTTTCACTCTTCCATCTCGAACTTATCAAGCACTTTAAGAGGAACTGTTCTCACCTTCTCCACAGCGGAAAAAACTTATCCCACCTTCGACATCTTCATAAACTCCTCTTCTTTTAAATCAAAATTTCTTCACCACCACCCCCATCACAAAATATCAACTCTTTGTTCCATCGACATCCACCATCACCAGCACCAACACCACTACCCAAAAAACCCTCATCAGTTTTAACTTCGCAAATCAACACCACCACCAAAAACCCTAGCCAATTAATCGCTTAATCATCACCACAAAGAGGGTAATTACCATTTTTATCTACTAATTTTAGGTTTTCTTTGATTTTTTTTTCTATGATTTTGAAATTGGTTTCATCTACTTCTTAATTTCACCCTAATCTTCTCACACGCTTAACTTTATGGCAATTTTACATATTTCCCATTTAAAATTGGATGAAACTGGAATCATACATCCAAGTTCTATTAAATATGGTCAAAGTTGTTGTAAACCTGAAATTTGTTTTGAAATTGGTGTGTATGTTGTGAAGTTTTGTTGAGTTGTTATTGGTGAACCAGTGTTACTATAAATAAGATGAAATTAGTTTTATCCATATATTACTAGCGTGGGAAGTGAATGTGGTTTTGGAGTGGAATTATCATTTTAATATTGTTAGAGCACTGCTCGATCGAACTCGCAAGCGTTGCTATCTCAAGCTTGTTTGTCAAAACTATAAGTCTTGATTTCTAGTCTACTTATAGCTATGTCTCGGATTAGGATAGAATGTGTAGTTGAGCTTTAGACTTCACGGCATTCATCGAATGAAGATAAAGAACTACTTAGGGGAGCTTTTGGAACTTCATCAACAACAGGTATATGGAGACTTGAACTCATTTATCACTCAGAAGTCTATTTCTATTTTATCTCCTATTGAGACAAAAGTCGTATATCTATATAGACTTTACATTATACACATTTGATATTTCGAGTTGAATTTAACTCGCTTACATATTTCTCGAAATATGTGTTGGTAAGCTTTCGCTTTAACCAATTTCATCTTTTATTCTTGACGAAAGTCATAAGATGATCATGTGAAATTTCCTAGTAATATCTTACATGATTTGTGTGAGACAGTCATTTAATGTAGACTCGAATGTTTCGTATTGATCTATTGATCACTTGAAAATTGCTTTGAAGCTAATAGTTTGTGTGAGACATCTATTCCCGTCTTCTAAGAATGTTTCAATGATTAAAATGAAGTTTAGAATAAATAACCATTAATTGGATATAGCATAGTATGCGTACTTGTATGCTAACTGTTGGAAGTTACTCCAAGTCTGGGAACCATAGTATGCACACCCGTATGCGTACTGGTTTAACAGTTGAAGTCCGGGAATTTAGCATGCGTACCTGTTTGCATACTATTCCAACTGATGTTGGTCGTGAACGACAGTATGCGTACCCTTTTACATACAGGCGAACTGACTAGGTCCGGGAACTCTAGGTATGCATATCTTTTTGCATACCTGAGTGGGTTAAGTTCTAAAATCAGTTTATTCGTGAACAAATACATTTATATATAATAAGGAGTGCAATCTTTTGCAAACCGTGGCTATAATGTTCTTGAATTGATTCGATTGAATCAAAATTTATTTTGCTTCAATTGTGTCTTGTATACTTCTATGAGAATATAAACAATTGAACAACTCTATAACTAGTTTCATTTGAGTCATTTGAACTAGTTGTGATTAAGATGAACAAGGTTGATATGAAAGTGTTCATATGGCTAAATTCTGTTAACTATTGTTGAGCCAACCATGTGTACACATTTAAGTATGGTTACCCATATCTAAATGAAGGCACATTTTATTTGTGTGTAACAAGCTAAGTTCAATCTAACGGTTGAAATATATTAGCTTGAATCTAATCAGGTTTTCCTCTAATGGTGAATATTGAATGCTTTGTTACCAAGGTAATATTGATTGCAAACCCTGATTTGAAGACTATATAAGGTAGAACTCTATAAATTAGGAAACCTAATCCACGTACCTCATGTTTGATACTAGTTGCGACTAGAGTCGATTCTCCTTTAACCTAGGTTTTTCTAAAACCATTATAGGTTAACGACTTAAATACTTCATTGGGATTCTGAAGCTAGACCCAACTATTTTCTCTGTAATTGCATGTTCTGATCTTACTTTGTTCTATCGTATTGAGTACTATGTTCTTTAGGATTTTCTTGAGATTTAATCTCCGATAGGTAAGATTAAAAGTAGTAATAAACATCTTCGTCTCATCGTTTGTGATTCCACAATATCTTGTTCTGCTTTCATTCGGTTAAGATCATTTTGAGGTAATTGATATTACTAGGTTGTTCTTCAGGAATATAAGTCTAGTGTATCAATTGGTTCATGTTCACCTTGATTTATCAAAAGACGGAACAAAAACTCGTAGGTATTTATGTGGGAGATAGATTTATCTATTCAATACACTTTTCTGTGTGAGACAGATTTGTTTATCAAGTCTTCGACTTTGGTTCATAGCAACTCTTAGTTGTGGGTGAGATCAGCTAAGGGAATCAAGTGCGTAGAGTCTTGTTGGGATTCAGAAAAGTAAGGAATGCGACTGTACCTTAATAAGCGTGAGATTGGTTAGGGCTCAACTATATTCCAATCTGAAGTTAACTTGTAGTAGGATAGAGTCTGTAGCAGCTTAATACAATGTGGTGTTCAAATTTGGACAAGGTCCCGGGGTTTTTCTGCATTTACGGTTTCCTCGTAAACATAATTTCTGGTGTATGTGTTATTTTTTTTCCGCATTATATTTGTGTATATAATTGAAATATCACAGGTTATGCGTAGTTCAATAAATTAGATAATCCAACCTTTTGTTGTTGATATTGATTGGCACTTGAACATTTTTCTTTGGTACCGTTAAAGTTGTTTCTCATAATAATCAAGCTCGCGGATTTCTATCTATTTGGTTTGCTGATTACATTGAGAAACAGAGATATAACTCTTGGATGTATTTTCTTTGATTGAGTCTGACTGTCTAATTGATTCTCTTGGAAGTATATTGGAGTTAGTCCATACAGATTGCCTAAACGAAATATTGGGTGTGGTTGTTAGACCTCCTCTTTTTCAATTGGTATGGGATCATGCAAACACATTTAAGATATCCTAAGTCTGTGTTTATAGCAATCTGACTCTACGGATAGAAACTTTATCTCTATAAATGTACCACCAGGCTTCGATGGCTCAAATTATCTATGGTGGAAAATTTCTATGCGTGCCTTTCTTCAAGCGCGTGATTTTCAATCATAGGGTCGTGTAGTTAATGTCTATGATCCTCCGATTGTTGCAGAAGGCCATTTGTAGCTTCTACAAGAATATTGTTGGTGAATCACAACGAAGGAAGTTCAATAATGGACAGTAGTACGCATTTTTATGGGATTCTTGAATGTTCACAATCATCTTATGTGAGCTATGGTGCATGGTCGTTATTGACTTTGTATGTTCTTCTTTGTTAAGAAAATCTTTTATACACCTTTGGTAGCTATTATTGGTGTAAATCCGTGCGAAAAAGATTGATTCTACCCTGTAATGACAAATCATCTTGTATGTGCATCACGAGTTTGTCTTGATTTTGTCTAGGAAACTTCTTATGAGAATTTATTTTTTGTAATTTTAAAAAGGATTACTAGGGTTTGGAATAGCCATTATTGTGAGTACACATAGCTATGTCCAGCAATTTTCATCTTCAATGTTTTTAGATTTATATAAATTCTAAGTTTTTGGAAGATGATTTTTTTAATTTTAATCTTTATGATTTGATATATTGCGAATTGTTATAGGATATGTTGTTTACGTCCGTGAACCTATGACTATCCCATACTTGTTCAAAAGTTATCTCTATTATGTCGGTATGAAAGTATTGATAGAAGATAGAATGAACTTTTGACATTGCAAAAGTTAAAGCCTTTTATGTCATTATTTTTATTAAAGAAAGGATAAAACTTTTGTTTACAAGGATTAAGTCTATTAGTATGTCATTGTGCAAATAGTGATGAAAAATAAAATGAATCCTTTTATATTCCGCAGTATTTGGTCAATCTCCGATCCACATTTTTGTGCATATACTGTGTTACTCCATAAGTTTTCTTATGTTGAGCATGACCAATTGAATTGATCATTCTCTTGTGGTCAGTTTAGTTGTTGCTCCATAAGTTTTCTTATGACGAGCATGACCAATTAAATTGATCACTTTCTTGTGGTTAATTTAGTTGTGTATTCTGATTGAATTAATCATGGGTTCTCTTGTGGTTAATTTAGTTGTGCATTTCTATTGGATTAATCATGGGTTCTCTTATGGTTAATTCAATTTAAAACTTTGGATACAAATTCATGTTTACATGTGATTTGATTTGTCCAAATAAATCATTTTTTTCTTGTGAAAGTAAGGTCGCCTTTGTTGTTCTTTCAAGAATGACATTTTATGAGGGAGAGTTCTTTTGAACTTGTGCTTAATTGCCAAATCTTTGTGGGGAGTGTGGTTGCGGAATTTTTAGGGGTTATCTTGTATTTTCATTAACTCCTTGATGGATGCATTTAGCTTCGGCTTTATGATTTCATCTAAATTTGTTGGTATGTTAATACACCTTTTGGTCATGATGTATATCCTTGGAAATTTCATTAGGATCCCACTAATTTTTGTACCTTTTCTAATTTTTTGACAAAAAGGGAGAGAATTAATGTGTAGTTCACACTACAAATACATATGGTTTACGGATCATTATGTAAGGGGGAGTGGTTTTCATGTTGAGATATGTATTAGCTAAGGGGGAGTGATGCATATCACCATAGTGTTATTGTCAAAGTTGTGATACAATTGAACTTTGATGATGTGTAATAATACTATGACACTGTATAACAATGATTGAGAGCATTTTGTTTTCTCAATGTTATAGCTACGGATCTTCAACAACTTTGATGCTGAACTTACAACCTTTAGGATCAAGGAGTACTTGGAAGTGACGAATATTTCGAGTCGCATTGAAGATGCCAAGGAGATCAAGCATGTGGATAAGAAGCTATTTTTTTTAACCTTTTCTGTAATCCATATGTATTGATAGTTTTGTCACTAAAATTGACAAAGGGGGAGATTGTTAGAGCACTACTCGGTCGAACTCGCATGTGTTGCTATCTCAAGCATGTTTGTCAATGTTAGTGATCAAAACTATAAGTCTTGATTTATAGCCTATTTGTAGATGTATCGGACTAGGACATAGATAGTGTAGTTGAGCTTAAATCTCTCTAAGTTCATCTCTTGAAGATGAATAAATACTAAGGGGATCTTGTGGAACTTATTCGACAAAAAGGTATGTGGAGACTTGAACGTATCTATCACTTGGAAAGTCTATTTATACTATCTCCTATAATTGAGACATAAGTCGTGTTGCGATATAGTTTTTTCTATACACATTTGAGATTACGAGTTGAGTATATCTCGCTTACATATATCTCGAGATATGTGTTGGTAAGCTTTCTCTTCGACCAAGTTCATCTTCTATCATGATAAAATTGACGTGTAACATCTTACATGGTTTTTTTTTTTGATACAATCATTTGGTGTAAGACTTGGAAGGTTTCAATAATAATTATTTCAATATCTTGAAAATTGCTTTGATGATAATAGTGTGTGAAAATGGCTATTGACATTATAGAAGAATGTTTCAATGATTGAAATAAAGAGTTGATGATGTAACCATCTTTGGATATAAGCATATATAGTGTGTTCGCACATTAGTGTATAATTCCATAAATCGGGAGCCAAGAGTATGCATACGTGTGTATATGAAATTGGTGAAGGAGACAGGTTAAGTATGCATATCCGTATGCAAACTGGCGGAAGTTCTCGAACCAAGAATTTCTGCTGAGTTTGGTTTTGGAAAAACTCTTAACTAGTCACATTAAGTATGCGTACCCGTACCCATACTGGCGGAGGTTTTTGAACCAAAAGTTTATGCTGAGTTTGGTAACTTAACAAACTCAAAAACATGTTGCTTAAGTACGCATACTTAAGCTGGTTACTTTGTCAAATCGTTCAAGTCCATGAACTTATACATTTAAATCATACGGAATGCAATATTTGCAAACCGTGGTTATAATGTTCATGATTGACTCAAGTGAATCAAACTGATTGATTTCACTGTGTTTTCTAACCAATTGAACAACTCTTAACTAGTTTTATTTGAGTCATTTGAACTAGTTATAGTTAAGATTAATAAGGTTGATATGAGAGTAATCATATGGCTAACCTCGGTTAACCAGTTGTGAACCAACCTGGTGTACACGTTTAGGTATGGTTACATAAACCAAAATGAGGGTACATTTCATTTGTGTGTAACTATCTAAGTTCGATCCAACGGTTGAAATATATTATCTTGGTTGAATCATATTTTCCATCTAACGGTGATTATTAAATGCTTTGTTACCAAGGTAACTTAGATTGCAAACCCTTATTTGAAAATTATATAAAGGAAAACTATAGCAACTGGGAAACCTAATCCCCACACCTCATGTGTGTTACTAGTTGCATAACTAGAGTTGATTCTCCTTTAACCTTAGGTTTCTTCTCGAGACCCCGGACGTAGGTTAACGACTTGAAGACTTCATTGGGATTGTGAAGCCAGACCCAACTATTATCTTTGTAGTTACGTGATATGATCTTGTTGTTTCTATCGTGTTGAGTGCAATTGAAATAATTGGCTCGAGATTTTATACCTCCGATAGGCAAGATAAAAAATTAATCACAAACAAACTTCATCTCATCGTTTGTGATTCCATAATAACTTATTTCGCTAGTCGATTAAGTTTATTTTGAGGTGATTGATAATTCTAGGATGTTCTTCGGGAATATAAGTCTGGGTTATCAGTTGGTTTCTGTTTACCTTGATTTATCTAAAGACGGAACAAAAAACTCGTGGGTATTTCTGTGGGATACATATTTATTCAATCCTATAGACTTTTCTGTGTGAGACAAATTTGTTTATGAAGTCTTCAACTTTGGGTCGTATCAACTCTTAGTTGTGGGTGAGATCATCTAAGGGAATTAAGTGCGTAGTATCCTGTTAGTATGAGAGACGTAAGGAGTGCAATTGTACCTTGAATAAGTATGAGATTAATTAGGGTTCAACTATAGTCCAATCTGAAGTTAATTGGTAGTAAGCTAGTGTCTGTAGCGGCTTAATACAGTGTGGTGTTCAAACTGGACTAGGTCCTGTGGTTTTTTAACATTTGTGGTTTCCTCGTTCACAAAATTCTGGTGTCTGTGCTAATTTTTTTTCGCATTATATTTTGCTATATAATTGAAATATCACAGGTTGTGCGTTAAAATCAATCAATTATTAGAATATCCAACCTTTGGTTGTTGATTTATATTGATTGACACTTGAACTTTGGTCTCTGGTACTGTTCAAGTTATTTCATATAATAATCAGGCTCGCGGATTTCTATCTGTTTGATTTTGCTGATTACATTTTGAAACAGAGATATTTAAACTCTTTGATATAATTTATTCTAGATTGAGTCTGACTATCTAGTTGATTTTCTAGAAAGTGTATTGGAGTAAGTTCTCTCAGATTGCCAAACAAATTGTTGGGTGTGGTTGTTAGACCCCCACATTAAAATGGAGTAAGTGTATTGGAGACAACTATTATCGTCTTCTAAGAATGTTTCAATGATTAAAATGGAGTTTAGAACAAATAACCATTGATCGGATATAACACAGTAGTATGCATACTTGTATGCTAACTATTGGAAGTTACTCCAAGTATGGGAACCATAGTATGCATATCCATATGCGTACTGGTTTAACAGCTGAAGTCCAAGAATTTAGCATGCGTACCTATTTGCATACTAATTCAACTGATGTTGGTCGTGAACGATAGTATGCGTACCCGTTTGCGTACTGGCGAACTGACTAGGTCCGGGAACTCTAGGTATTTGTACCTGTTTGCATACCTGAGTGGGTTAAGTTCTAAAATCGGTTTATTCGTGAACAAATATATTTATATAATAAAAAATGCAATCTTTTGAAAACCGTTGCTATAATGTTTATGAATTGATTCGAGTGAATCATTCAATTGTGTCTTGCATACTTCTATGAGAATATAAACAGTTGAACAACTCTATAACTAGTTTCATGGTCATTTGAACTAGATGTGATTAAGATGAACAAGGTTGATATGAAAGTGTTCGTATGGCTAACTTCGGTTAACCATTGTTGAGCCAACCATGTGTACACGTTTAGGTACGGTTACCCATATGTAAATGAAGGAACATTTCATTTGTGTGTAACAAGCTAAGTTCAATCTAACGGTTTAAAGATATTAGCTTGAATATAATCAGGTTTTCATCTAACGGTGAATATTGAATGCTTTTTTACCAAGGTAAGATTGATTGCAAACCCTGATTTGAAGACTATATAAGGGAGAACTCTAGCAATTGGGAAACTTAATCCCCACACCTCATGTGTGATATTAGTTGCAACTAGAGTCGATTATCCTTTAACCTAGGTTTTTCTAAAAACATTATAGGTTAACGACTTAAAGACCTCATTGGGATTCTGAAGCAGACCCAACTATTTTCTCTTTAGTTGCATGTTCTGATCTTACTTTATTTTATCGTATTGAGTATAATCTTCTCTAAGATTTGCTCGAGATTCAACCTCCGATAGGTTGGATAAAAAGTAGTCACAAACATCTTCGTATCATCATTTGTGATTCCACAATATTTTGTTCTGGGCGCTTCCATACGGTTAAGATCATTGTGAGTCGATTGATATTACTAGGCTGTTCTTTTGGAATATAAGTATGGTGTATCAATTGGTTCATGTTAACCTTGATTTATCAAAAGATGGAACAAAAACTCGTAGTTATTTCTGTGGGAGACATATTTATCTATTCAATAGATTTTTGTTTGTGAGACAGGTTTGGTTATCAAGTATTCGACTTTGGATCGTAGCAACTCTTAGTTGTGCGTGAGATCATCTAAGGGAATCAAGTGCGTAGAGTCTTGTTGGGATTCAGAGAGGTAAGAAACGCGACTATGCCTTAATTAGTGTGAGATTGATTATGGCTCAACTACATTCTAGTATGAAGTTAAATTGCATTGTAGTAGGTTATAGTATGTAGCGTCTTAATATAGTGTGGTGTTCAAATATGGACTAGGTCCCCGGGTTTTTCTGCATTTGCGGTTTCCTTGTTAACAAAATTTCTAGTATCTGTGTTATTTATTTTCCGCATTATATTTGTTTATATAATTGAAATATTATAGGTTGTGCGTAGTTCAATCAATTCGATAATCCAACCTTTGGTTGTTGATATAAATTGATTGGCACTTGAACATTGGTCTTTGGTACAGTTCAAGTTGTTTCTCATAATAATCAGGCTCGCGTATTTCAATCTGTTTGTTTTGCGGATTACATTGAGAAACAGAGATGTAACTCTTGGATGTATTTTCCTTGATTGAGTCTGACTGTCTAGTTTATTCTCTCGGAAGTATATTGGAGTTAGTCAATCCAGATTGCCTAAACGGAATATTGGGTATGGTTGTTATACCCCCGCTTTTTCAAATATGCCACAATCTCTCAGCATTTTTATTCTCACACTAACATTCTTCTTGGATGATTTACTTTTTGAATAAAAACTAAATAGTATCAGATATGAATTTAGTATTTTGGGGATATGTTTGTCTTACAAAGCTCTATACACCTGCTTTGAATGAGGGCATTCCGAAATATTAAACCTCGTAATTTTTCAGTCTTGATTTTATTGGTTAAAAATTTGTTGATTATCGACGACTCATTTTTAAGTAATAGATGATAGTGTTATTGTTTGTACCATAAGTAAAAATACCACTTAATGGGCCAAATTGATACTTGAATCACCTTTTGGTCCTCATCTGAGCCCGCTAACCAGTTAACCAAGGAAGCCCACCAGTCTGCACATACCGGTCAATGGTCAAAATCGGTCACCATACGGTCAAGGTCAATGGTCAAAGTCAACGACCAGTCAATGGTCAAAGTCAACGGCCAGTCAATGGTCAAAGTCAACCGTCGGTCAATTGTCGAAGTCAGTCACACCCCTAGCCAATTTTCGGTCTTATAGCCAGCAACGCTGCGAACCAATTCCCAAATTTAAACTCTTCCAGATCGCCAACCAACCATCAACCATGTCGCCACCACCCCATCCAAATCAATGACCAATAATGCAGTCATCCAGCCCATTACGCTGCCAGCCAGCATCCACCTATCCTGCCAGCCAGTCTCCACCAATCCTGCCAGCAATTATTCAGGCAGTTTCATGTAACATTCATTTCAGCAGTTTCAGCCATAAATCATCATGAAGGCATGCAGAATTGAACTCCAACAGTTTCAGCCATGCAACACTAATTGCAGCAATTTCAGTCATGCATCACTAATGGTAGCAGTTTCATGCGTGCAGAATTAATTCGAGACGTTTCAAATAGAATTGAATATGGAGGCATGAATGGGGCAGTTAATGCGATTTATTTTTATGTTGAAATTAGTTACTAAATTGTATAAATAGGGAGAGCATAAATGAGAAGAGGGGGAGCTAAGGTGAGAGAAAAATATATGTTGTAATACGAATTATCAATAAGAAATTACTCCCCAAGGGGATTCACCCGTGGACGTAGGCAGCCATGCCGAACCACGTAAAAATCTGTGTCGTTTTGGTTCATTCTTCAATTAGCCTCCAACCCTAAAAGCACACCCAAATCATCAAAATTACTCATTCATCGTGTTTCGTGCCCGAAAGTGATTTTAGGTACAAACATTGGCACCGACTAAGGGGAAAACGAGAAAAGATAATCGTCTTCTCCCATTGAGAAAAGTTGCAGAAAATGCTTCAAGTCATGTCCGTCGAAAAGCAGTATTGAACGGCTTGAAAATCACTGCTGCAGTCCAGTATGTTCACAATTGGTGCAGTCCAGCTGATCGCAGCTGCTGCTGGCCATATAATCACACATAATGCAGTCCAGTTGATCGCAACTGCTGCAATCCAGATTCAATGTTCGGGATTTGCTGAAACTTTTTTTTCTTCTGAAATCATTAAAGTCCCATTACTGCAAAATCTGGTGATAATGTTGCTGGGACGTTCGATCCATGGTAAAAGATGGCGTAAAAATATCTTAAAAATTGTTGTTGGATATTCGATCCGTAACATTGTTGGGTCCAGTTTTGGTTTCTGTCACTGCAGTCCAGTTGATCGCAGCTGCTGCGGTTCAGTTAATCACAGCTACTGCAGCCCAGTTGATCGCCACTGCCGCAGTCCAGCATCACAGTCGGAAGCCATCAAAACCGACTTGCTACGAAAATCATCAAAATTGTTGTCAGGATGTTCGATCTGCAGCATGTCCGAGTCGGAAAAATTTGCTTCTCAAATGCCACAGTTTCCACCTGTTCGAGTTTGTAGTATGTCAAAATCACTACTGTCATGATCGCAGGGGTGTCAAGTTTCCCGTATCTTTAGGCGCTTGAAAACCCTAGAGAAGACCTCCAGAAAAACATCACAAAAGTTCCAGAAAAGGCCAAAATAAATGGTGATGGAAAGTCTATGAGAAACACCAACAGTCACAAACCATTGCTAAGAAAACTGAAAACCATTGCAAGGAGTATTGGAAGCAAAGACGACAGTTTCGCAGAATTGTCGCAACATGTTCGCATCAGTACTCGGAGGCAAAGATCACAAATTCAGAAAACCGTTGCGAACAAATTCAAATTCAAAAAAAAAAAAAAACCGGCGGCCCGAGCCGGCTCCTAACCCGGCAGAAAACCCGGCTAATACTCCGGCAGCTCCACCCGGCTCCAGATCTGTTCACCCTCTTTTGGTTTTCCTTCACCCACGTCAAAATTGGTCACCCACATTAGAGTTTCGGTTAACCCACCCCCAACGAAGGTTTCGTTCACCCACTTCAGACTGTTACACAGAAAAAAAAAAAAAAAAAAAAAAAACACGAAGGCTCCTCCCAGCGAACGGCGACCTGATCCGACGGCTAGAGCGAGCGGCGGCAGCGGCCACTCGGCGATCGGATCGGTCCGATTAATCTGCAAGCCAGAAGATCGCCGATTAATCGGGACAAAGTTACGATGTATCGTGGGACAACTTAATACTGAGGCCCTGATCCTATGCTTCGCGACGCAATATAATTTGATAGCCCTGGATTTTTCATCCCACATTCATTTGGCTGACGGATTAATACGCCCCACTGGGGCTTGGTCTAAAAATTTGTTTCGTTGATATCTTCCTCGTCTCACATCCGAATTGGATGATTTTTGGCTCGTTGTGATCGCATGGAAATATCCTACTACGACATGAGGGTAAAATTCTACAATTGGAGAATAATATTTTTGGGGTGAAATCATGACATCAACATATTTGGAGGAAGGCGCTAATCAACCAATTTTGTGGTAACTTCTTCTTCGTGCGCCCAAACTGAGTGATTCTCGGCCCATTGAGATTGTATGTCAATTCCCAACATCGTGAAGGCAAAATTTCGAATTTCGGAGAAAATCAAATTTTTAGAAATCTAAATGACAGCACTAGGCGCGGTCACATTCACCACCAAAAATTCTGCAGCCCAGTTGATCGAACTGCTGCAGTCCTTTTCCACATAACTATTACAGTCAGTTGATCGAACTACTGCAACCCAGTTTCATAGCAACAGCTGCTGACCAGTTGATCGAACTGCACAGTCCCTTTTAATCCTTACAGTCTAGTTGGTCGAACTGCTGTATTCCGATTTTCCCCGAAACTGTTTCAATACAGTTTTCCTCACAACTTTTTCAGTCCAATTTATGCATAATTTTTACAGTACAGCTGATCACAGCTACTAAAATACAGTTCTGTGGCAACTGTTTTCAATCCAGTTTTGATTTAACTGGTGCATTCGAGTCCCATAGACAAATCAATTACTAAGTCAAGATGAAACGCTAAGGCAACCACACTAATCATCGTCGTGGGAAAACGACGTCATAGCCAGTGGGAATCCTGATCACTTCGTAAACGAAGTCGCGGTAACATTTTCAATAGGGTAAGTATATGGTAAGTATACAATTTACATATTTTTCTTTTTTCTTTTCACATATATTCATGCATACTATTGTTCAATAAGACACCTTTAATGTGGCAAGCATCTTCTCAACGAGGGGATGCACACATTTCAATTCTGCGCAAATCCGGAATAGTGGGATTGGCCCCCCGCGCGAATTCCGGATAGCAGACATCTTCAAAATTCCATGCGCGAGCAAAATGCAGCAAGGCAGTGCACCCTTGTGCGAGCATTAAGCAGCATGACAATTACTATCTGCTGGGGGCGAGTTGCATATCACTTCAATGTGACTGACTATCACTTGGGGGCGAGATATGTGACACCTCATGGTCTGGAATGACTCTTTTGGGGCAGCTGCGTAAACACTCTATAAGATTGGGGGCAAGTTACATATCGCCTAAATGCAATGCGGAGTTAGGCTTCCAAAAATCCAAACTTCAGGTAACCCGAACTTCTTAATCCTCTAATGAATTGCAGGATTAAGAGGGGGCGAACATACACCATAATATTTTTACGCATAATATTTTTTCAGCAATGTTAAACTGCCATAGTTATATTGATTGAATTATTGTACTCCAGTTCAAAAGAAACTGCTGCACTCGGTTGGACGCAACCGATACAGTCCAGATTGCTCATGACCAGTACTCGCTGATGCAATGGCGATGCAGTCTGGTGATACTCATTTGGACGCAACTGGTGCTGTCTAGTTTTATTTATAGTTTTCACACCTATGTTTATCGAACTATTTGAGTCCAGTCCCTCAGCAGCTGCTGCAGTCCATCTAATCGTTGCTGCTGCAGTGTAGCTTTATTCGTTGCTACTGCGATCCAGCTGATCACAGATGATACGGTTCAGCTATGCTCTAATTTCCTGCAGTCCAGCTGAATCCAGCTGCTGCATAAGAACTTTGATCGTTGCTGCTACATTCCAGCTGATCGCAGGTGATGTAGTCCAGCTATACTCGCAGTTCCTGCAGTCCAGCTAAACACAACTGCTGCAGTAGAACTTTGTTCGTTGCTGCTGCATTCCAGCTAAACGCAGCTGATGAAGTCCTGCTTTGCTCGCATTTCCTTCAGTCCAGCTGAACGCATCTGCTGCATATGAACTTTTTTCGTTGCTGCTGCATTCCATCCTTGCTCGCAGTTCCTTCATTCCAGCTGAACGCAGCTGCTGCATAGGAACTTTGTTCGTTGGTCTTTGCATTCCAGTGAAACGCATCTGCGATCGGCCTTGCTCGCATTTCCTTCATTCCATCCGAACGCAGCACTGCTGCAGAGGAACTTTGTTCGTTCTTCTTGCATTCCAAACAAACGATCTCGATGCAGTCCATCCTTGCTCGCAGTTCCTGCAGTACAGATGAACGCAGCTGCTGCAGAAGAACTTTGTTCGTTGCTGCTGCATTCCAGCTGAACGCAGATGATGCAGTCCTGCTTTGCTCGCAGTTCCTCGCAGCAAAATCCGAACGCAGTGCCGATAGAACTTTTTCGTTATTGCTGCATTCCAGCTGAACGCATCTGATGCAGTCCAGCCTTGCTCGTAGTTCCTTCAGTCCAGATGAACGCAGATGCTGCAGAACAACTTTGTTCGCTTCTTCTTCGCATTTCCATTGAAACGCAATGATCAATCCAGCCTTGCTCGCAGTTCCTGCAGATGTTCTGAGCGGCACTTATGCGAGAGGAACTTTGTTAAATTGTCGTTTGCATTCTCGAACGCAACCGGATCTGATCCACCTTGCTTTCGCGATTCTATCGGCAGAGTTCAGCCGAGCGCAGCTGCTGCAGAGGAACTTTGTTCGTTGCTGCTGCATTCCAGCTGAACGCGACTGATGCAGTCCAGCCTTGATCGCAGTTCCTGCAGTCCAGATGAACGCAGCTGATGCAAGAGGAACTTTGTTCATTCTTGATTCCACCAACGCGCAATGATGCAACCAAATTAACGCAATTCTTTGCGGTGGAACTTTGTTCATTCATCGCTGTATTCTAGCTGATCGCAATGATGCAATTCCAATTAACGATATGAACTTTGTTCGTTGATATCGCATTCCAAATTCGAACGCAATTGATGCGATGCAGTCCGATCCATATGCTTCGTAGTCTCCTGCATCCACCAACACAATTCTTGCATCATCTTCACTTAATACTATTATCGCTCACTCACAATACCACTCCACTCAAGCGTCACGCTTCAGTTACAGAATATCTCATCCATCAGTCTTGATTTTGCATACAACAGTGGTTCATGCTCAACTTTTCCATGTCGATTCCCCAGCCGCAATAGCCTCACTTGAGGGCGTCTTGATTAGGATTTCCGTAAATAACAAGGGAAGTTCGTCAATCACCTCGACATCGATAATCCACACTTGGGGGCGAGTTCTACCATTGACTAAGGAAAAAGTATTTTTCTTAACCCCCAACAAGTTGGAGGTGAAGAGGGGGCGATGTTTGTACCATAAGTAAAAATACCACTTAATGGGCCAAATTGATACTTGAATCACCTTTTGGTCCTCATCTGAGCCCGCTAACCAGTTAACCAAGGAAGCCCACCAGTCTGCACATACCGGTCAATGGTCAAAATCGGTCAACATACGGTCAAGGTCAATGGTCAAAGTCAACGACCAGTCAATGGTCAAAGTCAACGGCCAGTCAATGGTCAAAGTCAGCCGTCGGTCAATTGTCGAAGTCAGTCACACCCCTAGCCAATTTTCGGTCTTATAGCCAGCAACGCTGCGAACCAATTCCCAGCATAAACTCTTCTGCACTGCCAACCAGTCATCAACCATGTCACAAATGCACCCCATCCAATCAATGCACCCAATAATGCGCTATCCAACCCATTACGCTCGCCAAAAGATCCACCTATCCTGCCAGCCAGTCTCCACCAATCCTGCCAGCAATTATTCAGGCAGTTTCATGTAACATTCATTTCAGCAGTTTCAGCCATAAATCATCATGAAGGCATGCAGAATTGAACTCCAACAGTTTCAGCCATGCAACACTAATTGTAGCAGTTTCAGTCATGCATCACTAATGGTAGCAGTTTCATGCGTGCATAATTAATTCCATACATTTCAAATAGAATTGAATATGGAGGCATGAATGGGGCAGTTAATGCGATTTATTTTTATGTTGAAATTAGTTACTGAATTGTATAAATAGGGAGAGCATAAATGAGAAGAGGGGGAGCCAAGGTGAGAGAAAAATATATGATGTAATACGAATTATCAATAAGAAATTACTCCCCAAGGGGATTCACCCGTGGACGTAGGCAGCCATGCCGAACCACGTAAAAATCTGTGTCATTTTGGTTCATTCTTCAATTAGCCTCCAACCCTAAAAGCACACCCAAATCATCAAAATTACTCATTCATCGTGTTTTGTGCCCGAAAGTGATTTTGGGTACAAACAGTTATACATCTCTGAATTCATCCATTTTCTGGTAGGGACGTAGAGATTTGTACGAGAGACACATTTCCAAAATATCAGTTTCCAATCCAGTACTGTTTGGTTTTAATTCACAAAAAAAAAAAAAGAAAAAAAAAACTTTTAAAGTGTGATGGAAATAAAAGGGTGAGGAGTTCTTCGTTATTTTAGTGTTTATGTACTTCTTTGAGAAGTAAAAAGCACCTGAGACCCAGCAGGTCTGTCAAAGCTGGTACAGCCCAAAATTGAAGATCGTAATAAAGAGCGATGCTAAGTTGACATAAAAAATGTACCGTGAAATATCCCAGTGGAGACAATTTCCTGGGCCCCACACAGAAATTTGTAGGGGGTGTTGTTTACCCACTGTACGGTCCACAAGAGATGTGAGTTGCTCCCCGGTATATCTAGAATTATTACGTAATAAAAGGAAAACAAGACTACATGAGGTATGTTCGGCTGCTTCTGGATTAATAATCAACATTTACTATTATTAGTGGTTATAGTTACTATTACAGGTCAGGTAAGTGACACACAATGATTACGCGTTATAGTGTTGCAGGCCAAGTCAGTGTGCAGCCAGGATGGCGCGACACTGCGTATACTTTCAAATGGTGAGATAACAAGACCATGCAGGGCCAGTGACACACAAAGGTGGCGTTATACTATTTAGGACATTGGCTAAGTAATGAAGCTTATTGGCCGACACAATGAAGCTTCATTGAGGGATTGGAAATACATGGCCAAGTTTTCATTTTCAACATGCGATGTTGGCATTACAGCATATCCATGGAATTGAGTTGTCCCAAACCAATACCTCTCTTTCTAAATACGAACTCTCGCTTGTTATCCTTCCATTGACTTTTCACTTTTTGCGCATCAGATCGTCCCACCTTTCAGTCTAAACTCATGGATGATGTAAGAGTGTAGAATAGTCCAAGAGTTGGCATATGCATTAGTCCAAGGCTGGCCAAAGCTTGAATAATGCAAACAAGCTAGTGATGCAAGAGTATGCATCACTATTGCCGAGCAATTGGTTAAGTAAAGCAAGAATAACGCATATGAGCACGTGGCACATATTGGCATAAGTTGGAAATCATCTTGGCATGAATTTGGCTTAGATAAAGTTTCCTTGAAAGTTCAGAGAAAGGCCTAATGCGGTGAGGCGCAGAAGTGGCACAAAATTGGAGTAAAAGTGGCTCATTATGGCTCAAGTGTTGTTTATTGGCTTTGTGAGCATGCCAATGATGTGAGAAAAGTTGGAACGGTTATAAAGAAAGTTTATAACCTTATTATAGTGTCCCTCACCGTTCAAGACAAGTGTGTCTCCAATCTGCAAAACAACACAAAAGGTGGCAGTTAAAAAGCAGATCGGCAGTTAGGAAAACTACCTATGGACATGTGGTTGTCTGTAGGATGTGTAAGTGGTTTCACAAAAGTTTTGGCCTGATCTTTAGCTTGTATTAATAGCCTAGAGATTAATAAGTTTGGAGTTGTTCAAATGATAGAAGAACCACTGATTTGTAAAGAGTGTTAGGCATTCACCAAGAGGGTGAATGGCATGTTTTGGTCCATGTGATGGCCAAGTTTTGTAATCTTCCTTTAGTCCAATAAAACGGGTTTGTTGCAGTATATTTTTGTATTCTTATGTTGCTGATTTGTGTGAGATTGTCAATTAGAATTGATACATAACAAACCTCTTATGCTTATGGGGGCATGAAGAGTTAAAGAGAAAGAAAATAAAGACTTCCATTACATAAAGCCTTAAAAGTGAAGACAGATGCATACTTTGATGCAAGTATGCAAGGCTGAGTACTTTGTGACAGTTACCACGATACTACCGAAAATGCTACAGTGACCGGAGGAAAAATCATGCACGAACCTCACATTTATGGGACCCGTCACCAAGAAACGGCCATGTTAATTCCTATGGGTGCAGGCCCCCACAAGTCGGTAGATTTTGCCACCACTTCCCAATACGAACCGTGCCGTCCTCTTGACAAGACTCAAAGAAAACTAGAAACAAATCGGAAAAGAAAAGAAACAAAATTAATCAAAAAAATCTAGGGTTTTTGGAGGTAAAACCAAATCAAATCGGATGGCATCTCTAAATTGGATTTCAGTTCCTCTGGTTCTTGCGTTTCTCATTTCCCTCTCAAGCTTTGTTGCTGAAAGGTATCATCTCATCTCATTTCTTCTCATACTGAATTGTGATTGTAAAACTGGTTTTCTCGATAGATTTTGCCTTAATTTTTTGAAATCCTGATAAAAAAATACTCAAATGAACATGTATATGATCGCCTCACCGAAGAACTTAACCTAGAATAGTTCTATTGATTACTTCGAAATCGAATAGGTATCATGTTTGATCTTAATCGTCAGATCAAAAGGACTGGTTTTATCGCGTTGTCGTGTTACCTTGAAGTGAATTTGGCTTATCGTTGTTTTTGGGTGTAAAATATATAAATTGTTGAATGTATTCTAGAGATATGAAAACTACATTCAATTGGATTGGTCAGAGCGAAAATGGGATATTTGTTGGTTAATGGTATGAATTTCTTTACTAAAATCTGTGTATCCGTGTTGTTTATGTAGTTATAGAAAGGAATTGAGACCAAAGAATGAGGCGAAACAAGAAGAAACTGTTATAGAATCAGTCACATCAATTCAACCATACAGGATTGATCCCTCTCGTGTCATCCAACTCTCTTGGCAGCCAAGGTCAGGTACCTTAAAAAAATTCTCTAAGTGGATGAAAGCTTATTTTGGACTAGACATTACGATCAGGATACTCTGTCAATGTATACATTATTACATACTAACTATATGATTCAATTTACATGTTCTTGTTTGGTTACCAACTTGACATCATTTTTTTGGTGGCAGGGTCTTTTTATACCAAGGCTTTCTCTCAGACGAGGAGTGTGATCACCTAACTTCTTCGGTAATTCGTTGGTGACTCTTTAGTTATGTCCATTGTGGTTTTTGTCCTCAAATTTTCCTGTTTTTTCTCTCAGGCTCGTGGCCAGCTAGAAAATCATAAGGAAGAAATTCCAGGGACACCCATCGTTATGGAACAAGTAAGTTCCTTTTTCAAGCTTATATGCACTATGAGTGTTGGAATTCTATACTTCTAAATGTAAACCCTTCGATAACAACAGTGGAATAAGAAAATCATTTGGTTCCCTCCTTTAATTAAAGATACAGTAAATGATAGGATATATTTGTGTGTCACATGGATTTTACATTGAAGGGCAGTGAAAATTTGGGAACCTTGAAATTCACATCATTCTTCATGGTCCCTTTCTTTTCTATTTATGAGTTTCCTATTCAAATGAATGAGATCTGTCGCACCTTTTGATTGACATAGTTGTAATGCCAGGACCTTATTGTGACAAGGATTGAGGATCGAATCTCAGATTGGACCTTTTTACCGAAAGGTATTTTTCCTAAAGGCCGCTCTTGATATGCAGTTCTCCTTGATATGCATTTCTAATTTGCAGTGACTCTCCGTCTTCAGAGAACAGTGATCATTTGCAGATTTTCCGTTATGGACCTGAGAATACGAGCCAGCTCCACAACTATTATGGTGATAAAGATGGAGATGGGGGGGCTTCATTGATGGCAACGGTGGTCTTGTATCTATCAAATGTCAACCTGGGTGGTGAGATTCTCTTTGTTGAATCAGAGGTGAGTGGGTAAGTGAGATGTTTAAAACTGATTGAATGATGCAATAATTTGACTCATTACATATACGCTAAGAGTGTGATTTTGCTGCTTCGTAAATAACCGAAGGGATGAATTAATCATTATTGCTGAAAGCTTTGTGTGGTGTCCCTTCCGCACTTTTAATCGAGTGAACAAGGCATACATCATTTAACAATCCCGAGATTTGCTTTAGCTGACTCACATACAAGTGGACGAACATAATTTCTTTTGTCAGTTAGTGCACTGCTATGGCATAATGCTATTTCCTCCTAGGCTCCACCATTTCACAGTACCATCGATTTTGTTGTAGCAAAACGATATCTCATTGCAATACCATGTTACTCTGTTAACTAACCAAACATGTGTTTCTTGCTCTACAGCTCAAGAACACACAAGTGAAAGACGAAACGTGGTCTGATTGTTCGAGAAAAGGATATGCAGTAAAACCCGTGAAAGGAAATGCTCTCTTATTCTTCCATCTGCACGTTAACACCTCGGTGGATGATAAAAGTTCACATTCCAGATGCCCTATCCTCGAAGGAGAAAAATGGTGTGCAACGAAAACTTTCCATGTGAGAGCCATTGATGCAAACAAGTTGCCATTGGAATCTGACGGTAGTGACTGCACTGATGAAGAGGACAGTTGTCCCAAGTGGGCTGCAATGGGAGAATGTCAGAGGAATCCTGTGTACATGGTAGGAACCCCTGATTACTATGGCTCATGCAGGAAAAGTTGTAATGCATGTCAATCATGAACACGCATGACTAGTGTTTTCTGCATTAATCACTCACGTCCATGATGCGTAATGATCAGGTTTGCATTGTTGACAGTATATATCCTCTTTGTCGAGTTTTTTTTTTTTTCCCTTGACTATTTACAATGAGGTGAAAAGAATCCAAGGAAAACTCACCAACGAACTATCTTCATGGTTGACATGAGAAAAGGGTAAAAGCCTATGACATAAGTCAACCTATATAACTATGTTTTCCCCTGAGAAATCCATTTTTGAGTAATTGTAAATTTTAAGGATTGGCCTGAAATTCAAATTTAGGCTTTTTGATTCCCCAAGGTAATTCTGAGACTCAATTATGAATTTTACTGCTGCCACAGTCTTGTGGTGGGAATTTAGAATCCAATGCTCACTTTATAGACAACCTTTTGAACTTAAATATTCTGAAAAGTACACCATGAAAATTAGTTTAATTAAATTTGGATTTTTACTGTGTTCACACTTGATTAAGAAATCTTTGTTGGAATTGGAAAACATTTTAACTTCCATTGGAAGTTGGTGAAATAGATTATCTGATGAGCCCAATACCCAAGTATTTTGCTGAAGTAGAAAACCCAAAGCGTTTTTTCTCTATAGTGCATTTTTGGCTTAAACTGTTAAACATGTTCATACTCGTCAAAACGTGTTATAACGGTCATTACTCCCGTAGTGGATGGGAATTGGGAAGGAGAAGCACATGCCTAAGGTCTTGTTGCTGGAGAAGCACATGCCTAAGGTCTTGTTGCTCTAGGCACTGTGAATTAACACATGGCTAGTAGCCTAACATGGTCTAATCACGTCTAATGATACGACATAATGAGAGACATATTCATCCATCATCCCTAAACAAGAAAAAAAATCTGATTTCAAAAAACTTTTCTTTTTGTTTTAATCAAAGCTAGTGTTTTTAGGGTTCAACAACCGTCTCCCTAGTTACTCTATCATATCGTTTCGACAATTCCTACTTCCCAGGCTTGCATTTACACTTTAAAGCCTATGCAGCACAATGAGTGCTTTTTCTTGGACAGAGAGGAATGCACTGCAACTACCGTTTATACCAGAATACAGCGTTTTGAGGAGGAGTTAAAAGCAGGAGTCACTTCTTTTTTTCTTTTTTTTTTTTTGATCGGCAGCGGGAGTCACTACTCAAAGTAAATTTTCTCTATCTCAAGAAAAGTTATACTTTTATTTTTTTCAATTTAAGCTTTTAGGAATGAAGAAAACGAAAATCCGAATTCTCCGTTTCACCGGAACGCATTACAGGGCCTTTGTGTTCTCTAATTACAACTACAAATGATGGCCAAAACGTGGTTTGGTCACCAAGAATATTTTGATTTTGCCACACAGACTCTGACCATCATAAAAAGCCTGCAAATTTTGTGTTGACTACTACTAACCCAGAAAGGTTAATGTTGAATATAATTGTGATTATCAACTCTAGTGCATGGCGATTTTGACCAAATTTTGGTAAGTGAAGAAGAACGAATCCGAGAGCACGTGCACCACGTGCACCAACCACCATTTGCTAACTACTTTTTTTTTACTACAAAGATAAATATATTAGTTGGAAATGCAGAAATTATTGTCAGAGAATGTGCATGAAGACAAAAAGCAATGACCATCAGAAAATAATTGATAAGGGTAGACTCGGAACTAGTTGGACGTTTCAGAAAGAAGCACCCAGTTGACAGGTCGATCGTTCTTATGTCTAGTCAAGTACCGGACCAACTGTTTACTGGCGAAAGATTACATGCATGTATAGTGGTAACTTTACTTTTATGCATGCATTTAATTTTGTACTACACAGACGTATATTTATGGAAAAAGAGAAAATTTTAACTTTGATGGCGTGGAGTATAAACACTTTATTTATATCCGTATTGCACGTAGAGGTAAAAATGACAGAAAATACTGCACTTAACCAGCACTAACCGATCATTAGAAAAGTAGCGGCAATGTGATTTCGATCGTGGCGGAAAGATATATATATCTATCTGTAATAAAATATACTAAAATCAATATAAAACAAAATTCTACACACCGTAGAATTGGTATTACCCTTGGTTTTAATTTAGTTGAATCTTAATCTATATTATGGTACTATAAACGTGACATGTGACTGTGTGCACCTCCTATTATTATATATGATGAGGCACAAACAATTTAGCATCTTTGTTTTTGAATTAAAGAGCTAGTATATGCTAGTGCAAGTGTGACTCAATTATTGCTAACAATAATAATTTAAATAAAAAAAAAAACTATTCGATGTCTGATAAAGTGAGAAACAAAAGCATTATCTTACTCATACATGCCCCATGCATGTCCAAAATACAAAGAGTATTGCTGATTAAAGTCTGCTGCAGCTTTTCTCTTTGTTTGGTTATTTTAGTTTTAAATGCATTTTCTTTCTGAATTTATTTGGAGCTTCCAAACAATTTCTCCATATGGTTTGCAGGTCCACTACTGCTGTTATTTAACAGGAGCTTAATTTGGCGCCTTGTTGCTAATTTTGATTTCTATCCCCCCATATAAACAAATGTACTGGTGGTACCATGTATGGCACTGTCTTGGACCCTTGGGTGATTTTTCTTTATTTTTTTTTGAAGCATTTTTTTCTTTATTGATCCTCTAATCTACCTACCCAATCCCATATATGTTCTCCATCATTATATCAAAAGTTTTATATTAATTGATAAAAGGTAAAACCGCAGCAAGAGTGAAAAAAAAAAACTTGATTTTAGCTGCGACATGTTTAGTTCTCGATTGATCGATATTTTGTGATTAGGGTGTTTACGTAAGTGTGTTCATGAATGTGCTATCATGCCTGTAATCTTTTAACCTTGTATATTATAGGATGAACAGATGTAAAGTTGAAGTATTGATATTTTGCCTTTCGATACATAATGCATTACATGATTTTTTTTATTTTTATTTTTTTCTTTGATAAATAATGCATTACATGATAACAAAAGCAAGAAACATTCCTTTCGTGTGGCTCAATATAACAAGAACCACAAACAGGTCGATCACTAACAATAATTGCAGAATGTAACGTGTAGATGCGCATCAAGGATGATGTAACATTCTATGGAATTTTGCTATATCTGAGAGGCTGGGAGCAACCTCTTATCTGTTATGCGTATGTTCTTCTCTCTCTTCTTTCTCTTCATCTACCCTTTCACATAAAAAAAAAAAAAAAAACTCAAGTGTCATTTTGCGTCCAAATTTCTTTTTTAAAGTTTTTAGTAGTAGGTAATTAAATAAGATGTTTTTACATCACTTTTGGTGTCTTTTGACATATTTCTTCGTCGTTTTGGGGCAATTTTTCTTCGTCGTTGTGGGGCGAGTTCTTCAAATTTTAATGGCTGGTTCGTGGCTTGGTACTCTCGATTCAAAAACATCAATGATTTATCACGACATCGTGCATCCGTGTTCATGTGGATCGACAATTTTATGGGCAAAGTACTCATTTGTTTTAGGAGAATCTCTTTTGGAAGAAGAATACGATCAGATTAAATGGTCGGAATTTATTTCCGGACATACCATCATCTTTCCCTTGTACTACATAAAGCTTTTTTGGATATCTTTGCGGTTTATCGCTTTTTCTCTTTGCGATCTACTTGCAATTGATGTCGTTATTTGTATTAGGGTTTTGATTATCTCTTATTTTGATGTTTTTGTTATTCTTGTAAGCCAATATGTAATCACTATTTTAATTTGAATGAATTGAAATATATTAATTGTCCAAAAAAAAAAAAAATGTTCTACCTCTAGATTCATTGTAAATCCGACAAAAATAATAATAACTCCTTCTAACATGACCAAATGTCGTGAATCTAGGTTGTACCTGGACATTTTGACAGCGAGACAAGGTTTATCTCAGTTAAATTTTGGAGATTTTATTTTCCAATTCTACACTTTTAATAATGAAATTTCAATAGGGCATATCCCCCGATTAGCTACCTCGTCTCGGTGATATATCGGCCGTCTCTGTCGTGATTAGGGCTGCACATCGGTCGGTCGGTTCGGTTTTTAGGCAAAACCGACGACCAAACTGAACAGGGTACGGTTTCTAGTGTTGATACTGAAACTGAACTGTTCATGTGTCGGTTCGGGTTTTAACCGCACCGACACGGTTCAGTTTTATTTCCGTTTTTAACCGAAACCGAATTGCTTAACTCACCTGTACCTGTACAACCATTACATTCTATGTAATACTCATAATAAATACAACTGAAGTACCGAAGTTTAAAAACAAGCAGATATTAATAAACTGACAAACAAAGTATAACAAGTCTGAAGTTCAAAACCAAGTCTTAAACTCAAGACAAAAGATGAAAACCAAGTAATAGTTCAAAAAACAAGTCTTAAGCAAAAGAAAGAAAGCATGAAAACCAAAGCAAAACAACATCAACTGGAAAGTAAAAGATCGCATTCCATCTCCTTAATCTTCAACCTTCGATCACCGCATCATCATGAGCTTTAAAAGTAAAACAAAGCACCCATCTCTTTAATCTTCAACCTTCATATCTCTCGGCAAAGGTCCCAAAACATCTGCAATAAACATTTTAAGTCAATATAAAGAACAAAAGAAGTACATATAAGAAAAGAAAGATAATGAAAAATTGAAAATCAACAAGGAAACATAGTTCATTACCATCCTCAATGCTAGTACTATCATCTGGCACATATTCACATATGAAATCAAGATCAATAGGTTGTTGTAACCAGCTCTGCGACATGATAAGTGCCTCAACCGCCCCGGCAGATAATGAACTTCTCCATGGAGTAAGAATACGCTTTCTGTCTCGAATGCGATTCAGATGCAAATCAAGATACTGGTATTGCCAAAATATCCTTCGCCATGAGTGATAGTACCCTATACTTGATACTATTAGCCTGCCACCACGCCAAAATATCAAATTCTTTAGTAGGTACTTCACATTCATCCCTCAAATACCTTTCAACCTCTGATCTTGGCTGAGTACAATTAACATTCATTCTTTGCTTTTTTTTCCTTGACTCTAGCATATCCTCAATACTTAATTCTTGCACACAAAATACAAAGATCACCTGCACTGTGATGACAACAGAGACCCAACACCTTCATCTGACCGACATTTGAATACATGTTCTTGTACTCTTCATAGAGCTTTCCCATGTCTTGTTTAACAACTTTTCAAAATAGTTCCAACCCTGTACTCATCTTGCTCATACAAACATTCAAGATCAAATTTCAAACCAGCCTCCTTCTCTCGAGGATCAAGTAACTTAGCAAAAAATAAAACAGAGTTCATGTCTTCATACTCTCCCCAATAACTATTGTACTTCTGAAACATCAAATCAGCCATCCTAGAAATATGTGGATCTCCTACAGTTTTTCTCAGACGAACCAGTTGTTCATGAATCAAAGCTAACTGCCATAAAAATTCATGTGTGGTGACTTGTGTTGAAGCAGAGAACTTAACAATAGAATCAAAGAAAATTTTCAAACATTTCACAAGAGATTTAGCATATGACCAATCTGCAGCATATAGAGCATGGTGACGGGGCTTGTTCTTGTTCTTCTTCTTGTTAGTTACAACAGCAACATCACAGTCAGACTCACTAGATGAAGAATCAGCAAAATATTCATCACAATCAATTGTATCTACAACATCAGTATTAGGTAAAGCCTCGTCAACATTTTCCTTGAAAATGTATTTATTTTTAAAGCCCTTATCCTCCCTTTCTAACCTCTTAATAGCCCTTTCATATGGAATTGCAGCTTCAAGCATTAGAAAAGTGCTATTCCACCGGGTCTTCACATCTAAGAAGACCATTTTTTTACACTCAATCTTCTCTAAAGAAGCACATTTCCTAAATATAGCTAACCTAGAGGGAGAACCAGTCACATACTTTATTACTGACCTTATCCTGCTAATCGACTTGTGATACAATAGGACTGCATCTTTAACAACAAGAGCAAGAACATGCGCAAAGACACCTCACCCGATAAGAATGAAACAAAACATTGAAACATATCGAAAACATTTACAACATATAAGAAAGCAAGAGCTCCAAAGTATGCTATAAATATGAAAACATATATCCAAAAGCTAACAGTAAAAAAACAAACTAACCTGCATGTATTGAGATCGTCTTTGATGCTCCCGTCCAATTCATGACACTAGTTTGAAGATACTCGATAGCCACATTATTTGCACTCGACATTGTCCAAAGTCACAAAGAAAAACATCTTCCAAACCCCAATCCAACAAACATCTCTCTAGCATCTTTCCAATATCCACTCCAGTATGACCCCGACTTGGCAAAACAAAATGATTCTCTTTGCAGCTTCCAATTTACATCAACAAAATGCACTCACACACACACATATAATTAAAGTTATTGGGAGAAGTCCATGTATCTGTTGTGATAGAAACTCTTTGTTTGCTGTCCTTGAAATACTTCTTTAACAAATCTTTCTCTTCTTTGTAGATGGATAAAAGATCTCGGTAGATTTTCATACGGCTTGGCACCTTGAATCTAGGTTCTAACACTTGACAAAATGCTTTGAACCCTTTTCCTTCTACCAACCTGAAAGGTAGCTCATCTTTTATCACAAACTCGGCCAATTTCCTTCTACACAAATCTTTGTTAAAATTATGAGAAACAAGTTGCGAAGATTGCCCAGGTTTTGGTACTGCAAACACCAAGCTTTGTTGTCCTTTCTTCTTCTTGTTAGGATTATCAGGACATCTGGTCAGATGTGCCAACATGCTGGATGTTCCATTTCCTTGAGTTCTGGCCTTCATTTTCTTCTTGCAATGGTTACACTCAGATTCTCTAGGATTCAGCCTAGTAAAATCATCCCATACTATAGATGTTGCTTTACCCTTCTTCTTTGGCTTTGGTTCACTTTCAGGTGCAGGGTCTTCAAGAGGCTGCTGTGTTCCTTGTGTGGCAACAACTTCAGGTGTTGGTGTTGCAGAAGGTGTCACAGAAGGTGTCACTTCAGACCCAGCTACTAGGGATAGAGAGGCTAGAGATGCAGTTGACATCTTGCTCCTCTTGCTTGATACTGAAACAGAACTTGTTCCAACCATTGGCAGTTACAACACCTGTATAACGTAAACAAAATGAATCAATCAACTGAATCTCTACTATGCATTAGATAACAAATTGACAAGTTCAATATAAAAGAACAAAATCACATATAACATATGTAATCCAACAAAGTATGAACAACAAATGTTCATAAATCAACCAACAGTTAAGGAAATTGCATTCAACACACAGAAATTGAACTGAACAAACTTAGCTCAATAAGACAGGGACCTCAACACATTCAAATTGAACATACCCACATGGCCACAATGTTTAGTGTTCTCTGCAAATTATATCAACAGAATTCAAACAAAGAAAAAGAGTAATGGCAAATATGAATCAAACAGGGACCTCATAATCTCTCAAGTCACAGTATTAGTAAAAAATCAGGAAAAAATTGATCCTCTCGCAACATCATAATAATAATCTATTAACAAGTATTACTAAATCAGTATTAGTTCATGGTTCTTATCAAAGTTCATGGGTCTTACACAAATAAACTAAAACTCAAAGAAATCCTAATAAAAATTCAAACAAATGGGTCTTCTTCAAAACTTTACAGGACATAAGTCACACAAAGCAAAATATGGGAAACAAAAAAAAAGAACGAAAATAAGAAAAATTAGTTACCTCGCATACAATCAAAACTCAACAGATTGATGGACAACTTCAGTCTCCTGCTGCTCCTCTTAATCTTCTGCATAAAAAAAAAAAAGATAATCAAAACCCTAAAATACATCGATTGACAAACATAACAAAAACAGGAAAAGATAAATCTAGAAACCCTAGAAATTGAAAAAAATATAAATCAATCTGTTGAGATTCAGAAACGAGAAACCCTAGAAATTGAAAAAAATATAAACCCTAGAGATTCAGAAACGAGAAGGAGAGAAATAGGAGATGAACTACTTACTAAGGTGATGGTGATCTCGATGGAGAGGTGGTGGTGCTATTGATGGCACTGAAGGGAAAAAAAATAGTGGTGAGTGAAGAACTGAAGGAAAAAAAAAAGTTTCTGGAGAAGAAATGAAACTCGGTTGAGTTTAAGTAGTTAGGGTTATAGGAATGAATGGCTAAGATTGATCTGGGTTAATGAAATCAAGGGATGGTATTAATCGGTTTCTCGTTTCGGTCGGTTTTTGTGGTCAAACCGTAAACTGAGCCGACAGATCAACGGTTCTGGTATTAAGAACTGAGGCCGACCGTTGGATGTTCGGTTCGGTTCGGTTCGGTTTCAGTTCGGTTTCTCTCGGTTCGGTTCGGTTTGCTCGGTTCGGCTCGGTTCTGTGCAACCCTAGTTGTGATTGACTACATTGAACAAGACTAGTTTAGCTAAAGATTAATTGCCAAGATTACAAATTTATTTATTTACGAAACCCAGGATGACCAGAAATGCATCTTTGACCTTTCTTTTTTTTCATGAAGCAAGCCGAAATATATCAAAATGACAAATTATTAGTAAATTTTTTCCAACCAACGGAAGAAGAGTCGCCATTAACATCTTGAACAAGAGAAAGGTCGTCAGAGATGAGGAAAAAATTGTCCAACCACAACTAAAATGCCCACACTATTGCTGAATGCACCTTTGAACTTAAAGCACACCATCATTACTTAGTAACTATTCATGTAACCTAAAATCTCATTAATTTCATATTGTGATTTCCCACCTCAAGATCCAAAAATTGTCTTGCGACCCAAAATAGCATTTTAATTTAAAATCTGTCATTATAACTCAAAGATTAATTAATAAGGACTAGAGTTGTGACTAAAATATGGTTTATGATTTGAAATACGATATTTGACCTGAAGTTTGTTATGTGCCTCGAAATCTAGCACATGCTCAAAAATTACTTTTTGACCACAGTTTTTTCCTTCATATTTTAATTTGCCATGTGACTTGAAAAGTATTTTTTCCAGTAAACCAGAATTTGCTTGGTAACCTGAAATATGTTTTCTTATCTAAAATAATGTAAAACTGGATATTTTCAAATACGATCTCAAATTTTTCCTGTAAAATATAATCTGCACACGAGGCCAAGCATTATGATCACTTGTTTCTCCTGGCTATGTGAAAACGCGGGGTACCAAAATACACCACCATTATTATTTTTTAGAAAATCTGCATGGGCAAACTAAATACAACTCTGAGAGTTAAACCTAATCAAGTAATAGTATCTAGAGTTCTATCTCTCTTCTCTCTCTCTCTCTCTCTCTCTCTCTCTCTCTCTCTCGCGATTAGAACGTTTACAAAATCAAATCTGTGAACCTAATCACAAAGAGATTACTTGGACGGTACCAAAGACCAATGTCCAAGAATCAATTAAGTCATATCCAATAAACTAGGTCGGATGTATCCCTTATGATTAGCGCATAACCTGTGGTATTTCAATTATAATGATAAACAATATAATGCAGAAAAAGAAATAACACATACACCAGAAGTTTTGTTAACGAGGAAACCACAAATGCAGAAAAATCCATACAGATTGGACACCAAACTGTATAAAGCCTCTACAGACACTAGCCTACTACCAATTAACTTCATTCTGGAATGTATTCGATCCCTAAAAGGTATCCCACCGTTTAAGGTACAGTCGTGCTCCTTACGCCTCTTGTATCCCAGCAGGACTCCGCGCAATTGATTTCCTTAGCTGATATCACAACAACTTAGAGTTTCTTCAACTCAATTGAAGACTTTGAACCAATCTACCTCCCACAGATTAATCATATATATGATTTCCTTTTACAATAAATTAGTTTTAACCCGAAGTGCAGCCTAGATTATTATTCACCTCACAAGTATAAAACCAATCAACAAAGTTTGAGACGAAGAGAACTTTGAAGATTTATATCTTTCTTGATCAAGTGAGTAGCTCAACAATATATCAAGATCAGGATACACGAGTTATAAAGAAAAGATAACTGGACCTGGCTTCACGAATCCCTATGAAGTATTTGCAGTCGCTAAACCCTAAAAGTTTTAGGAATATGATGACTCTAGATACAACTAGGACACACAAAAATGTAGTGTCGGTGTTCAAAGATCCCAGTTGCTTAAAGTTCCCCTTTTATAGACATTCAAAGCATAGGTTGCTTTAGGTTTAAGCTAAGATAGCTTTGGAACCAAACAATCAATATCCATTATTAGATGAATTTTTGAATTTGATTTACATAAACAAGATATACACTATGGTTAGGTAAAACCGTAACCGAATAGTGTATAAAGACAATGTTTAACGCAGTTTACCGAAACTAGCCAATTTGAACTTAAAAGCTTAATACTTATTTTCATGAACACATAAGACATTAATTCTGAGTCGCAATCATGTGATCAAATAAGTCTAGTGTTTATAGAGAATTAATCAAATGCTAATTATCTTGTAGAAATAATTTAATCGCACTTGAATATAATCGACATGATTAGTAAGTGTGCAAGGTTCAAATACTATTGTCGTTGGTGAGTCGGTTCAGTTACAGTACGTGTACCGTTTTGTAAGCTAACGAGCCAAACCAAGTTCTGGAGTAACATAATTATTCACGTATGTGTACTGGTATGGATACCTTAAGACTATCACCGAATCCGGAGTTGAAAGAACTATTTTGGTTTGCATACCGGTATGGGTACTAAACCGAGTTCGGGAACACATAACTATTTTGGTACGTGTACCTTTTTGGATACTAATCCTGGTTCTGTAACCACACTTCCAAAATAGTTTGCATACGAGTATGTGTACCGATCTGGTTCACGAGTTAAACAGATTTTCACATTATGTACATAAGAATATGCATACCACAACTCTGTAAGTCGATATATAGCTACTTCGCTACGTGTACGAGTACATGTAATACGGGTTCAGAGTTATAACAGTTTTCCAAGTTTGTAAGACTGATAACACTGTCTTATATATGAATCTATAGTATTTTTATATTTCTCTCTAAATCGATTCGAAACATTCCCGAATAACATCAATGACACATATCATTGTTCCAGGCTATTTTCGAATGATAAAACTTGAATCATGATTTTGATTCCGAACAATAAATTGTTCTTAACCGAAATTCATCAAGTATGAACAAATATTCATTAAGCTTAGACATTATATATCGAGAACTAATTAAAAAGATAAACTTGACTCGAAATTCTTGTCTATGCATAATAGTCTAATTAGGTATACGACATCGTCTCAATGATAGCAAAGTGAATATAACTTGAGATATAGGTGGTTTAGTCTTCACTTACCTTTTGTTGATGAAGTTTTCCAAAATCTTCGGTTGATCTTCGCCTTCAAACGGTAGAACGCAATGATGACTTTCATGATCCACTATTTCTTAACTACATTTTTATCCTAGTCTGATACTTAACTAATTGTAGACTGGAAATCAAGATATAGTTTTGACAACTAAATTTGACAACATTCTTGAGATAGCAACACTTGTGAGTTCGACTGAGCAATTATGTAACACTATGGATATACTATAGCCAAACTAATGGCCACAAAAAAACCATATATTATGAGGTAATTAATGCATCTTTTGGCTTATAGTGATGGTAAATAAGTTTCATCAATTAGGTTTTCGGATTCACGTACCACCCATAAAGCATAAAATCAAAAATAAATGTTAAACCCCGAATGTTACTTTGTGGAAACTCAATTTCTTTCAATTAAGAAAATTCAATTTCCGTCGGTGATTTCCTGGATAGAATGCTTTCCACCTCTTCGACTCACTAGCCAATGTTTATATCCAAGATATGATCTATAGTATTTGGTTTTGTCTATAACGTACCCATAGCCAAGGGACTTCCTTTCCAAAGTGCTTGGCCTGAACTCTAATCTTATACTTTGGCTATATGTGACAGAAAATTTCCTCACTGATGTAAAATCCACTTATAGGCAAATGATTTGCAAAATTTACATTTGAGTTAAGTTTGTCTTGTGTTGTAAATGTTGACTCGGTACCAAAATATGTACATGTCGATGGTGATTTTCTGACAATAAAAAATCAAGAGAAAAATAGTCATTTCAGAATCAACCATGTCGGTCCAAAGATTAGTAAATGTGGTTCAAGATTTGATATCATAGGTGCAACTCATGCCCGAGCCTCGAGTGTAATCCTAAGACGCATATTCCTAAGACAAGACCATGCCTTATGCCTAAGAAAAAACACAAGCCGGTGAAAAGGACAAGACTCATGCATAATTAATCCTAATACTATATTAAAGCTTAAGCTCAAGTCAGGATTTAAGTTATATACAAGGCGTAGCCTAAGCTTCGGCCCTACCCAAATACTTAAATACGACTTGGTTTTATCTAGGTCTATACTTGACCTCGACCAATTTAGGCTTTGTCTACTCACATGGAGCCCGACCAGGTATCAGTTATTTTCATATAAAACAACTAGGATTTGGATTCTTTCTTGCCTGCCACCTGCTCCCATCGTGGACGGACGACCATATTAGGTATAAAATCACCTCGGCCAAACGCATGTCTCAAACAAGACACATATGACTATCTCATGATATCTTGTATCTCCACATGACACAAAATATCCACAACGTATGTACACATAATTATTCATTTACCTCAGTCAATGTCGATTATTGAGAATATCACCACTTCATACAACACAACTTTACATAAGCTAACTAGGTCACACACATGAAGTGGATATCTTTAGGTTTTGGTTTGGCGATCTATGTTACATGTGAGTATCATCCTACTCACATAGAAAGAGAATAATCAATGAGGTTACAAAAATATACCGCATATAGTAGACTCAACTCATCAATTTATTCTTTATTATTGTTGTAACCAAGGATGAGGTGCTTGTTGTATCTTTTATCCTTATCCCACCAACTTGAGATTGAATTTTTGTACCTATAAGTAAACTAACAATCGATCATTAGAATACATCAATAGAACCTCATAAGGAGTGCTTGAATTAGGCAAAAGATCTGCCTTGCTCAGATATCTCGTTGTTATAAATACCAGCGCTAAATAAGGATCCATCACCAACAATCTTTGATAGACAAAGTACATTTCCAGGAACAATAAGCATTTGTGGATAATGGAAATTCAAAAAATCATAAAATCAATGGATATAACACACCTCTTAACAAATCAAGCAAGCATATGACGGTTATTCAATCCAGTCTTTCTGAAGCCTATACAGGTTTGGGTTTTCATATATTATATCAATCCATATGTATATGAGTCTAAATTTCTTATATTTGGGGTCCATATTTTCTCTGTAACATCCGTATTTTCGTGTTATGCGTGCTCAAGGATGTGTCATTGAATAAGATTAAGCTCCATCTCAAGCATGTGTTGCACATGCAGGGCATGGTGGCCAAGCAATTAAATTGTACCAGTGTGGTGCATCACATAAGTGGGGGTGGTGACCAAGAAATAAAATGTATCACAATGGTGCATTTCGCAAGTTGGGCATTGGTCGATAACTGGAAATGCATCACTATGATGCGTCTTTTCGTAATTTGTTATCGTGGAAGCATGTGAACTCGTCTACTCCCCAAAACCTATTTGTAAAAATGTTAGTAAGATAAGGGTGGGGTAGGTGGGCGGGCGGAGGGGGGGGGGGGGGGGGTCTAAGGTGCATTAAGAGGAGATTCATCCTTAAGCTATAACTATTGGTCAATAAAAACAAATAACGCTTCAGAATGATGCAAAACAAATGAAATTTGCATACCTCGAACAAGATGATGCTTAGTGGGAAGTAAGTGGCATCAATGATGCACACACAATCTTGTACATACTCTGCGAAAATCCCTTGGCCTATACAGATTAGGGTTTCTTGGCCTTTGGCCTTGGCATCAATGTTGGTTTTTCGTTCTTTGGCTTGAGTTGCATGTTCCGTTCGAGATGATCATTCTGATAAATTACGGTATGTGCGTATCCTGCAATGCACCACATTTTTGTTTTAGCACCTTGTTGCTCATAACATCTAATTGAGAGATAATTACGACACATTGATAAATCATATCATTTAGGCTCGATTTCCGAGGCACGAGATGATTTTGCCACACATGATGAGATATATGCAGTCAATTCCTTGAATGTTCATTCTTCTTATCAAGTTGCTCGATATCAGCATGTACCAATTGTGAATTGGGCATATCCAGGAAAGAAAGCTAACCATAATAAAAGTTAGGGGAAGCTTACAGAATCCACTTGCATCACAAGAATGATGCATGCAAGAATGGTATGAGCATGGCTGATGCACTCTTGGCACGAGCAAGACCAGTACATGCATCCATCTCATTGTTGAAGCGAAGTAAGGACGAAAAAATAGGATTGTGATGGCATATTTGCTAGTCCAAGACATGACTAATGCTTGGAAAGTACTTGGAAGCCTATAGTGGAACCAAATGCATTATCATTGGCCTTATGTGCACCCTTCGCAGAACAAAGGTAAGTTTGAACTATATGAGACTTCGTTTATAATATCAGGCGTCTAAATATGTCTGGAGAGAATAATCGACGCGCATTTGTCTGGTGATCTTTGAAGTTCTATGATCCGTTTACTTTTTTTTGATAATGGTGCATCGGGAGATCTTGACCTGCACAACGCTGCGCTTGAAGCGTAAGTTTCGGGTCCGTCACATTCTCTTTACCATAGTTTTGATGAGCTTCCATTTTATGAAACTACCAAGATTCCTAGATGAATTTTAATTATGGATTTCTAAAAAACATAAGGTTACCCAGTTTTATCACCCTAAGGTTCCAATACCGACTCCAATACTAGTGCACAACTTATTTCTATCAGAATCAGTGTGGTCAGTAAAAGAGCGCCCAGACTTATCAAAAATTTATTTCCTGGACTCCAGAATTTTGATGAGCTTCCATTCTATGACTTGAAAAAAACTACCAAGATTCCTAGATGAATTTTAATTATGGATTTCTAAAAAACATAAGGTTACCCAATTTTATCACCCTAAGGTTCCAATACTAGTGCACAACTTATTTCTATCAGAATCAGTGTGGTCAGTAAAAGAGCGCCGAAACTTATTAAAAATTTATTTCCAGACCAGAACCACGACAATAATAATTATGAAGATACTATTAACTCCAGCAAAAAGCTGTGAAATTCCTCAAGTAGAAAAAAGTGAAACTCTTTAACTCCAGTGAAAGTTATGAAACTCAAGTAGAAAAAAGTGCAACTCTTTAACTCCAGTGAAAGTTATGCTCTAGTGAAAGTTGTGAAACTCAAGTAGAAAAAAAAATGAAGCTCTTTAACTCCACCGAACTCCTCGATTCTAATTATTCTAGTAAAACACATTTATGTTGCTAGTAAAAAGAAAAATTAGTAAAAAAAAAAAAAAAAGGCTAAAAAACAGAAGCAATATATAAATATAGATAATGGTCCTTTTCTGTGGGGCCAAATATCTAAGGTTTAGCTACCCATATAGATTGGATCATACCTTTAACATCATCATAAACAACCAAACCAATACATAATATAGTCATTACTACTCAAGTGAACAAGTCCTCTCAGATACCTCAACTAATTTCTCAATATTTAATCTCTGTGCTCCAGATTCAAAAACCCATTGTCATTGCTGCAAACCAATAACCAGAGATTCGATCTCTCTGTAAGAAAAGTCTTCTCATTTTGGTGAATGAATAGTGAAATTACAGTGTTCTTAGAACAAAACCCAAGTTTAGTTTTCTTTAGCTAGTGATGCAATGGCAGTCATCTTTTTCCTGTGTCTCATTTCAAAAGACTGATTTTTCCCATATGGGTTTCTGAGTAATGAACTGATAAAGTGGATGGAGATGCTTAAAGCTCATAATAAAAAAAAAGTGAACTTTTTGATTCTACTTTGCAGAGATTTTGTATTGGGTTTTGGTTTTTGAGGTGGAAATACAGACACACAAAGTTTTAGAACAAGAATCTTCTTTAACTTTGCTAATTTGGTGAAGATTTATTGGAGGTAGGTAGGGCTTTTCAAGCACTTGAGAGAAAATAATTCTGTTTGTGTTGTTGGTTGGTGTGGTGTTAGATTATGGCTACTCCTGGACTCCAAAACCATCAAGGAGTTGCAGAAACTCATCTGAAACATCAACTTGCTGTTGCTGTGAGGAGTATTCAATGGAGTTATGCAATCTTTTGGACTCCCTCTGCAAAGAATAAAGGGTATTGTTTCATTTTTTATGCCCTCAATCTTTAGTCTTCAATGTGTTTGTTTGATTTCTTAAGTGAGATTTCATGTTCATACTCTTTTTTTGTCAATGAAGAATTTGCAATTAAAATGTGGTTAGTGAAGTAGAAATAATTGATAAGATGCAAACACTGTTCACTAGGTTTTTTAGCTTGATCTTGTCAAAATTGATGGCTCTCCTACTTTTTCTTTCATAGTATTGCTTTATTCTTTCTCTAATTTCCAACACATCATTTTGTGCTTGCTTGATTTGGGATTCTTCGATTTGATACTGTATATTTCGGATGTTTGTTGGAAATTTTTGGGTTTTGAAAGAGGTGGTTTACTTTTCAGGGGTTTGGAATGGGGTGCTGGTTACTACAATGGAGATATCAAGACAAGGAAGACAGTGCAACTGCAACATATGGAAATTAGTGCAAATCGTTTGGGTTTGCAAAGGAGTGAACAATTGAGAGAACTGTACGAGTCTCTTGCAGAAAGTGAAAGTAACCAACAAGCAAGAAGACCTTCAGCTTCATTGTCTCCAGAAGATCTTTCGGATGCAGAGTGGTATTACTTAGTTTGTATGTCCTTCACATTCAGTTCTGGTCAAGGGTATGTTTGTTCTATCTTGGTCTTTAGGTTCTTCAAAATTCTTCCGCTGATCTCCATCCAATGTCCTTAGTTTGCATTGTAGGATTTACAAATTCGTATCAAAGTAGTTGTTTACATGCCAAAATACTCTCTTGTTCGTCATTCAACACTTCAATATGCTTCACTGTATTACATGTCGGTTATCCAGAGTTATGTGGTTATTATATTTAACTGAACAAGATTGTCAGTAGTTCTGTTATGAGTAATGCCCATTATCATTACCAGCTTGCCAGGAAGGGTATTCTCAACCGGTCAACCTATTTGGCTGTGTGATGCTCATTGTGCAGACAGCAAAGTTTACATTCGATCTCTACTTGCTAAGGTTGGTGTTCTCCGGATGGTATACTGTTCTAATTTTTAAATCTCAACTAAACTATCATAAAGACTAACTTCTTTCTCTTGTTTGTCCGACTTGGTTCTTGTTGCACTGTTGGACCGATTACAATTACCTTCTGCAGAGTGCCTCCATTCAGGTAATGTCGTCTATCAAGATATAATCCGGATCTTGTCTCAACGATTTTATGATTCATTGTAGTAAATTGTTTGCATCCCTATTGGTATGGCATTTTCGGTAATGCCAAATCTTGAAACCACCTATAGGTTAAAAATTGCTTGATTCATGTGAAATATTTTACTAAAGCAGTAATTAGAAGTAACAAACTTAAGGTTCACATCAGTACGACATTCCTGGTGAAACAAAAGTTAACACCATGTTTTTCAATTGTAGACTGTTGTGTGCTTTCCTTTCTTGGGCGGTGTGATCGAGCTAGGCGTGACTGAAATGGTAACATCTCGCTGCATATCCTTAAAACGAATTCCTTCTAAAGATCTGGCAGTTTTCTTATGTAATAATTTTGTTATCACAAGGTTCCTGAAGATCTTGCTTTGGTTCAACACGTTAAAACTGTCTTCATGGAGTTGAAGAAGCCTAGTTGCTCTCCGACTGGAGATAAAATCGGTGAAGATATTTTGGGTACTGAAATTGTTCACGAGATAGTTGATACTGTAGCAGCATTAGAATGTGGAGTTCAACACGATTCATACTATCTCCCCCAACCCATTCTAAAAGAAGAAATCGAACTTCAACAAAATGGTGGAAACACAGTTATTGATGCCGATTTAATTGCCAACTCTCCTAGTTCAGACGAATGCGACTCTGATGAAGAGGATTCCTACATGATGAATGGTGGAAATGTCGGTGTTTCTCAAGTTCAAAGCTGGCAATTCTTGGGTGATGAATTCGAACATAGTAACGGGATGCAAGGTTCAGAGAGTTCAAGTGATTGCGTATCTCAGAAGTCATTTTTGAATCAAGAGAAATCTTCTTCCCAGCTGAAAAAAACAAATAGTGTTCAAGGGCTTCAAGAAAGCAACCATACAAAAAAGTTCAACGATTTGGATCTTGGCACTGATGATCTGCACTATAAAAGAACACTTTCCGTCATTTTCAAAACCTCCAATGCGCTGGTAACGGCTCCATGTTCTAATGGTGGTAATCACAAATCCAGTTTCAGGAGATGGAAGAGGCGAGGCTTAGTGGGTTATCTAAAGAATAAATCTGGAACACCACAGAAAATGTTGAAGCAAATTCTGTTTGACGTTCCTCTGATGCACAGTGGGGCTTATCTGAAATCAAATGATGGAAAAGAATTTGAAAACGGGGTTTTGAAATCACAAGGACGTGATATTGCTTTAGGCCACGGAAAAAGAGAAGCACTGGATGACAAGTTTCTTGTTCTCAGATCTTTAGTTCCCTCTATAAACAAGGTACGTTTTCCCCGAGTGGTGTTGCTTAGAAATTTGTATGCCCGAAGTTCATTACTGACTGATTTTAGCTTCTTCATTGCAGTTCGATAGGACATCTCTCCTCAGTGATACGGTAGATTACTTGAAAGAGCTTGAGAGAAGGGTCGAAGAGCTAGAATCCTGCAGGGAGTTTACAGAGTTTGAAACTATAGAGAAAAGGAAACACCCGGATATAGTAGAAAGGACCTCTGATAATTACGGGTATAATGAAAATGCTAACAGTCCGAAGCCCTTGTTAAACAAGAGAAAAGCTTGCGATATTGATGAAATAGACCCTGAACTAGATTCGGTTTCCCCTAAAGACAGTTTAGCAACATATGTTACAGTCTGCATGATCGAGAAAGAGGTTTCAGTTGAGATACGCTGCCCATGGAAAGATTGCTTAATCATCGAAATTATAGATGCAATAAGTAATCTCCATTTGGATGCGCATTCAATTCAGTCAGCAGCAACCGAAGGCATTCTGACTCTAACCCTGAAATCTAAGGTTTGTAATCTCAAGATTGCTTCAGCGGAATCCTATATGTAGTATTCCCCAAATGTTAACAGTGCTAATACGTATCATTTGCATTTCGCAGTTCAAAGGGGCCGAAGTTGTATCAGCAGGAATGATCAAACAAGCAATTCAGAGGGTTATTGGTACCTGCTGACAATCCTCCTCACTGTCCAGTAAAATTGTATTATTACTAGCTGTAATATTTGTAGGATCATTTGATTTCATCTACTTCTGTATTTTGTAATTGTGTAACGAATACAATCTGAAAGGTTCATTTCGAACCTGTTTTGAATGGTGCAAAACAAACTTCAGTTAGTCATCATCTCTTCCACAAATTTCCTCATTCTTTCACATCTTGTCTAACAATCCATTCAACATCAGGATGAAACGAAATGTACTGTGTCCTGTGTTCGAATTCATCGAAAATAGACGTTGTATCGTTATCACAATGACAAGATTAGATCTGTAACACCCATTTCTTATCAAGAACTAGAAAGCTCATTGTCATCAGAATGCACATTATAACCACCATTGCTACTGCATGGTCAAAGGAACTCATGAGCAGGTAAGTAAGGCATGCTGAGAAGTATCCTGGAAATGAGGTCCCATTAGTTTAGTAAGTTGACTTTGATGTCAACCAACCAGTTATCCTCAACTAACAGTAATAAAACCATTATAGTCAAAGGGTTTCATTGGTTAAGTTCAGATGTACTAAAAGTCAATGGTTTACTGACAAGTGAAAAGTCAACTGTTGTTGTCTTGCCTTGCACGGGCTGGAGTTAGGCGCCGTTCTAAATCCTAGTGAGGCGCTTCTCATTAAAGCCTTGTCATTTGTTATTGAATTAAAGAAAAAAACACTGTTTGTGGTTAAGCACGATTACTCAGAAAACTTTAAAATAATTCAGAAACTATTTTTTAGTATTACAAGTTGTGAATAAGTAATGAATCAGGTGGAATGTCCAATCTCACCGCCGGGTTTGAAATTGCATCGATTAAAGTAAAATTTGAATTCGGCTAGACCTGCTCAGAGAAAGGACCCCGATGGGGCAGGAGGACCTGGGTAATGAATTCAGGTGATGAATGAGCTTATTCTAGGAGTTAGGGAAAGTGTTTAATTAACCTTTAATTTTAATGCTTAGATATGATTCTGTAAGCCCATGCAAAAAGTAGAAACTCATCATGTTTATTCTCTACTAGAAGTACGTAAGAAAATAAAAATAAAGCCATAATTACTAATAATGGATTCCTGATCTAGTTGAAAATCTGTGTAGATTTTGCATAACAATCCTGTAAACTGACTCAGAAAAACAGATTAGTGATTAAAGATTGCCTCTGAATGGGCTCCTAATTATGCCAGAATCTCACTAAAGGGTAACCAAAATATTTTACTTGGAACTTTGGGACACATTGATTGAGTTGGTTAGAAAGCAATGAGTGTTTGCCTATTAGGCGGACATGCCTCGCCTAAAATCACCTAGGAAACGTCAGCATCGTAATTTGAAACAAGTGGGATTATTTTAGTGCTAGCTAGATAGGCCATTTTCTTTAAAAGAAAATGATAGAATTTAGTTAATATAAGTACTTGCAATTTCATTTATGAAGCTATCCTCCATTTGATCTTATTTTATGTACTCTTGTACCTATCTTCACATGCTCATCCATCTTTTTTTTTTCTATCTTTTTCTTTGGAAGAAGAAAAGAAGTAGATGGAAAGAATATGAGAAGAAGAAGAAGAATAAGAAGAGTGGCGTTTATTCTTTTTTTAATGTTCAGTTTTTTATTATTTATTATTTTTTTATGGAAAAAATATGGTTTGGTCTTTTTCTAGGTGGTCCCATGTCTATTTGGTTCTTTCAGAAATCACCTTTTTCATTTGGTCCATAATTATTAAAATATTTAAAGTACCACTCATATCTTCTATTTTTTCCTCTCACGTGAATGGTTTCTCTTTCTCATTCTTACATTAATATTTAAAAGTTTGAAAATTAAATATCTCTCAAAATATATGTCAAAAATTAATAAATTTTATATATATTCGGAAAGCCCTCGACGATAGCTTTCCAACGAGTACCATTGTCGCTATGTTTTAGAGCTTTTAATTTTTATATCGACTTCATTCCAGAAATGAAATCTGTTTTTTTATGCTTTTTATATGGACTTTATTTATGGAATGAAGTCTGTTTTTTTCATGTTTTTACATGGACTTCATTTCAGAAATGAAGTATGTTTGTATATATATATGGACTTCATTTTTGGAATGAAGTCTGCTTTTTTTTCTTTCAGGTTTTTATATGGACTTCATTTCAGAAATGAAGTATGTTTGTATATGTTTTATATGGGCTTCATTTCTGGAATGAAGTCTTTTTTTCTGGTTTTTATATAGACTTCATTCCAGAATATAATAGTTCATCAAAGTAGTTCACTTTGTAGAATGAACCCGTATAATAGTTCATTTTATAGCTAAAAAATAAGGCAAAAATTAAAAGCACCGAAACATAGCGACAATGGTACTTGTTGGAAAGCTATCGTCGAGAGCTTTTCGAATATATAAAATTTATCATTTTTAGACAAATGGTTCAAAAGATATTTAAGTACTATTTATTTATTTATATTAAGAGAAAAAAAAAAGGACTATGACATCACCTTAGCACCAAATCATTATTTTCTAGGACCAAACAATAATATAAGGGTAATTTTGCACCTACAAGATGACATTTACATCATCCTAGGACCAAACTATAATTTTTAGGACCAAATGATAATTTATATTACCAAATATGACCAAACAGAAAATTGACTAGGTCAATTATACTAGACTCTCTCTAATATATTATTTCTAAGACCATATGGTATTTCCTACTTTTTTTATTAGGTAATTAATGAGAGGGTATAAGGGAAATAAATTAAAATTATAGAGGGTATTTTTGAATTTTTATACAAAACTGATCTCCCCCTATGACATTTAGATTCCACTTAGTAATTCAGCCCCCAAAAACTCTCCCCCTACAGCCCCAAATAGGATTCTAGGTTTTGGATCATATTCTGATGTTTTCCGATGAAAGAATCAACATGCAATCTTTTTTGGGAGTCAAGTTACCCTGCAGGAACACATGAACACAAAAACAGCATAAATCATTTGATACAATCTTTTTGGGAGAGTGCAGAAATGGTTTCAGTATTCAAGTAACACAACTCAACTGCAAGAATGAAGTATACAAGTAACTCAATTTGACTGCAAGAATAGATGAACCCGAAAACAAGATAAAACTACAAAACTTTTCTATCTGCAGTCTCTTAACAGAGATGACAAAGTAAAGTTGTCCCAAGTCTAGAGTTTTCCACAAAGTAACCTGTAATTCCGTCAGGCGAGGATTCCTTCATTGATTCAAAAGAGAGAGGGAGAGAGATCCAATCATATATAAATTGAAATAATATAGTACATGAACATTTGACAAACAACTTGATGATACCTAGACATCAACTGTATTACAGTTAATACAATATAAAAGAATACAACATGGCCTTCAAATCTACCAACCAATAGTTTTTAAAACCTTAACCCTACCAGACACCACCCCACATTCACCATTTAAGGACCGAAAACATAACAACACAATAAATGAATCTGTAATATGTACCTATTCTATATGTACACATATACTGACACACAAAAATCGGCATCAAAATTTACCCTAAAATTTCATTCCCTGCAAAATCTTTTGCTGTAAAACCAACTATCTCAAATTTTCCTATCTCACTACTTTGCCTGAATTTCAGATAATCTAAGCAAACAAAAGGTTTATACAATCTAGGTTTTCCTTCGCCTACGATTTCATCAGGTGCTAAAATCACCTTCTCGTCCTCGAAGCACCAAAAAAAAGCTAAAGAAAGACGGTTTACCGGTCTTTTAAGAATGACCCTATGTTCTGACGATCTTAATCGCCCATTACTCCAGGCCTGTAACAAGTCACCTATATTCACAACCAATGTATCTTCACAAGGATTTATATCCATCCATTTTCCTTGTTTTGATCTTACTTGAAGTCCACCGATTTGATCCTGATAAACAATGGTTATACAGCTCATATCTGTATGCATCCCGAGCCCTTCGATTTCTTCCTTTTCTTTCACAACCTCCGGCGGAGAATAATTGATTATTCTCAGATACCCGTGACAGTTACTGAATTCAGGTTCATAATACTTCTTTACAAAACCATCTCCTAAACAATTCAATACAATCGCCATGATTCTCTTTGATATGTCTGTCATCTTGTTTCCATATTCTTCAATCAACTCACTACCAATGCATTACAACAAACTAAAAGATAAGCAAAAGAACGCGACAAAAAAAAACAGGCAACTATGCAGGGAATGAAAACATATCAATGGTTCAATTGAAACTTTACCTAAATTCAGAACTCGGAGGGTTGAAGAGAATATCTGCTGAACTCTTGGCAGAAGCAAAGAAATCAGGTCCAGATACACGAAAGCTTTCAAAAAATGGAGAAGCTATAAAATGAGGAGTATAGGTTTCCACACTTGTTGAAGGACAAAGATTAAGTTTAGAGTCTGTTGGAAGGTTAAAGAGTTGTGTAGACAGAGAGTAAATTATGCTATAGAGATCTTTCGAGATTCCATGATTGGTTATATGAAAGAAACCCCATTCTTGACATGCACGACACAGAGATGAAAAAGAAGATGAAGATATAGGCTTAGATATGTCCAAGACAGGAAGCTGTACAGATTCAGACATGGCTCTCTACTTGGAAAAATGGTAAACTGATTGGCTTTAGTTGTGATGAACTGGACGGCAAGTACATATATTGGCTAGATATAGAAAGAGAAACAAGTGTCTGAGCTCTAAATAATATAAGGATTATTCTTCTTCCAACTGTGCTTAGAATAGTTTAGTACTTGTAATGGGTACTGAAAAAACACAACAGACACGCAAATGATTTTTCAAGTCGAGCCTCTTTATCAAGCGTGTAAGTAGACAGCCTATATTTCTGCACTTGGGGACCTACTGACCACAAGTCCCCTCATATTTAGGACGGCATCCCCTAGATGATCGACATGCCGCTACGCATGAGCTGGATGAGGGACTTTTGATCTCTAGGCACGGTTGAACAGGCAATGAAGCTCAAAGACTTGAGGAGAAGTTGGAGAACAAAGATGTGGTTGCAAGTAATACAGATCCACAAAACAAATATTCAAACAATACAAATAAAAAGGTATAAAATGCACAACTAAGATGGAGTCTTAAATATTATACAGTTTCACTTGGATATATTAAAAAGAGAGATTAGAATTGTTCTTTGTTATTAAGTACTGCAATTTAGGGCAACTCATTAAGTTTGGTGTGAGCCTGTTCAAAAGTGAACAATTCTCTGTTAATTTAACAGAAAAAATCTTAAGTCAATGAAAAGAGGGACTCCATTAATCACCTGTAGGTTAATTAGGCAGCACTAGGCAAGATTGGTGGAGATACTTCTGATTATGCATGAATTTTTTGAGGTTAGTGGATTCTATTGGAGAGGCAATTCGGTTGACTAAACATAGCTGTTTTGTCTCATTAAGCAGATACATATGACTAAGCTACCCCTCTAGTTTAATGACAATAAAATATCCCAAGTTGTGCAACCTGTCTCTAACATACTAAATGTAGTGGATTCTCATAGCTTCTAGAACTGCAGAATTTACCAGTGTGTGTGAATGAACAACATTTAAGCAGGAATTAGGGCATAGAAAGAACAAAGAACCAGATTTCGTATAGAAACATAGGGTCCCGGGAAAAGAACCAGATTTCGTATAGAAACATAGGGTCCCGGGAATCATGTAAACCAGGCACCAATTGCTTACTTGTATATTTCTAAACTAGTCATTAGTATGATCTTCGTGCACTATTAATGGAAGAGTGAAGAACAGACATTCAGGATTTCTAATCAGCATCATAAGGGATTGAACATTCCATAATGAATGGGATTTGCGGTATCCTAATTTTTCTTAATTTTCACCCTTGAAAATAAGATGATTCTTTTTTTACTAGTGAATGAATCTATAGTTGGATACCATCATAAAGATTACTATCATATCGATACTACTAAATCCTCAATGTTTTCTTATTTTATAAAAAATGTTGATGAAAATACAACGCATTCAAGTATAGAAATAATCATTATATTATAAAAAAACCAGCATGTCAATAAAAGAGTTTTATATATGATCACCCATACAAAGAATGACCTCAGCAATGCCATCTATAAGAACAGAGAGGAGAAGATGCAGAACTTGAAAGGCTAACAAATAAGAAACAATTGGCAATGTATAAATAAATGGCACCAGATAAGCCCACATAAACGATGGAGTTCATACCGTTCACCAGAACTTCATTCCCATTCAATAGTTGATGGTGGTTTCGATGTGATGTCTTGAACAACACGGTTTACACCCCTGACACTATTGCAAATCTTTCTGGACACATCATCTAGAAACTTGTGTTCAAAATTGTACCTGGAACATTGTCATCGAGATTATATGGGACGTATAAACAGAGTAACATTAAACTAAAAAATCAAAAGTAGAAAGGTTGTGATAAACCACCAGAAGACCTAAACTTAGCAGCTGGAACAAGGTGTTGGTCTAGGCCTATTTTTAACTGCTAGTGGGTTGTTGACATGCATTTAAGGCCGCATATTATCATGTAACAGGGCATACAAATTCAAGCATTAAATCATTAGCACAAGTTTATCATTCAGATTCTCCAAGACAGCTCCTCAGACATAACATAAAACAAATAACAAAATAATGACGGAGCATTGAACATCACTTGAACCTGAAAATTGTACTACATTCATGTCTATCGGACAAGTAGTAAGATGTTTTGACAAATGATACAGCTCATCACTAAAATAATCCTCGTATTCTACTGATGATAGCAAAAGTATACGGTGAAATCTTACCACACACTTCTCTCAACTTTCACCTTTATAGATGTTGTGCCAGAGAGTAGTAAACAAAGAATGGTTTATTTTGACCCGGACATCAAAAATTGTTTACATAGATAACTCTGTAGTGTATGTTAGTTAGTATTAGAGCATGTACTACTTGTGGAGAAAAAAAAGGACAAACCAGATTTGGGAGGGCCTCGTGTTTTTGCTTATATCAAGAGATATACCCTTCAAATAACACTGCAGGCGGGGATAGATATTAATTCATTCTGGCCAGAAACCAATTGTGATAATGCGAACTTACTAGGTCTCCCTGAATTATAGAATCATGTTCAAAGATTCTATAACAGAAATGCGAAGTAACTGACTGTTTTTGCAGAGAAAGAGGTTCAAAGATGCACATTAGTGCATCATATAACTGCAAGCCATATTTCTGAATATTTGTGGCCAAATATTTTAGTAACTGATCCCAGAAGGGCCAGAACATCTTAATGAGTTCCAATATGAATTTCATAGCTCAAAGCAGTCTTCATTGCTTTGCCGCCATTTAAAGGGGGAAAAAGAAAGAATAAGCTTAATTTAACAGGAAAAAAAATAATGAAACTCACCAGTCTGCCGTCATACCATCCTGACTAGTAACAGCTCTAAGGGCAACTACATGAGAGTGTGTTCTCTGATCACCCTGCACACCAACTGATCTTATGGGCAAAAATACTGCAAAAGCTTGCCAGATGGAATCATAAAGTCCAGCTTCTTTAATTGACTCAATGAAGATCTCGTCAACCTGACGGAGAATCTCTAATGCATTTCCGTCCGTCACATCACCTAAGACTCGTACTGCAAGACCAGGACCAGGGAATGGGTGGCGCTTAAGAAACCCCTCGGGAACATTTAAGATCTTTCCAAGCTCTCGTACCTTAGAAAAAAGAACCAAGTAACAATGAGGAACACAAAGCAACATAGCCAATATGCAAAGTAGTTGACCGTAGAGAAATTAAATGTCAAACCTCATCCTTAAACAGAAGCTTAAGTGGTTCAATAAGCTTCAATTTCATGTCCTTGGGGAGGCCCCCAACATTGTGATGGCTCTTGATTGTGTGGGAATGGCTTCTTCCACTTCCAGGTGGTGGGCATGATTCAATAACATCAGGATAAAGGGTTCCCTGAACCAAGAAAGCAGGTTTCTTCCCTATTTCCTTCTCCAATTTGGTGGCGAACTCATCAAATACAGTAATAAATTCCTTTCCAATTATTTTCCTTTTTTTCTCAGGGTCTACTACACCTTTCAGCTCGCCTAAGAACTTCTCTACTGCATCAACACAAGTAACTGGCAAGTGCAGATCCTTTTCAAAGAGCTGCATCACACGCTCCTGCTCCTTATACCTACACGATTAAGTTCTGATTAACGCACAAGTAAAACGCAGAGACAGAGGTAAGACCAAGGTCTATAAATGAGAATTGTCCAAAGAAAAAGGCTATTCACTGAGTGAATGTTTCCCACTTCGTCAACCAATGATAACAGTATATATTCCTTAAATGGGTGTTAGCACTCGCACCTCAATAAACCGTTGTCAACAAAAACGCAGTGAAGCCTATCTCCAATTGCTCTATGAACCAAAGTCGCTGCAACTGTAGAATCAACACCCCCAGATAAAGCACAGATAACATGATCATCATCCGCAACTACTTGTCTAATAACCTTAATTTCTTCTTCTAGTACATCTTCCATCTTCCATTCAGGAACTATTCCACAGACATTTAATAGAAAATTGCTAAGAGTCACCATTCCTTCCGGTGAATGTGTCACCTATACAATAAAAATACAATCAGAACACTACCTCTAACAATCATAACATTAAACTACATCCGTAATTTATACCCAAACCAGGATATGAGAATGACAAGTACGAGCACTTAGAACAATTGTGTAACCCATAATCCATCAAATTTTCACTACAACACTACAAAACTTTCAATAGCACCCAGACACCCTATAACTCTAATCAAATAACAAATATTGGCACAATGAACAACCGCCAAATTAGTGCTCACATCATCTAAACCTATCCAATCAGTGACTATATCATAGCAAAACAATCAATTCAGCACCAAATTTACACCTGTAGCATTCCTAACCATTTCAATTTCCCACTAAATTCCTCCCCGGGCCGATACCAAACTTTCTAATTTCACTAAAATGCCAAACCCCCAACAATTCATCAATGTTAAATCACTAAAGAACATAACAAAATTATACTACCTCAGGGTGATACTGAAGTCCATAAAATCTCCTGGCCGGATTCTCAATCGCTGCAACCGAACCCTGCTGACTCTTTGCAACAGCGCTAAACCCCTCAGGCAATTTCACAGCTTCATCACCATGACTCATCCAAACACTCTGTTTAGACCCAACCCCGCCACTCTTATACAACCCACTCTCCTTCAAAACCTCAATCTCCATCCTACCATACTCTTGTTTCTCACCAATATCAACAACACCACCAAGCTTCTGAACAATCAATTGCAATCCATAACAAATACCCAAAACAAAAACCCCATTTGATTCAACATACTCAATAAACCCCTGTGGAAATGTTGGCGCATCTTCTGAATGGACAGAGTGAGGTCCACCTGATAAGATTATGACTTTAGGGTTCAAGTCTGTGATGGTTTTGAGAGATGATGTGCCGGAAATACAGAGTGAGAAGATTGAGAGTTTTCTGATACGGCGGGTTATGAGATGTGTGTATTGTGAGCCGAAATCAAGGATTAAGACTAGATTTGTTGATTTTGGTGTTGGGGTTTCCATTGATTTGGGTTGTTGAGCTCTTGGCGGTGGTGGTAGTGGAAAAGATGAGGAGAAAAGGAAGATGCTTTAGGGTTTATAAGAATAAAGTTTTGGGAATTAGGGTTTTTAGGATGGCGGGAATTTATCGTTTTATTAAGAAAGTGCTTATTTTGAGGAGAAAATTGATTTTGCTTTTTGCATTTTCTAGGAGGTTTGGCTTATTTGGTGATAAAAATGGATTTTAGCTTTTTGAGGAGTTAATCCGACGGTAGAGAAGATATATACTGCTTAATTCTTGGGATCTTATTGATAAAATGAAATAAAAACACACTTGACTAGTTGTTGCACTTGCCACGATACTCACGGCTCATAACTGAAACGGGAAGTGTATTACCACCCCTCTTTTCTTTTTCCGGTGAATATCCGGGTGAGTCTAACGGTGAATAGCGTGTTGAGTCGGTTGTAATGAGTTTGGAATACCAAATATCGATTCGGTTAATTTTAAGTTTCGAACGCCATCCCAATGTAGTTCAAGATCACTATTCCAAACCCTTAGTTGCAAGTAGTTTGATTTTATTGAATTTATTTTCGTAAGAATAAACAAATGCTTAGGCCACGAAAAATTCCATGGAATTTTTCTAGACAGGTTAACCACAAATATCTTTTAAAAATATAATCACTACTAAATTTTGTGCCCTTGCTACGCACCAGGCGGACCTGAAAACCATTCACCATCATTTTCTTTTCTTAACTATATTTTTGGTTTGGTGTGACGTGGCTTCACCTCACCTCGTCGTGCATTTTTGATTTGTTGTCGCGGGACTTCGCACCACCCCGACACATTTTTTTGATTTGGTATAGCTCGGCTTCGCCTCGCCCGTCGCTTAAGATTTTTTATTGGATATGGCTCGGCTTTGCCTCACCCCCGTCTGATGCATTTTTGATTTGGTGGAACAAACCTGCAATAATCAATCCACGAATTTTTACACCGCCATATTTTACGGAAATGTTTAAATGGCATTAAATTCTAAAACCACTCTGGAGACTACGCATGGTATACCCTCAAATAAATCAATCCTTGGGGCGAAGGAATCCATTATATGGATAGCAAAATCGATTCTCTCTCGGAAAAATATCCACTCTCTCCAAAAATATAAGAAACCTAAAGACCAGCAACGAAAACTTCTTCCGGTTGAGCGCCGTTCTGCTCAGATCGCTCCCTTGGAGCTGATCTGAGCAGCCCCCTTCACAAAAAAGCATCCCTTTCCCTACGTTGTTTGTTTTTCTAGATTTCGTTATAGTTTTTGGAGATCTTTTAAGTCATGTTCCGGCAATTTTTGGTTTGTTTGTTTGGATCTTTGGCTGACTAGTTTGTGATTTGTGTTCTGATGAAAAGAAGAGAACAAGGCATATTATCTTTTCCAGTTTGGATCTACTGTCAAACCGTTGCAACGACATCTTCTCCGGCAACTATCCCGTCTTCTTTCGGATTTATTTCAGTACTAGTTTGTAATCTTATCTATGTTTGTTTTATTTGTTGTTTCTTTAGTTTAATTTTAAGTCTGGATCTAGTTTCCCAGTTGGAGGTTTGCTCTTACGGCTACTCTGATGGGGATCTCACTAGTTCTTTCATGTATATCTGGTGTGTTAGTGGCGTTGAAATAAGTATGATTTTCGGTGACCAGTTCCTTCACGGAAAGTTACTCCGGCGGGTACAAGACAGGGAGGATATTCATGTTCTTGGTTTATCAACTAGGGAAACTAGCTATGTTGTGATTGGTGTTTGCTATCTTCGTCGGGTGCTTTATCTCCTTGAAAAGGGAAATCGTGGTCTTCCGATTAGCGATATTGAATCTTTGTTTCTTGTGATCTTTCCTTTATTTTTGATTTGGGTTGTTGGTGATCTGATGATGGTGTGCTGTGAGTACGGCGATGGGTCTCTTCAGGAGATCGATTACCCCATTTTTGATACGCATTTTTCCGGCCGGTGGAAGAGCCCTGACCGGATTGCCGGTGAGCTTGTAGTCTGCAGGCCGTGGAAGATGTGGACGAACTTAGGCCTTCAGCATCTCTCTTTTTTGAGGAGGGTTTTGTCAGATCGATTAGAAAAAATTTCTACCCGAGTTGTGGATCATGCTTCAACGATCCAAACTCACCCGTATGTACGCGGGATGTTACTGTTACGTTACTGTCGGATGACCTGGTCACTGATTTTGGATTCTGGTTACGGCGAATTCTGGTTACGGTGGATTCTAGTTACAAGAAGATTCTGGTTACTTATGAAAATCATTGTGTGTCACGTCCTGTATGTTACTTGTAACTTCTAGGGTTAGTCCCTGGTTTATTTATTAAAAAAAAAAAAAAAAATGGATAGCAAAATCGATTTGAATGATGTACTTATTATAAAATCTTCCTAGCTAGGTCTATCATCCATTCCTGATATTAAGTTAGACTAAATGCATTCATTTGGATTGGACAAATTTGAGCTACGACCAAAGTTACTTTTTAGTTTTTGTCAATGCTCAGATTTCAGATTTGTTAGAGATGAAGTAAGTAATATGTACATAAAATTTAACATTTTAATCTAAAGAAATGTTATCCCCTGTATTTCAGTGCATGCAATAAAACCTAAGGGTGTGCGAAATCATTTTCTTTTCTCTTCCAAAAGTACTTTGAGACTTCAGGTTCTGCTGGCTTTCGATGTTCGCATTATGAATTACTTGTAAGTTAATGTCCTTGGAACTTGAAGTGGATGTTGGTCCTGGAATTTCAGCAGGAGTTGCAGTCCTCGAGACATCTGGCATCGGAGCCGATTTTGCGGAAGGGCCTTCAGATGGAGGGGCATAAGGTGGATGTGGAATTGACATGGGTATCCCTCGACCAGGGTGCCCAAACATCTGAAGGTTAGATCCTCACATGGTGGGAAAATTATTGTGTCCCGGAATAGGTGATGCGTGTCGTAACCACAACAAATTAATTAATATTTTACTACCTACTTAACAAGTAATATAGGGTAGTCAAGATCGTTCCCACGAGGAGCAAGAGATTATTAGTTGTAAAATTGTCACAAAAAGGGGGGTATTGGTTCTAAAATTTATAAAGCAAAAGAAATAAACAAAGTAATTAAAAGTGTAAGTTGAAATCAATGAGAGAGAATAGATCAAGGAATCCTTCTTCGCTTCAAAACAATGATTAAAGTTATGTTCTTTTCCACTTGTTATTAGTCATAGATTATCATCAACCGTAGGTATATCAGCTAGATCAGTGCTAACCCCAAAATCCCTTATTTCACCGGATACAGAAGTTCTCGCCTACCGGATTCTATTCACCAAACCACCTAGTAGTAGATCACCCAAGATGTAATTTAGTTAAACGCATTAAGATTCATGAATTTATTAGGTTGATATTAGTAGTTAAACTCTTAGATCAAGGTCCACTTGCTAACGTTGTTTTCACACACAATTGCTCCACGGAATCCCTCCGCAAGGTCTTGTGTTTTCTACTTATGTAAATAGTCAAGAAACGATTACTTATCCCCTAACTTTCACTAGCTTTAGATTAATTAACAAATCAATTTTAGTTGGCCACCCAAACGACCTATCAATCAAGCATAAACACTAATTTTAGTAAAAACAAACGATAATCATATGAAAAACTTCAAAGTAGAATTGAAACAAAACTCAAATCATATATTAAGAACTAGGAATTCATCCTCAATCAATAAGAAAATTAGCTACTCATAATTTGGAGTTCACACAATAATAATAATAATTTAAGGAAGAAAGAAAACTTATTGAAAAGATGATGGTTGCTCCTTCCTCCAATCCTTGTGCACTTTAACTCCTTCCCAAAGTAGGTGTGTTAAAAAGTTGTAGAGAACTCCTTTATTTATAGGCTTCAATACTCTCCATGTCTTTGTAGGAAAAGAATCCTCATTCCAAAAGAACACAACTTTCCCAATTTGAGCCATATTCCAATTTCTAGTCCAATTCTCCAAAACTTCCAAGTTTTCATCCAATTCTCAATTCTAAGTCTTCACACACATGAGAGAAGTCCACCCAAAATTCTGTAATTTTGCTCGTCGGAAAACTGTGTTTTTGGCCGGAATTTGTCGCCCCCGGCCACCTGAAAATCCCCCCGGTGACAGAATATTCCATCAGTCCATCGTTAGGACTAACGGTCAAAGGTCAAACTTAACGGTCAAAGGTTAGTCAAGGGTCAAGGTCAAGGGACTGAGTTAGAACGAGTCAGAACCGAGTCAGCTGGCTAACTCGGCTGACTAGTTCTGACTAAGCCACTTGCACAAAACCAAATTGTTCACGGCCAAGATGGCCATGCTTCCCCTGCACCATCTTTGCACTTCACAGCTGCAACTGCCATCATCCACAACACCCCATTTCTTTGCTGGTTCATAAATTCAGCTTCACCAGCCTTCGTCTTTATTCCATGCACTTCACAAACCAAATTGCCTATACCATCTTCCCAATCCAAACACTTCCCTGTAATGAAATACCAACAGCATCACCTTGCAATGCAACTCCAACTGACCAACAAACCCTTACTTCAGTGCACTATCTCCTCCTTATCCATTCCATTGCAACACCACATGTACCATCTCAGATACACATCCACCATATTCTCCTCTTCTTTGAAATCTTAGATTCAACCCAACCATAAGAAACTCTGAGAATCATTAAATCATTCCCTTGTCTCAATTTGATCTACCATTGATATTCTTGAATCCATCTCTTCCCATCAATAGCAGCAGCCTCCAACATCTCCTTCTAACTGCAACAGCTCAACCTAACATACATCTATACATTTCCATACCCATTTGCTGCTTCAATCTTGCCATTCATACACAACTGGACTTCACAGCTTTACATTCTTCATCTGAGGTTCATGGCACCAACCATTACTACCCTGCTTCATCTCTTTCACGGCAACAACATCTCACAGGAGCCATATGTTCTTCATTAGCTCTACCATCTTCTCATACTTCAGCTGCTCCATTAAAAACCCATCTTCTACAGTTTCAATTCATGTCAGCTACTGCAACCATCTCCATGTTCAAAACCCATATCCCCTGTAAATATCTCAAGAACCCATTGCTTACAGTAAAACCCTAATTCTAATTTAAATCTCATCTTTTCTGTTGAATCAGCTACAACCCTTCTTCAATCTCAGTCCCGAAAACCTATTGGTATCATCAAATTCCCGATTTGAACCTTCAATACAACAGCAAAAAACCCATCTTGTTCTTCACCTTAATCTTTCACCGAGAACCCATTAACACCAGACAGTTTCAATCTCATACCGTCACCCTTTTTTTTTCCTCCACGGCAGAATCCTCCATTCTTCCCTGAACTATCTGAATCTCGATCTCTCAAAATGAGTAACAGCAGCCACTCCTTTTCCTACTTCTTTCTCTGTTTCAGTGAATGGGAGAAAATGATTGAACGAGAATGTTTCTCGTTTTTAGGGTTAGGTCATGGGACGATATTTGCACCCAGTATAGCCACCCATTGATAATTACAGCCTCTACTAAATGATAAGGGGTACTCCAAATGATAACCCCTTAACCATAGCTGGTTTGCGTTTAGTATACATCCAAGAAGAGTTGCCCTTTAACCATTACCGGACTCCAGATAGTGCTTGCCCTATGAAATGACAATTTTGCCCTTTTTGCCCAATTTTGGTGATTTCTTCTCCTTTTCCTCTGTGCGACTCCAGAGTACCTAATAACTCAAAAACACACATAAAATACATAATTTACAAGAAAAATAGCAAAGAAAGCATAAACTACTAGATAGTAAATTAGGTGTATTCTACACCTATCAATAGGTGGGCAAGGGAACTACATATTATTCCCATGTCGAGCATTCTCATCCCAATACCCATGCCCATCCCAAAGCCCATATGTGGGAAGTGAGGCATGTGTGGTCCAAGCATCCATTGCATTCTAGTAGGTAGCATCACTGGAGGCATATACATCCCTGTTACCATCGACATAATCTGTTTCATTGAACTTTTGTTTAGTCCAAGGCTACAACATCCATGTATTTACTGAAATCACATATCAAGATTCTTCGGATACTCAATGGCCTCATCAAGCGTTGAAGCTTTGTCCACCTTGTGATAACACGATTCGTAAGTCAGCAGAAGCATCAAAAACTATTTTAAAAAAATAAATAAAGATAACTCCAGCAAGCATAAACAACATCTGACAAAGGAACGTACTGAAAAGAACACTTGAATGCACATTACCTACCTTATTGCAGTTGGGTATGAATTCTTGTAATGCTCGCATCTTCTCATTTATCCTATCCCTTCGTCTCTAAAATTGCATATACAAATAGCTAAGCGTCTAACAATAGGTAAAGCACAAATGAAATGAAATCCTGCTAAGACGTGAACTCACTCTTTCAGACAAATTATGCACTTCTGCAGCTCTAGTCCTCTTAGCACTTGAGCCTCCTCTAGCATTAGATTGTTTTCTAGCCCCTGCAGATTCTTCTTCAACATCCTAAGTGAAATCTAATTACATCAGATACATGGAAGTAAATTTACACATTCATAATTTAAGAAACATACAGAAGCAAAGAGGCTAGTATCTCAAATTAGGAGAAAATGGTCAGTATTATCACCTTAGATTGCATTCAAATCTGCATAAGAAACACATATATGCAAAACATTCCAAATTAATTCTCAAATGACTTTGGAGACCATGCTAACCAAAAAACAACTACTAAGGGGAGATAGATATATATAGGGAGTAGACCACTTACAGATGATCACCAAACCATCTGATACATCATTTGCCCACACTGGAAATTTCTCCTTATCTATGGATGTTAAAGTAACACCCTCTGCTCCTATCTGCATCCTGATTAAAATTTAAACAAATCAAATCCTTACGTTGAATTTACATACAATTTAGTTAATACTTGTATTGAAATTGAAATTTAGCAAATATAAACATTGTGTTACTAATCAAGACGATTAAACGCGATTTCTAGTTCTTTTGTAAAGGAAAAGAAAACTCGAAAGAAGGAGAATTGATAGAGGGAGAGAGGCGGTAGACAATTAGGGTTGTAAAATTTATCTTTCAGGACTTTAGATAAACACCTTGCATCCATTTTGGTTATGTCCAACTTCACATCAACTTGTACCATCTTGCTGGCAAAACCAAATTCGAATCACACCCAAGCTTTCCACTACCTCATGGACTCTAAATCATGTCATAATCTTCTGATATCACGACCATATCACTGGTAGCATATCATCATACACACAAAAAATAGAAAATCAAAAGCAAGCAGAACAGAGAGAAATAGAATTCATACCTGATTAAGGATTAATTTAGCAGCAACAGATTTTGCCCTGAATTATTCATCTATTGTTGAAAACTATACTCAGGCCTCTCAAAGTTGAAAAATATACTCACAATTATACCCAAACAGTTTTCTTTTCTTCCACCTCGAACCCTAAGATTTTCCACCTGCCGAAATACGTTTACGAAAGCAGTAAGCTAAGTTAAACCATAATTTTGAAAGTCAAAATTAAATCAAAGTAAGTATTACTAATGCATATGCAGAATAGAGAGAAGAAGATAATGGAATTTTTGGTAACTGGATTAGCGGGATAAAAACTCAAGAGAAAGAGAAAATAGAGAGGAAGGTGCGGCAGACGATTAGGGTTGTGTGAAATCAGTAAGATTTTTTTTTCCCCGTATAAAAATAGAGATGACAGTGTTAGTTTTTACGTCTGTATTGTCCACTTACCTAACGTCCAGTTAAGTATTTGGTGTAAACCAAGTGTAATTTAATAGTTAGGTGTAATTCCTCACATAAGTGATGTACACCTACGTTTTTGCTAACGGTGTTACAAACGGTCAGTTAAATACAGGGTGTAAATAGAGTATAATTCATGTTTTAATGTTTCGACCAATAGAGTATCGCCACTTGTCCTCACCAGGTTTACTAATGCCCAAAGATTTTATCTAATTTAATTTGGAGGGGGTGTCACACTCACCGTGCGATGTGGAAGCTCATATGAATTAGTATTTTAAAGGAAGGGAGATGAGTGTCACTTTAAATGCTGAAAAAATTTATATCATTGTGTTTGCTTTACATTACACGTGGAATAAACAGGTTAAATATAGTTTATTGACAGAAAAATATTTGAAAACATTTGTAGGAATTTCCGAACAACAACTCAACCTTAGATTTTCATTGGCTCAAACGCAATTATCAATATAAGAATGCCTAACAAGGACTATCACTACTAGGAAACCTAACTAAATAATGGATCAAACGACGGACTAAAATTTAGAAACCTCTTATTAGGGCGTCACATTCCAATAGAGGGGATTCATTTGGATTTCTAGTGACCAAATAATTGGTTATGGGGTATTCTTGATTCAATACCAAATGTATAAAATAAACTTCAACTAAAATAAAAACCTAAAAACTAAAATCAAAACATAATTCTCATTCAAAGATCTCTTCTTCTTCTTCTTCTTCTTCTTCTTCTTCTTCTTCTTCTTCTTCTTCTTAACTTCCTATTAACTTCCTCTCCATCATCAACCATAAATCATTTCCTCCTTTTTTTTTCAATCAAAATCATTTCACCAACTTCGATCAATCGACGGTTCGAAAAACTTATAATCGTCGATTGAATTCTCTATTAAAGGTGCGAAAGAAGCATATTGATAGAAGTGATGGTAATCAACAAAACAATTACATATGAAATGGTTAGATTGATTGAAACCGTAGAAAAAATTAGGTTTTAGAACCAGTTAGGTTGGGTTTTCCTCAACAACAAAAAACAGCCGTAATACAGTTGGGTTCGACCAAGGAAAACCTAGCTGTAGCTGATTTACAGTTAGGTTCGATCACAAAAAACTCAGCCGTAACTGTTTTACAGTTGGGTTCGACAAAAAATAAACCAGCCGTAACTGATTTACAGTTGGGTTTCGACCTAAAAAAACCAGCCGTAACTGGTTTAAAATTGGGTTTTACTAATTTTACCTAGTTACGGTTAGGAATTCATCATCACCTAACCGTAAATTTGTCTTACGGTTGGCTACGAAGGAAAAACCCAACCGTAAATCACTTTAAAAAGCTAAAAAATTAAATTTTTTTTTACTTACTTTCATCAATTTTGAGAAATAAAAAGAACATTGGTTGGTGATTTAAAATCTTAGGTTTTAGTTAGAAAAAAATCTCCAAAGTTTTTCATTTTTTTTTTCAATTTTTTCTTCCCAACAAAATCACTTAATATGATTTTTTATCACTAATTATATAAATTATAATACGTTATCAGCACGAATTGCTCTGTGGAATCGACGTGGGCCTGGAAGATATGAAAGGATAATTCTCTTCAACCCTTGCATATATTTAATTTAACTACTTCTAAGTAGTTTTATGCATACAATTTTTATTGTGTCTAACTTTGTTTTCTATTTTGATTATGACTTGTTAAAGAGAAAGTTAGACATCTTACCGTATTTTGTATGTGCTAATTGGAGCACAGGAAATCATTCGGTAATGAAGAGATATCCAAAATAGGTATGTATTACCAACGACTCATATTTGTGATGCTATTCGATTTCAACGTTTTATTATTTTCCTCCTTAGCCAACCAACGGAAGATTTTTTCGCGTCCTTTTTGGATAGCGTAGAGAATATAATTACCATTGTTGGTACACCAATGATATTTGGTGTTAACGGTTTTTAATATCGACATAGCGAGGAATTGTTGCATCCCGAGGGATAGCAAAATTGTAATATTCCTTTTGCTATAATAATCTATGGAATTCAAAGTCGTTCCACCTAAGGTCGGAATACAATGAAAAATGGGCATTGGGTTAACATGGTTAGCCAGTCTCTATCAGCGGTCCTTGAAATGAGTTGCAATTGATATTGAGACAATTTCTTTTAAGAAATAAACAATGTGTTCATATTTCAACTTTGAAAAATTAGTATTTCGTCGATCCTAATAGACGAAGTTGGAGATTTATCGATATTATGTTAGAACCGTTTCACCATTGATTTTTGTGGTAAATAGTTTAGCTTAATTTCTGGAGAAGATATATGCACCGTATAAAATGTTGTGGTGAACAATAAGGAGAGCTGCATATTTTGCGCCCTTATGTGTTCCCGCTAGCTTTACGGCGTGCATTATATGCGCCAATGCATCGACGAGCTTTAAAGAGCTAGTGCTTAATTTGCACTTTGTATATGTTGTGTTAACAACACCGAGTGTTGCAAATGTTAACTGTGCCTCGTAGATATACAAACGTCGAGCGATAATGAGTGTTGCATTTTTTGTAAATGATATTTAGAGTTAATATCATGTCTTCTCGTCGCCTGAGCTATTACCTAAAATCCTGAATTTGGTGAATTAAATTTTCAACAGTACCTATGCAAATAAGTTTATCTTTGGCAAAGAAGGAAAATACAATTGTGGTAGGCATATTTTTGAATATGGGAACCCCAATAGTTCTCGGGTTTAAGAACCTGATGAGCACCGTACCACTAGAAGTGGAGAAATACAGGACGGTAGCATAATGATTAGTTTGAATAAGCCGTATTTGAGCCTGGAAGAGCTCTGCTATCGTTGTGACATAAGAGACATGGTACGTGCATATGAAATGCCGTTCATTGTTGTTGATCTCTATCGGTCGTCTTGGTAGGACTGGAACTGATATTGAGATAGTGTCTATGGTCACAGAATTTATTTTACAGTTTACTGTTGCTTTTACATGGCAATGTAAATTCTTTAAATTCTTCCAGCTGGACAGTAAACGAGAGAGAAAACTTGATCAGTTACCTCTCCTGGGTTGTGTGTTATTGTTATTTTCTGCACCCAGTTGCTCCCTTCATAGGTAGAGTAACGCGGAACTGGATGTTCTGTTGATGAGACATTCCCGCCTGAGGATCAGGGGGAGGATTGTCGACGATATTGGTTAATGCCAATTGTGTCTCATCTAAATTCTCACACCAAGAAATGCCTGAGGTGTTGGAGATTACTTTGTTGCTAGATTTAGCAAGAGTATGCTTGCTTGATTCTAGCATAGATTAAAGTCCTTGCAAGGCTGTCGTGGAATCGCATCGATTGTTTCTTCTGAAAATATGCTTATAAGCATAGATAAAAACCTCTTGTACGAGTGTTGATGATGGTTTTTAGCTTAGGGTTACAATCGTAAAACACTAAACCCTAGCAGACAATGATGTCACAACATTTAAAGTAACAAGCATTTACTAGGCACATTTACTGAAAACTTTAATGTGTCTCTAAATAATTACCGGGGTATCTTTTTCAAATTAGGGTTACGACAAGCCAAAACCTAATTCCCACGTGTACCAATGGAAAATCATGCCAGCCACACCAACCGCGCCGAAGCACGCCAACCATGCTAGATGCACCTCTATGCCAATGGAAAATCATGCCATCCACACCGACCGCGCCAAAGCATGCCAACCATGCTAGCCGAACCTCTGTGCCAATGGAAAATCATGTCAGCCACATAGACCGCGCCAAAGCATGCCAACCATGCTAGCCGCACCTCTGTTCCAATGGAAAATCATGCCAGCCACACCGACCGGGCCAAAGCATGCCAACCATGCTAGTCGCACCTCTGTGCCAATGGCAAATCATGCCAGCCACATCAACCGCGCCAAAGCATGCTAGCCATGCTAGCCGCACCTCCGTGCCAATGGCAAATCATGCCAGCCACACCTACCGCGCCAAAGCATGCCAACCATGCTAGACGCACCTATGTGCCAATGGAAAATCATGCCATCCACATCAACCGCGCCAAAGCATGCCATCCACGCTAGCCGCACCTCCGTGCCAATGGAAAATCATGCCATCCACACTTACCGCTCCATCCCAAACGCACCTCGCCATGGCCCCATGCCGCGCCACCATACTGGCCTTCACTATGCGGCTATCAAAACCAAGGCGTGCGCCTATGGCAATTCCTTGGCCCCACATGCCAATCCAAAACCGCACCTAGCCCAAGCTAGCCACACCATGCCAAGCCAAACGCCCTTGCCTTGGCCCTAGCCACGCCATACGCCCATGGAAAACCCTTGGCCCCACATGCCAAGCCAAACCAAACCTAGCCAAGCTAGCCGAGCCATGCCAAACGTAGTTTGCCTTGGCCCTATCCATGTGATAGACACATTTTTGTGCCTGAATTGTCCTCAATGTCTCTATTGTTAGTGCTTGATTTTTGTACTTATTTTGGTGTTTTTTTATGTTTGTGTAGGTGTTTTTGGAGAAATACACTTGTTTGCTCAAAAAGTGTTATTTGGACCCCCGGAGAAAAGTACTAAAGGAACCCTTGCTTTGGATAAGGGCACATAAATCACTAAGGGGCACCTCAACTGATAAGGGGCACCTTCTCTACTATTTACACTCCACTGGTTATTCGACACCCACGGATTTAGGTAAGGGGAAACCAGTTTATAAGAGGCACCTCCTTGGTATCAGACTTCGCTAAGGGAACCCCTTATCTTCTTCATTTGTATAACAGAAATTGGCGGGAAAAATGTGTTTGAAACTGGCATAATTAGGGTTCGTATTTTAAAGGTGTTCTGGTGAGATTCAATGTCTGAAATTGTTTGGGAAGTTCTGTTTTAGGATAACATAGATGGTATAGGCCTTTTGTTCGACTAGATTTGGATAGATATTCCATGAGAAGAAAACAGAGGAGAATGAGATATTCACGGGATAACATGACTCGCTGTGAGTTTGAGATGTGCATTGCTCGAGTTTGGAGGACTTGGGACACTTTCTGTAGCGTGCAAGGGATAAAAGGAAGACTTTCTGCGTGTTTGGAGTGAGTTAGTTGCAATCAGGTGCGTGGGAAAATAAATCAGGGAAGAAAATATTCCCGAGTTTATGGCTTGACAGAGAGAAGATTTGAAGCAGTTATGAGGATATATTTTGTCGCTGCCGAGTATAAAAAGGGGTTTCCGGTGATCATAGAGGGGGATAGAGTGATAGGGGTCCAAACAGAAAGTTGAGGAAGGAGAAAAATCAAGTTGCAGACACGAACCAGTTCTGCTGGTGAAGAAGAACACGAAGAACATAAGACCATAGAAGACAGTCGTATTTCTACAGTATCAACGACACTTCATAGTTATCGTTTCTGTAACAGTTTGGTTTGTAACACATATAACTGATATAAAACCCGGTTTTAATAGTCTTTCTCCATTTTCATCATTTGTAAACATGGTTTGAGCAATGAAAAATTCCTTTGAGTGTGTTTTCACCATGCGGAGCTAGACCCCATCACTGGGACGACGGAGGAAGCCGAATGTTATACGTGGGTAATTTTAATTAATTCTTTTTATGACTTTTGCACTAATTAAAATTGAATTAATCAGTTGTCATTTCATTTGATGGGTCATGCTTGCTTAATTATTTTGATGTCCCATGCTTAGGATTTACAATTGATATTTTGAGAATCTACATTGGCAAAAATAAGAGTCTATGTTTTTATTTGTTGAGCGATAATTGTTAAAAGAATTAATATTTGAACCTTTTGTTATGAGTTTGGCCGAATCCTGAGTCCCAACACATCTCTTCATCCTATGACAATATTTGTATATATTTTTATTTTCTTTTATTTATTAATTCTTAAAATCAATCTCATTAAGTCCGGGTGAACAACAACCTTACTACCACTTTCTACAACATTATTGATTCACATCAATTTTTGGCGCCGCCGACGCGGAATTGTGTATAGATTTGTTTTTAGGTTTCATTTTAATTTTTTAGGTTTCATTTCATGGTTGTCCAGATGGGGGGACTGGGAGTAAAGGTTTTTCATGTTTGATTCCCCACCTGAAGAGACAACACCTCTGCAATAAAGAAAAGAAGACTGCACTCCAACAGGCCATAAGAACTGATGTTGATGTCTTCATGAGTTTAGAGGAAACTCTGAGAACCTTAAGACAATGGTTGTGCTTCGAATGTATGTGTATTCAGGCTTGGAGGAGAGCGTGCAAGCATGAAGGGAACACTGATATTAAGCCTGAGATATGTGCGAGTTCTGGTGAAGTAGCTGAAATAATTTTTGGAGTGCCTAAGCCTCGTCTACAGGAGGATTTAGTGCAGCTTGACAGCGACTTCGAATTGAATGAAGCAATTGTGGATGCAGTCTTTAGAGCCCCGGTATGTACGGTTAAGAGCATTCCAAGAGGTTTCAGGTTAGATTTTTCTCATGCCCCGAAAGCGGCACTACGTAAAGTCGCAATTGAACCTAAAGCTGTTAAACATTGGGTCAGGCTTTTGCTGCTCCCTCGATGCACTTTGATAGTGTTCCGACCTAAGGGTAGAGCTGAATGCAGGTCTGGTAATCGCAAGGTGACACAACATACACAAATTCTTAGAGCGCTGGCACTTTGGGGTGAACCTAGTGGGACTATAAATCTTGTTCGTGAGATTTTAAAGCTGCTGGCAATAGTTAGTGTTAGAGATGATTACACAGAGAAAGACAACAAAGATGATGACACGGGGAAAGACAACAGGCTCGGTACCAATATCTCTACTTGTTTGCGCAAGGTGGAGGATGGGCACTTCACAGCGGCTGTTAAAGCCATCAGTTCGTCCGGGGTGGCGCCATACAACGAGAACACAAGGAAAGCACTTGAAGATAAGCATCCGACGATGCCGCCTCCACGGAAACCAACCTGTATGTTGCAGGAGACACCGTTAGTGGCCGAAGAAGGTACCATTCTTAGTTGTATTAAATCTTTCCCTAAGGGAACTTCGTGTGGAAGGGATGGCCTTCGGGCACAACATTTGTTGGATGCTTTCTGTGGGGAAGGCTCAATCGTGGGCTCGCTGATATGGTCACGGCCATAACTAGGGTTGTTAATCTTTGGCTTGGCGGGAGATGCCCTCTTAACCTAGCGGAGTTCATTGCATCGGCTCCCCTAACACCCCTCCTTAAACCGGATAAGAGCATTCGTCCCATTGCTGTTGGGATAATTTGGCGTCGACTGGTGTCCAAAGCGGCGATGAAAGGGGTTGGTAAGGACATGGCAGTGTATCTACATGATTTCCATTTGGTGTAGGTGTTTCGTGTGGTGCTTGAGGCAATCCTACATGCTGTGAATAGGTTTGTCAGTAAACATCATGTAGACGCTAGCCTCTCTATGCTAATGGTTGACTTTACCAATGCTTTTAACCTAGTTGACCGAACGGCTATGCTTTCTGAGGTACGTAAGCTTTGTCCATCTATATCGCCTTGGGTAGAATACTTGTATGGTCAACCTGCACGGCTCTATGTGGGGGACTACTTTATCTACTCATTCACAGGAGTACAACAAGGTGACCCTTTAGGGCCTTTGTTATTTGCTCTGGTACTTCATCAGCTTATAGCTAAGATAAATGAGCACTGCATATTATCCCTACATGCCTGGTATCTTGATGATGGCACTGTTATTGGCGACACCGAAGAAGTGGCAAAAGCACTCACTATTATCAAAACAGAAGGGCCTGCGCTGGGGCTTATACTGAATATTAAGAAAACTGAAATATTTTGGCCCTCTTGTGATGGACGAAGGATAAGTGATGGGATGTTTCTGTCGAAATCTCAAGACCGAGATAAGGGAGTCAAACTATTAGGTGGTGCAGTTTAGCCTCGACGATGGTTTTGTGAGGGGCCTTGCCATTAAGAGGGCTGAAAAAGCAGTGGATTTGATGCAGATTTTATCCAAGCTCCATGATCCTCAAAGTGAATTGCTGCTTTTACGAACGTGTATGGGTATCTCCAAGCTGCTTTTTGGCCTTCGTATTTGTCACCCAGACTATATTATGGAGGCGGTAGATATATTTGATAGAGTCTTGCGAGAAGTGGTGGAAGTCATCGTGGTGTGCGGGGGACCGTTCTTTGGAGAGCTACAGTGGAGACTATCTACTCTACCTATCAGATATGGAGGTCTTGGACTTTACACTGCTAGGGAGGCGTCTGAGTATGTTTTTGTGGCTTCACGTGTGCAATCTTGGGGATTACAGGATCACATATTGAGAAGTAGTGGTGTGGACGGTATGGATGATAATTTTAATAAGGCTTTGGAAACGTTACAAGTGACTCTTCCTGATTTTGATCTTAACAACTTCACCAATAAAGACAACGCCCCCCCTAAAGCACAAAGCATCCTGGCGAGTGCTCTTTTTGGTAAAGTGGTTAAGGACATTGATAGAGTTTACATGCTAACGGAGAGACATAAAGCGGTTTTTGGTTGTTTGCAAGCATCACATGCCCAAGATTTTCTTCTGGCTATTCCGATTGAGGGGCTAGGGCAGAAGATGTCTCCTTTGGAGTACCGGTCTATCCTCAAATACAGGTTAATGATCCCGCTTTATCCCTCTGACTCTCGCTGCCCTGCTTGCATCACAGGGTTGCTTGGATTCATATGGTGAACATGTAGTTCATTGTAAAGTAGACCCTGTTATAAATATAGACATGATCATGTGAGGGATATTTTGTATGATGTATTGTGGAGGTCTCGGCATTTCGGAAAAGAAAGAAGCACCGTGCATTTCCCCCGAGACCCACTTGAAGGGAGATCGACACTAAGACCAGATGATGTTCTTATTTTTGGATGGGCTAATGGGAAACACACATGTGTTAACCTCACCGGGGTATCTCCTTTGGTAGGCATTGGACATGGCACCTTTACGATCGAGCGGCGGCGCTAAAGGTCGCCTCGGAGTAAGATATCGAAGCATGAGAAAGCATGTGTTGACAATGGGCATGCTTTCGTCCCCTTTGCTTTTGATACTTTTGTCTATTTGTCTCCGAAGCGGTTGGACTACTCAAGAGGGTCCGTAAAGTCATGCGCAGCAATGTAATGACCCCTGGCTCACGAGATTTTATTTTTAATAGGATAGGTTTTGCTATTCAAAAAGGGCTAGCGGCACAGCTTGTCGCTCGCTTGCCTAGTATGTAATTTTTAACTTTGTAATTAAAAGTGTAAGTTGAAATCAATGAGAGAGAATAGATTTTAATTTTTATTATTTTTGTTCTCTTTTATGCCTTTGGTATTTTTTTGATTCTTTTCAGATTTGGAGCGAAGCTACAAGGAAATAAAAAGTGCTATAAAAGGAAAGCATCGCCAAAGAAGGAAAGAAAAGAGGAGTCCAAGGAGTGAAGAAGATTTTGTACAAATTTATTTTATTTGGACTTTATTTCTTTTTATTTTTAGAAATTGTAAATAGGGTTTCACTGTTGTAATCTTTATTTAATTTTTTTGGACACTTTTTGGACTTTATTTTTGGGCTTTTGGACATTTTTTTTAAAACCCTAAGGAAGGGTTATTTAAATATAAACTGCACAGGGAAGGACGACGATTACGATATCATCTCGGCCCTTCAGGTTCGTACACTGACATAGGAGTCAGTGGCCCGAGTCGACTTCAACGGTTCATCCCCCGTCTGGAATGGGAGGTAAGAATTCTAAACACCATTGAATCCCCTGTCAGCGGGTTTACTGGATGATTTTGTATGCATATATGTTGAGGTCTTGAATACGGCTTCTTTAATTTCCTAGTAAAGGGCAAGGACTGGCCATACAAGATAAGGATTCGGATTTCATCACCATTATCTTCTTGCCCGCCTTAGGAAAACGATACTTAACGCGAACCTAAGCTTTAAAATTTGTAATAGAACGAGACCTATAGGGTAACGAGCTTAGTAGGAAAGTCGTTCGAAAAATATTGGTTACTCTTTTAAGCATACTTCAAAGTTCATGAAGGTTTCTGTGAGTTGAATGCGTGACTGCGCCGCCTTGTAATGTGGTGAGGCCTTGGGTATCAAAGCTCCACGCAGCTTCCCTCGCCTCTATTAAACTTACTTAAACTCGGATTGATTCCAGAGAAGTCTTCTTAAATTGTAACGAATTCCCTTTCGAAGGATTAGAAGCTGGTCTAGAAACAATCTAAGTGGAGTCATCATACTTTTTGCTTGCTAGAAATCAATAGGTTTGTTGTGGTCGAGTCATCCTTGTTTGTGTTTGTGTAAAATTCCCTTGCATTTAGGATGTCGAACTGGTATTACAATAGCCAATACAACGAATATACGACTAATTTTCAAAATGGACATTACTTTGACCATAGTGTGAATAGTGGTTGGGAACACCAATCTTTTGAAGGTTATGGCCCATACCATGGTGAGACCAATTACTATCCACATGCCCACCGGTCATACGAGAAAAATTCCTATAATTCCTCTTCTCTAGATGAAGAACGTAAGATACTTGAGTCAACACGTAAGTTACTTGAGTCGACACATAAGTTAGCGGACACAAATGACTTAGTTATGGAAGAAAGAACTATAACGGTGAGTGAAAATTCTTTAGAAGATAACCTCAAGAAGTTAGCTGAGTCAACATGTAAGTTAACTGAGTCAATACGTGAGTTTGCTGAGTTAACACGTAGGTTAGAGTTAGAGACAGAAGAAAGAATTGCTCGAATTACTCTTGATTGTTAATACATTCTCTCCAATATCACCCATGAAAATGAGGAAAATTTTTATAATCAGGATGACGAGGTTAGAATTGGTAACACTACTTGTTTAGATAAGGTTTAACAATTTCCATGTTATTATAATAATGATTATGATGAGGATAATGTTGATGAAGAATTTGAAATAAATAGGCATAGATCAGGGATTTACTACTCCAATTGAGCTTTATAATAATAGGGTTACTTCTGGTTCAGATCCTAATAATTTTAACAATTATTCACCAATTCAAAAGGACGAGGATTTGACTAGAGATACTGTTTTAGAATATGTGGTATTTCTTGTTTACGAAGCCGATTATAGTTTTCAGGAACGAATTTATTCTGAGAATATTGTTTTAGAGCCTAGCGATTTATAAATATTTGACTTATAAAAAGAAGACGAACTCATAGAGCTTTTAAATATGAGTGAGAATACATCACCTGAGTATAAACTACATGAAGCAATTGACCATTTTCAGGATTCTAATGATCTATAAATTAGGAAAATTGTAGCTAGTCTATGTAGAGATACCTAAAATTCTAAGTTTGGGGGTGATTATCATTCTCCTTGTGCCTTACCTTTAGCTCTTATAGAGATCCCTCACTTGGGACTTGATATATTTTCCTCAAACATTGTGCCAGATTACCTTCATGCTAGCTCTCCCGAACCTAATAATGTCCAGGAAGAAGTTAAGTTGTTAGAAACCCATCCTCTGGTTGATGTGGTTAACCCAGGCTATGATACCAAAATTGACTTTGTTTTCCACCAAAAAAATTTCATCCAATTGTGGGAACTTATGATTTTCTAATGTGTCGGTTATTAAATTTTCAGACTAAACCTAATTACTTTAGGAGAATAGGCAACACATTTGCTTAAGGAAGACCACCTCTTTCATTGTGGTCAGTTATGTGAGTCAAATCTGATTGACTTAGAGGATCCCCAGTCATTCAGGTTAATGTTAGGTGCTTCTAAGTTGTTATTCGAGTTTTTCCAGACTCTAGGACCTGAACATTCGGATCTAAATTTGGAGGAATTGCAACCCATGAAAATATGTTATCTAGACCCAGTTATAGAACCTGAACAACAGCTATTTGTAGTTGTCTTAAACAGGAAACTAGACAAGGGTGTACTTTATTTGCTAATTTTCTTGGGATGTTGTAGATTCCTTTTACTTGTGATAGCCCTATTTGGTTTTGGTGATCCCCAGTTATTCCGGTTATTACTTTATGATTCTTTGAGGTAACTAATCTCTTCCATTATCTGGCTGAAGACTTTAAACTTAGCACTTCTTGGGAGGTAACCCAATATTCATGCAACATGGTAATATCTTTCCTTAACTCTTTTACTTCAAGTGGTAACAGTTTCTCCTTGTTCATGCTTTTAATTCTATCTTTAGAACATTGAGGACAATGTTAGATTTAAGTTTGGGGGTATGGGAGAAACTTTTTAGTTGCAGTATTAATAAATAAACTCCAGAGCCTAGAAATTTATGCTTATTAAGGTTGGCACTAACCAATCTAAGTGGATGGAAACATTTTGGTTGTAGGTTGAGGAACCAATCTGATAAGATGGAAACATCTAGAAGAGTTTATTCATAAAAGCACAGAGCTCAAGTGTTAGGAAAAAAAAAGAAGCATGGTAGTTTCGCCATATCCTCGTGATGGAAACATCGAAAGAATCCTGATCACTTCTTTTATTTTTATTTTTACCATTGCTAGGGTGAAATAGAATGACTGGTCACAAATACCATTGCTATTTGTGCATACAATCAATTATGTGGTATTGATAATTCACCACTTAGTGTCCATCATATCGCTCCCCCAGTTCTTTGGCGGTTAGATACTTTAGTGTTGTGATGAAAGAGTTACCTCTTAACTTTAATTTGTCTGCACGTGATGCTGCTCTTTGGCAATACAATAAGATTAAGCATGCACAAGCCTACTTGTTGGTTGTTCCTATTGAGGGTCTTAATTAGAAGATAGGCCCTAGGCAATTTAGTGCGGTTATGTGTTATAGACTGGGTATACCACTTTTTGAGGAAGGCAGTAAGTGTCCTAGTTGTGGCAGGGACATGGACATTTTTGGAGATCAAGCATTGCATTGTGCCAAGGAGGTTGGGCTTAAGTTTTGACATGACCTTGTTCGTGACACTTTCGCTGACATGTGTTATCATGCGGGTGTTTCATCTAGAAAGGAGGTTGATATGGGCCTCCTTTCCAATGATGGCTCGGATTTAAGACCAGCATACATCTTTGTTTATAATTGGATTGATGGTCGTGATGTGTGTATGGACGTGACAGGTGTCTCTCCCTTCACAGGTGATGGAGTACTTGCTTTTACCTCGGGTCAAGCTCTCGCCAATGCTATTGATCATAAACGTGTTAAATATCTTGAGAAATGCACGGAGCATGGGCTTGGTTTTGGAGTCCTTGCCTTCATTACCATTGGTGAGCTTGGCGACGACACTATCAAATTCTTAAAGAGACTCCATAATTATATGGCCAGTAATAATGCAAATGTCGAAGTTGGAGATTTTCTTTTCCACAGGTTAGGTGTTGTCATTCAGAAAGCGATACGGGCTCAACTTGTTGCTAGACTCCTTTCCAATTTCTTACCACTTGATAATGTAATTGACAGTTTTATTTAATTAATTGAAGCATGTTAATGGCCTTTTTCTCAAAAAAAAAGAAAAAATAAAAAAAGAAATTGAGACCAGACCATCAGACCAACCGGAATAAATTCAATAAAGTCGACCACTGGTACCCTTGTATATGCCAGCTGAGTTTACCTAGAGTTAGGGTTATCGACCACTGATCCCCTTGTATATATCAGTGTGTTGATATTAGTCCAGACCAGTATCTCAGTCCATTAGGATAGGTTCACCTTAGTCAACATCATCCAAGTTTTTCTCTTCTTAATCTATCCATGTGATTGGTTGACTCCGGTTTATGATGTATAGAAACTATCTGAGTAGAGCTCTGTCACTTTATATGAATTTTAGTATGCTTGAGTGCAAACTCGTGTACATCAATTGGAATTTCGCATCAAGGTACTTCCTCTTGTAGTCAATAAGTATGCCAACCAAGGAGATTCTTTAGTACCTTCCAAGGTTCTGCGTAGATAGCTAGGGTATGGAGTAAAGGTTTTGTGGGTACATCTCTGGTAAACCCTCCGGAGACAACACTCCGCTACTAGGGCCACCTAGCGGTTTAACGGCTTGTTGCACGTGCTAAGTGTAGTTATTTTATTTTCTATATTAGATTTGCTCGGGACTAGCAAATAATAAGTTTGGGGGTATTTGATAGACACATTTTTGTGTCTGAATTGTCCTCAATATCTCTATTGTTAGTGCTTGATTTTTGTACTTATTTTGGTGTTTTTTATGTTTGTGTAGGTGTTTTTGGAGAAATACACTTGTTTGCTCAAAAAGTGTTATTTGGACCCCCGGAGAAAAGTACTAAAGGCACCCTTGATTTGGATAAGTGGCACCTAAATCACTAAGGGGCACCTCAACTGATAAGGGGCACCATCTCTACTATTTACACTCCACTGGTTATTCGGCACCTGTGAATTTAGGTAAGGGGCAACCGGTTTATAAGAGGCACCTCCTTGCTATCAGCACCTCAGACTTCGCTAAGGGCACCCCGCATCTTCCTCATTTGAATAACAGAAATTGGCGGGAAAATGTGTTTGAAACTGGCAGAATTAGGGTTCGGATTTTGAAGGTGTTCTAATGAGATTCAATGGCTGAAATTGTTTGGGAAGTTCTGTTTGAGGATAACATAGATGGTATATGCCTTTTCTTCGACTAGATTTGGCTGGATATTCCACGAGAAGAAAACAGAGGATAATGAGATATTCACGGGATATCATGACTCGCTGTGAGTTTGAGATGTGCATTGCTCGGGTTTGGAGGACTTGGGACACTTTACTCATAATACGATTTGAGTGAACAAGCGTGCGAGGATAAAAGGAAGGCTTTCTGCGTGTTTGGAGTGAGTTAGTTGCAATTAGGTGCATGGGAAAATAAATCAGGGAAGAAAATATTCCCGAGTTTATGGCTTGACAGAGAGAAGATTGGAAGCAGTTATGAGGATATATTTTGTCGCTGCCGAGTATAAAAAGGGGTTTCCGGTGATCATAGAGGGGGATGGAGTGATATGGGGGGGAAACAGAGAGTTGAGGACGGAGAAAAATCAAGTTGTAGACACAAACCAATTCTGCTGGTGAAGAAGAACACGAAGAACATAAGACCATAGAAGACAGTCGTATTTCTACAGTGTCAGCGACACTTCATAGTTATCGTTTCTGTAACAGTTTGGTTTGTAACACATATAACTGTTACGAAACCCGGTTTTAATAGTATTTCTCCATTTTCATCATTTGTAAACATGGTTTGATCAATGAAAAATTCCTTTGAGTGTGTTTTCACCATGCGGATCTAGACCCCATCACTGGGATGACGGAGGAAGCCGAATGTTATACGTGGGTAATTTTAATTAATTCTTTTTATGACTTTTGCACTAATTAAAATTGAATTATAATTTTGATTAATCATTTGATGGGTCATGCTTGATTAATTGTTTTGATGTCCCATGCTTAGGATTTACAATTGAAATTTTGAGAATATACCTTGGCAAAAATAAAAGTCTATGTTTTTATTTGTTGAGCGATAATTGTTAAAAGAATTAATATTTGAACATTTTGTTATGAGTTTGGACGAATCCTGAGTCCCAACACATCTCTTCATCCTGTGACAATATTTGTATATATTTTTCTTTTCTTTTATTTATTAATTTTTAAAATCAATCTCATCAAGTCCGAGTGAACGACAACCTTACTACCACTTTCTACAACATTATTGATTCACATCACCATGCTAGTCACATCATGCCAAGCCAAACGCCCTTGCCTTGGCCCTAGCCACGCCATACACCCATGGAAAACCATTAGCCCCACATGCCAAGCCAAACCAAACCTAGCCACGCTAGCCGCGCCATGCCAAACGCACTTTGCCTTGGCCCTAGCCATGCTAGTTACATCATGCCAAGCCAAACGCCCTTGCCTTGGCCCTAGCCACGTCATACGCCCATGGCAAACCCTTGGCCCCACATGCCAAGCCAAAATCACACATAGCCAAATCTAGCCACGCCCAAGGATAACCCTTGGCCCCACATGCCAAGCCTAACCACACCCTAGCCACGCCACCCTGTTGGCCTTCCCTACGCGGCCACCAAAACGAATGCGTGCAACAATCAACGGTTGCCCTTCAATCTCAGGAGAAAATCCTAGCCATCCAAGGTTACCAGATGACACATGGTAACCTTTGGCCCGAAAACCTAAGTTTGGCCACACCAAACCATGCCATGCCAACCTAGCCGCGCCACCACGTTGGCCCTCACTACGCGGGTACCAAAACGAGGGAGTGCAACGATCAACGGTTTTCCCTTCTCTCAAGATGAAAAATATCGACCGTCGAAGGTCACCAGGCTAGCAAGTTTCCAGAGCTTGACTTGCCAAGCCACAACAACATGCTACATGTTTTCCAAAAACATTCGAGACATTAACACAAATTGGGGGATCCTCTTTGGGTATTGGTTGGCGGTTTACAGCAAGCGGCGTACACTATGCCCGTCGTAAGGAAGTGTCATAAGGGTGAGGTGGTTAGTAAATACGGGAAGTTATTTGTGAAACATTCATGGGACATAAAGCACATGCATTAACAATTTTATGGGACATCAATTCCATAACGTTAGCAGTTTCATGCGTTAACCACTTTATGGAACATTAATTCCATGCATACGGTTACCACCTCCTCTCATTTACTTCCCCACTCCTTAATGAGACCAGGGTACATTTTTACTCCGACTTGTATAAATAGGTCTTACCTATTTCCATTGAACAACAAGTTCATACGGGAGATACAACACTCAGAAATACTTACTTGCTAGCTCACCTTGGTAGCTCTCTCACTTTTCTGATAACAAGTCGTAGTAACCCAACTACTCTTCCAGAATCAACTATTCTGGTCTCACCACTTTCCTTGCTTCCCTCCCCAAAACCAACCCATTCTCCTCCACTTTGTGACCGAAGCAAGTCTGGAACGGTCATTTCTTGGTTTAGGCCGGACTTGTACAGATTGATCTCTCGAATCTAAAGTACTTCCTTGAAGTATATTGTTTAGGGTTTAAATTGTTTCTCACCTGCACACCCGTAATTACCGAAATCAGCAGAAACCATTTTCACCTACAAAAAATTGGCGACCACAGTGGGAGATCGGTCTATCGGTCCCAATATCAGTCTCTGAATACGTTTCTCTAACAAGGAAGGATGGTTGGTCTTTGGACTGAATCTATGTCCTCGGATTCCACTCGGGAAAACGGCAACGTTTCAACGCCCAACAACACGACCAACGAAGGAGTTCCAAGGCTGATTGACCTAGTACGGGTCCAGGGGATTCACACCAAAAATATGGGTCTGCTGAGAGATGCAATCAATTCCATACTGGATTTACTCATTAACCTGACGACATAGTTGAGCGGTTCTCTTGCCTCGAAAAATTCAGAGCTGGGGAATAAAGTCCCGAATGATCACTCTCAAGACAACAACTTCACTACCAATCAGAGACCCGTAAGCCAAGAAGCGGCCTCGCCGGTGGAAAACTTATGTGAACTATTACATCTTTCAAGGGATCAACGGATGGAGACGTTCACCGTCATCAATCAGATAATGTTAAGCGTTCCCTTGGTTTCTCCACGCTCGAAAACAGGAAAAACACAGGATTCGTCCGTTAATAATATCACGTTCACCGACGACGACATGATGGCAGAGGAAGGCCATAACCGCGCCCTACACGTCACATCTCGAATAAAAAACGTGGAATTTAAAAGGGACCTCGTCGACATAAGAGCGTCCTCCAATATTGTCACCCTTAGGATGCTCAGGACGTCCAAAGTACGACCAAGCGAGGTTACACGACAACCTACTACCATGACCGATTTCGAAGGTAACCAAACCAATACATATGGGTACGTCTATTTGTATCTATCGGTAGGACCTGTCCAGTCAAAAGTAAGATTCGAGGTAATTGAAAAGGATCCAGACTACCACATGATATGGGGAGACCATGACTCCACGACAACAGGATCATTCCTTCGACGTATCACCAGTGCTTGAAAACCACGCTAAACGGAGAAGTCATTCGCATCGCAGCGTCATCATCTCCCTATGCGCCAATATGTGGCATGGAAATTTTTGAGCCAAGATAGGGGACGCAAGTCACAATCAACAAGGCTCACCACACCCCACTGCCGAAATGGACGACCATTGAAGAAAGCGATAGTCCTACACAACCCCGCGGAGAAACTCGGCCTCACATCACACCTTTAGAAGATAGGCGCACTCGCCTCCATCCACAGGACCAGAGTCTGGTTCCAACCAAGTGAGGACGGGCTTTCATTACGGGTCATGACGAAAAAGGGAAAACCTTATATCAACGCCGCTGTTAGCAATTAAAAAAAGAGACTACCACACAGTCTCTCCGCCCAATAGAATGCCAGCCTGGTGACGAGCCACGAGAGGAGATACCTGACACACCAAAATAGATACAAGACGACACCAATTCAACCACGGACGAGCTTGAAATTATTAATATCGAGAATTAGGAATCTCCATGACCCATCTTCATAAGCTCGATTCTACATACAGACGAGCGCACAAAGTTGGTAGACCTCCTCAAGGAATATCAAGATGTGTTCGCATAGACGTACGAGGAAATTCGTGGCCTGGAAAAGAAGCTGGTTACTCATCACTTATATGTGATATCCGGATCCAAGCCGGTCAAGAAAACCCCAAAAAAATTCTGGCATGATATTGAAGAACAGATTAATGCGTAGGTTCAAAAGTTATTGGTGGCTGGTTTCATCAAACCAATCTATCACCCCATCTGGTTGGCAAACATAGTTCTGGTAAAAAAGAAGAATGGTCAAATCAGGTGTTGTGTCGATTTTAGGGATCTAAATAAATGTTGCCCTAAAGATGATTTTCCGCTCACCCAACATCGACATGTTGGTAGATGCCACCAGTGGACATGAAATGTTTTCTTTCATGGACGGGTACAGCGGATACAACCAAATAAAGATGTACGAGCATGATGCAAGCAAGAAGGCTTTTCGAACTCCTCTCGGAAACTTTTACTATATTGTGATGCCCTTGGGTTTGAATAAAGCGCCATGACCACCATTTTTTACGACATGATGTAGAAGCAAGTTGAGGATTATGTAGATGACATAGTGCTCAAGTCAAAAACTCGGGCGGCTCACATAAGGATTCTACATCAGGTGTTCGAAAGATGCCGCGAATACAAGCTAAAAATGAATATGTTAAAGTGTGCTTTCGGTGTCTCCTCGGGCAAGTTCATAGGCTTCCAAGTAACCGCTGAGGGGATCAAAGTTAACCCAACCAAAACGCAAGCCATCCTCACAATGCCACCACCGAGGAACGTGAAGGAACTCCAGAGTTTCATGGGCAAAATAAACTACATCCGCCGCTTCATTCCCGGATTGGCTCAACTTATTGCTTCGTTTACCCCCTTACTAAAGAAAGGAACAAGCTTTGTTTGGAACACATTATAACAGGAAGCATTCCGGAAGATTCAACGAACATTATCTTCCCCGGACGTCATGAGATCACCCATGCAAGGAAGACCTCTACACCGCTTTCAGTGACACTGTTGTTGGATCTCTCCTCGCCCAAGAAGATAGCGAAGGGATTGAATACCCCATATACTATTTCAGTCGGACTTTAAGAGATGCCGAACTCAGGTATCCCAAAGCAGAAAAGGCATGCCTAGCTTTGGTCTACTCCATACAAAAATTCAGGCACTACCTGTTGTCCGATAAAGTGGTGCTAATATCCAAATCCGATCCTGTGAAGTTTCTCCTCTCAAAACCTTATCTGATAGGAAGGCCGGCCAAATGGCTCCTCCAGATGTCAGAATTTGACATAATATGTGCTTTTCCGATGGCCATCAAAGGACAGGTAGTTGCAGATTTGTTGGCGGCATTTCCATGATAAAATGATATAACATTACGCGAAGACCTCCGTGGGGACTTTCTGGAAATCTCTTTCATCCAAGAGGAAACTTGGCTATTGTTTTTAGACGGCTCCGCCACCCCTAAAAACGGCATGGGAGGAGCCGGCATGGTTCTAGTATCCCCAACTAGTGAAGTTTTCTCATACTCCTTCAAGCTAGACTTCCCCTGCACCAACAATTTAGTAGAGTATGAAGCCTTCCTCATTGGGTTGTCCTTGGCTAAACAAGCCGGAGCAACACGTCTAGAAATAAGAGGGGACTCTAAACTACTGGTCAACCAAGTAAACAGAGTATACGCGCCGAATGAGGTAAACTTATCCCCATATAGAGCCGAAGCGCAAAAACTGCTGAACTACTTCTCCAACGTAACAGTAGCCCATATCGGGTGCGGCAGCAACCAACATGCCAACTGCCTAGCAACGTTAGCATCGAAACTGCGATTTGAAGGCCTTGAGGAAACTCTGACGGTGAAAAGAAGGACTGTGGCTTTCACAACCTAAAAAAGATGAAGTTGATTACTGGAGAACACCGATTATCCAAGATCTTAGAAGTTCACTCTTTCAAGGAAAGGTCAGTCTTAAAACCTTGCGTGATTTCTTCATGCTTCGAGGGGTACTCTATCATCGAAATCCAGACGGCTCTTTGTCAAGATGCGTCAGAGAAGAGGAAGCATATTAACATCTCAATCGCATCCATGGTGAGGTCTGCGGACATACATTGGTGGTAACCCTCTATCGTATTTTACAACGCCTTGGCTATTATTGGCCGGAGATGGAGGTCCAAGCTTGGTTACTTCAAAGAACCTGTTCCAACTGTCAAGCGCCGCCGCATCAATTAGAAATTTTCAACATTGGTCACACGGGGACTGGCAGAAGCCATACATCAGTTAACTTCGCGATGTGATACTCCCCACTAATGAGAAGGAGGCATCCAAAATAAAACAAAGGTCTAAGAGGATCGTATTCCACGAAGGGATCTTATATCGTAAAGGCTTTGGAGGGAGTCTTCTGCGATGTTTCAACGAGGTAGAGGTCCCAATCATGCTGAAGGATATGTACGAAGGAGAACACCAAGGAAAGTGGAAGTTATTTCTCCAAATACACTAGAAGTACTACTGGCCAACCATGGAGGACGACGCGGCTATTTTCATACAGAGGTGCAAGGAGTGTCAGGTCCACGGGAACCTTATTCATGTACTGGAAACCACCCTGCATTCAATGAGAAGTCCATGGCCCTTTCATAGCTGGGGACTCGACATTATTGGGAAAATCAACCTACCATCCTTAAAACATCACGAGTATGTAATAACAGCAACCGAATACTTTACCAAATAGGTCGAAGCCATTTCTTTACGAGGAACGAACGGAACCACGATTGCGACATTCATTAAGGAGCACATTATCTGCCATTTTGGCGTGCCTAAACATATCGTCACCGACAATGGCACCCCTTTCGCGAACAGGAAAGTACGAGAGTTGCTCGAGGAATACGGGATTATACTAGTCTTTTCCACCGTATACTACACTCAAGGGAACGGGAAGGCTAAAAGCACCAACAAAACTCTGATTCGAATCCTCAGTCGGACAGTGCACGATAATCCTCGAACATGGCATGAGCAACGACCCATGGCACTCTGGGCGTACCGGACGTCACCAAGAAGTTCCACTGGGGTCTCTCCTTATTCTCTTGTTTATGGCGCAGACGTAATCCTCTCGGCAGAAATTAAAATCCCATCAGCTAGGATTGCCGAAGCAAGCGGATTTTGATGGAATGAAGTTGAATCCTTAAGTGCTAAGGTTGCAGAATTGGACACTGTAGACTCCAGGAGGGCCAAAGTAGAAGAACACGCACATGCATACAGAAACAGGGTTTCCAAAGCATACAACAAAACCGTGAAACCTCGAATTTTTCAAATAGGAGACTTGGTATTGAAGACTGCTAAACACATCCACCAAGATGCATCTGCACCAAAATTCACCGCAAAATGGGAAGGTCCTTATATAGTCACAAAAGCATACAGCAGTGGGTACTACAAAGTCATTAAGGAGGAATGGGAAAAAAAATGGAAGCGGTCATCAACGGGAAATGGCTAAAGGCATACTACGCCTGAACACCACCTCACCCCACCTTATCACGAGCACGGATAGCCATGCATTTTTCCACTTTCTTCCATGCCGTGTTGAGTTTTTATTTCATTTGATTGAAGAAAATAAATAAAGTTCTCCTGTTCTTTCAAAAAAAAAAAAAAAAAAACCCAGAAAGAAACCCAAACATATCACAATCACATAACTCAGAAAAGCCCGTCCAAAAGATGGTAATCTCTAGAAAGCATCATCTTCAAACGACTTTGATACCTCTCAGTCTTCCTCTTCAAATTCCGGATTGACTCTTCCACCTTCTGTGACTCCATGGCCAAGGATTTCTTCTCTTTCAGAATAGCTTTTGTAGCAGGGACCATGCCATCAAGAATACCAGCCATGTCGACCTTCACAATTTCAAGACGATGTCGCAACCAACTAACATTGAACTTCAGAGATTCACAGGTAGACACCATGTTCTCCCACTTTTGAATAGTTGCTTCCGCGATGGCACGGATATACATATTCTCCATTTCAACAACCATTAGCAGGAGACAATTCATAATATAAACCAAAGCAGACGAACAATACTGTACCACGTTCCTGGTGGCAATATGGCCGTATATATTCCATATTTTTGTGTAAAGAGTTACGAATTATTTTCGCACAAGGAACCCCCCAACGTTCCGGTAGTTAGAAGAAATACACGAGGGTTCCAAACAATAAGCCTGCATTGGGATACTCATGGTAATAAATTCCTAAGTCAGCGTTCTCCAGATCTGCAATGGCTGGAAAGATCGAGCTCGAAGAAAAAGGGGTAACCAAGTCATCTTCATCAATGACGGTAACACATGCTCCCACATGATACCTCTACACAGAAGGAAAACTTCCATTATTCATCGACAAATAAAGAAACGTATGTTTATTAATGAGAACATATCGGTATGACCTTCTTGACCCGAATGACTCGGATGGGGGAATTTTCGCGAGAATCAATCCTAGCACGTTTGGCTGGAGAACCTGGTCGACTCGAGGAAGATTCGCTTCTGATCGACATGATGAAAGTTGGACTTGACGAGAAGAAATCTTTGTTGAAAACTGGGAAGACGACACAACTTCACCAGGCGTAAATACTATGAAAGCCCTAAAGGAAGAAGGAGAAATGCAGGATGAATAGGCGGAACATGACGGAATCACGGCCAGGAGACCATCCTCAAAATAAAATGCCTCATCAAAACCCCAATGAAAGCTGAGCAGGATGGGAGGGTGCGATACTTTAATGTTTGAAAAAAACAGAGGAAAGAATTCCCCATGGGCGTCAAACAAGAAGAAATCAGACAGCACAGACAAATCATAACCGTGTCAAGACGCCTATGCATGCCTCACCTCATCAAACCACACCTCACCTTGCCACGGCCCCCGCCAAGCCATTCACTCCATTTCCGCGACCCCACCACGCCTAGCCATCAGTGTACGTCTCATCTTGCCAAGGCCACACTATGCCAAGCCGCCTGCTCCACTGTCGCGACCCTATTATCCACGCGCGTTTACCTTACCAAGACCACGCCACCTCTTGGCCCCTCGAGCCAAGATGTCCACTTGCATCGCCTTCCAAGACCGCGCCCCCTTTCCTTGTAGATGTACGACCAGACCAAGCCGGTAACTTTCATCTCACCACTCCACGGTCTGCATTCCCAGTACAACTTACGCAGGGCCGCCAACACGGGAAGCCAAAACTCTCTTTACCACTCAAAAGGGTTAGTCGGATTCTTCTGACCATCTTTGCAATGATTTACACCTCGATTCCGTCCTTGTATGTCACCATCATATTCTTACCTCACAATAAGGCACATGTTCCGAGCTAACCAGGGGACTTAATGTTGATGGAGGTTTTTAGCTTAGGGTTAAAATCGTAAAACACTAAACCCTAACAGACATTGATGTCACAACATTTAAAGTAACAAGCATTTATTAGGCACATTTATTGAAACCTTTAATGCGTCTCTAAATAATTACCGGGATATGTTTTTCAAATTAGGGTTATGACAAGCCAAACCCTAATTCCCACGTGTGCCAATGGCAAATCATGCCAGCCACATCAACCGCGCCAAAGCATGCCAACCATGCTAGATGCATCTCTGTGCTAATGGAAAATCATGCCAGGCATAACGACCGCGCCAAAAAATGCTAGCCGCACCTCTGTGCCAATGGAAAATCATGCAAGCCACACCGACCGCGCCAAAGCATGCCAACCATGCTATCCGCACCTCTATGCCAATGGAAAATCATGTTAGCCACACAGACCGCGCTAAAGCATGCCATCCATGCTAGCCGCACCTCCGTGCCAATGGAAAATCATGCCAGCCACACCTACCACGCCAAAGCATGCCAACCATGCTAGCCGCACCTATGTGCCAATGGAAAATCATGCCAGCCACACCGACCGCGCCAAAGCATGCCAACCATGCTAGCCGCACCTCTGTGCCAATGGAAAATTATGCCAGCCACATCGAACGCGCCAAAGCATGCCATCCATGCTAGCCGCACCTACGTGCCAATGGAAAATCATGTCATCCACACCTACTGCGCCATGACAAACGCACCTCGCCATGGCCCCATGCCGCACCACCATACTGGCCTTCACTACGCGGCTATCAAACGAAGGCGTGCGCCTATGGAAACCCCTTGGCCCCACATTCCAAGACAAAACCGCACCTAGCCCAAGCTAGCCAATCCATGCGCCTATGGCAACCCCCTGGCCGCACATGCCAAGCCAAAACCGCACTAGCCAAAACTAGCCGCGTCATGCCAAACGCACTATGCCTTGGCCCTAGCTATGTTAGTCACACCATGCCAAGCCAAACACCCTTTCCTTGGCCCTAGCCACGCCGTAGGCCCATGGAAAACCCTTGGCCACACATGCCAAGCCAAACCAAACCTAGCCAAGCTAGCCGCGCCATGCTAAACACACTTTGCCTTGGCCCTAGCCATGATAGTCACATCATGCCAAGCCAAACGCCCTTGCCTTGGCCCTAGCTAGGTAATATGCCCATAGAAAACCATTGGCCCCACATGCCAAGCCAAAATTTTACATATCCAAAGATAGTCACGCCCAAGGCGAACCCTTGGCCTCACATGCCAAGCCTAACCACACCCTAGCCGCGCCACCTTGTTGGCCTTCCCTACGCGGCTACCAAAACGAAGGCGTGCAATAATCAACGGTTTCCCTTCAATCCCAGGAGTAAATCTTAGCCATCCAAGGTTACCAGATGACACATGGTAAACTTTGGCCCGAAAACCTAAGTTTGGCCACGCCAAACCAACGGCATGCCAACCTAGATGCGCAACCACGTTGGCCCTCACTATACGGCTACCAAAACGAAGGCGTGCAATAATCAACGGTTTCCCATCCTCTCAAGATGCAAAATCTCGACCATCAAAGATCACCAGGCTAGAAAGTTTCCCGAGCTTGACTTGCCAAGCCATAACAACATGCTACATGTTTTCCAAAAACATTCGAGACATCAACACAAACTGGGGGATCCTCTTTGGGTATTAGTTTGGCGGTTTATAGCGTGCGGCGTACACTACGCCCGTCATAAGGGTGAGGCGGTTAGTAAATACGGGAAGTTATGTGTGAAATGTTCATGGGACGTAAAGCACATGCGTTAACAATTTTATGGGATATCAATTCCATAATGTTAGCAGTTTCATGAAAACCAGTTTCATGCATTAACCACTTTATGGAACATCAATTCCATGCATACGGTTACCACCTCCTCTCATTTACTTCCCCACTCCTTAATGAGACCAGGGTACGTTTTTACTCCGACTTGTATAAATAGGTCTTACCTAATTCCATTGAACAACAAGTTCATACGGGAGATAAAGCACTCAGAAATACTTACTTTCTAGCTCACCTTGTTAACTCTATCACTTTTCTGATAACAAGTCGTAGTAACCCAACTACTCTTCCAGAATCAACTATTCTGGTCTTACCACTTTCCTTGCTTCCCTCCCCAAAACCAACCCATTCATCTCCACTTTGTGACCGAAGCAAGTCTGGAACGGCCATTTCTTGGTTTAGGCCGGACTTATACAGATTGATCTCTCGAATATAAAGTACTCCCTTGCAGTACATTGTTTAGGGTTTAAATTGTTTCTCACCTGCACACCCGTAATTACCAAAATCAGCAGAAACCATTTTCACTTACAAACAACGAGGTATGCCAATCTAATCAGATAACGTCCATATTCTCTTTGAGTTATGAGTTGATATCTCTCCTGACGAGGAGCACATCCATAAAAGTTGCGCTGATATCTTATGACGAGGAATATCCGCATGTTGAAACTTGGTACCAATGGATTACGAGATCCTCATACTCTGGAAAATGATGCAAGATCGTTTATTAACTGATTATTAACTGGTTTTCAATAATCTTCAGATTATCTACTAAAATCATTGTGGATGTATATCCCCCTTTGCAAAGGAACTATCGACAAAGTTTATATGATTGGAAAGTATGGACCTCAGTCCATATTAATGTATTTTCTCCCTTGTGTACGCTCTTGAGACATTAGTCTCGGCATCGGTTACAACTTTGATGCTAATAAAAGAGCGCGATGAGGAAAACTAATGTCGTTCGTTATTCAGCACCACCTTGACAACAAGTTTCTGCAGATACTAACCAGGTTGGTGAAAGTATGGTCTGGTAGTCATAAATGACTCGAAATATCACCTGGATGGTAACTGTGTATCTATACTCATATAGATTTTAAATGAAACTCTTGCTTATCATTCGTTGATGTTGTATCATCCTAGTGATGCTTTAGGCATTAATGGTTTGATGTTCTTATGCATTTTGAACTTATTACTCATGAAACCATTGTCATGTTTTCTATTTGAGACGTGCTATATTCCGCTATTGTTACTACTTTACTACAAGATTTGCAAATTTGATGAGTAAGTCTTCCCACCATTTGGGGGAGAAAAGGTGTTGCCTAAAAAAACGGCGTAAAGTATCCTGGTTTGTACAAAGAAGAACCAGGATGTATCTCATCTAGATGTTTTCAGCAATGAAAGACATATAGAAGATTTGATATCTTCAGAAATTGCAAATCAAGTTTCTTCATGAGAAGTTGTGTATGTAGTAGTAAGTGTGTCATTTAAAATACTCCACAATGAGGATGACTAGTTGATTTAAAATATTCTGCACCTTCTGAAAGGAAGATCCAGTCACAATCATTGAAATTTAGTGTTCTCGAAGAGACTATCAGTGGAAGATCTAATTTCTCTAAGTATAGTTCTCTTAATAAGAGAATGTCTCTGCAAAGGCTGTGGAACCTCAAAATGAGAGGTTTTCCTTAAGGCATGCATGCAATAGAGAAATTTGTGGTCGTAATACAATGATTGTTGGTGACATACTCAAAGGTATATAATGATGCTATAATAGATGATGTTGGTGTTAAACCACTCTTTATAAGGGAATGTCATCAAAGGTATGATTGGTTAAAGGAGAGATCTAAGAAGAATACCAATTTCTTACAAAATGCATAGCGTTGGTACTACAGGCCAAACACTTGATAATGTGAGCTACTCTTAGCCATGGCCGGGTGTTTGCAGTTCCGACATACGATAATGTAACCCCTAGTGGTTACAGGTGGGTGTATGTGTATAGTGAGAAAAGTAAAGTCAACTAATGGCACAAAGTATTTTACAGGAACCTGGGATGGATTTCTTTGTAATGTATTCCTTATTATGGATGAAACTACCTTTTTTGGTATATTTCTGGGAGTATTTAAGGACTCGATGTGCATCTAGTTGATATGGTTACTGCAGATCTGTATGAAAGACTATATACAGAAAACTGCATGAAATTCCTGAAGTTTTCAGTAGAATTTCCATGTCTATGCATTTTCTCAAATAAGGACGAAAGTGAGTAATCGTCCAAGTGAATGCTCATATTATCCAGGGATATGTGAACCATCTTATGTGATCATAAACTGCGCATTTACTAGATTTGATTTATGCAACATCTACTTGATTGGAACTCCTGAAGAATCCTCCAAAGTACAAAAATGATTAAAGCAGGAGTTCAAGATGAAAATCTCGGTAAAACAAGGTCTCAACATGTCAGTTGGACATTGTGGCTTGAAGTCCTTTAATTTTGTCAACCTTAAAGGTTTAGACATGTTTAAATGGACAAGCTAGCCCGATTACAGTCATTCGATCTCTTACTTTTAAGATTGATCGGTTTACATCTCAACAAGGGATATGTATCACTCTGTGGTTTGTACACAAAGCTGTGTAAATGGTATATTAGCTGAGATACGCTATAGTTACCTGATATTGGGTTTGTAAGCCTAATTCTACCTAAAACCAATATCGAGACATTGGTCCGAAGAAAACTCATTCATCTTCGTGGTACCATTAAGCTTGATCTTTGCATAAAAGATCGCTAGGTGTCTTCTACAGAGAAATCTAATTGGACTGTTTAAGTTATGATTTTTGGCAGGGTCATTGAAGTAGCTAAATATTTTCCTAGCTAATAGTCTTATAAAATAGGAACTCGTTTATCCTCCGATCAATTATGATTGTTCAGACAAATCTAGTGGAGAATAAAAAGATGATATAACCAGATGATCATTAGAAATTGTACTGAAGAAGGTCAGACCAAGTGTTCTCAACTAAAATAAGTTAAAGCTTCTGAAGTCATTAAAAGATGGTTTGTGGTCACTATGCAATATCATATGGCACAATGATCAACTGAGAAGTTTACTCATCAGGGGGAGTCAAACCACAGAAGACTATGGACATTGGTTATGTTGGACATTACGTCGTGTACTCTTTTTCCTTAGTCAAGGTTTTGTCCCACTAGGTTTTCCTTGTCAAGCTTTTAATGAGGAATGCGAGTCCACTATTATCCGTAGTTCGAAGTGTTGTACTTTTTTTCCTTCGTCTGGATTTTTTTTTCCCTTTGGGTTTTCCCGGGCAAGGTTTTAACGAGGAAACATCTGCGGGTTTATCACTGTTCTGAGAACTCATGTTTTCCTACATTCAGGTTTTGTCCCTCTGGTTTTTCCTGACGAGGTTTTTAACGAGATAACAACTTAGAATAGTGAGCATCATCTAAGAGATGTACATCCATAAGTTTTCTTAGCAGAATCACATTATATTTTTGGTTCAGATTTTCAACGCACGGTGGTTTTCCCTGACAAGATTTTAACAAAGAAAAATCAGCAGCGTCGTCAACACTGTTGTGTACTCCCTGCAGTTCAGATTTTCCCCTAGTGGTTTTCTGACGCAGTTTCAACAAAGGAGGAGATTCATTGAAGAGACCAACCTCATTTGGAGTTTCAAGCGTTCAGTTTTTGTCCCATCGGGTTTTACCGGCAAAACTCTTATAAGGAAATATTGTTAGAATAGTGGTCCAAGGGGGAGTGTTATGCAAACACGGGTTAAACAGTTGGCCCACCATTTTCACTGCCCAAAAACTTTCTAGTATTACCCGGACTCATCTTAATCCAAGATAAGGATGATATTACTTAAGCATTAAGGATTATTGATAATCCTTATAATGACACGTTCCTCTTCAATGTGTCTTTCTCTCTTTGTATACCTCGGCTATATATATAGCCTTGTAACACTCAGTTCTTGTAAGAGAAATTAATGAAATCTCTTCCACTTTGCCGCTACTGTTGACATCTTATATTTTGATTGTAGTAGTAATCACTACTAAAGTTAGTTAATCTAACTTAACGAAAAGCCCACCACTATTAGTATTGCTTATCACTTAGCTTAAGTTCCGTCAATAGCTATTGTGCGTTTCCAAATTATAATATTATCAATCTAATTATTAGCACACTAGCCACTTAAGGGTTGTTTAGTTATTATAAAATTATTTTAAATAGATAAGGGGTTTTTGATATTACTTATGGGTGACCTGTTTTTGTCCTATTAGGTGTCGCCCCTCTATTGTAATGTGACGCCCCAATAATAGCTTTCATAATTTAAACTCAAAAAAGATAGTTTAAAGGATCCCTAAATCGAACACTATTAGAAACATTATAGATCTCTAGATCCCAGGCCATTTATTTTAGTTTTCTCCATTGTCTTGTAATTTTCCAAGCGATATTGATATCTAATAATGTTCTTTAGCTTAACCGTGATTAATTTTTAGACACAGAGTTTTTTTCTGTTCGTCGTCAAGTGCAACTAGTCATATAGTAGTAACAAATTTGTATATAAGCACACAAGAATGCACACATTATCTCTTACGTATATAAGCACACAAGAATGCACGCGTTATACATTGGGGAAAACCTTGACAATTGCATGAATATTGTCTTTTCACGCACTAATTTCGCCTTATATCGTCCCTACACCCTACACGATCGACCTAAACTTTGTCTCTTGTGAAAAGTTGGTGTAATTGTTTACTTGGTTATACAATGTAACATTAAGTATGTAGTTAAATTAGGTGGAAGGTAATAACGTGATCGTTGGTTCATGGCTTGTTATTCTTGATTCAACATCATCGATGATTCAACACGGTATTGCTTTGAATCAATATTCAATCGACGGGATTTAGGGCATCCGGGTATATTTGAATCTACAAGATTATGGGTAAATTACTCCTTCTCTTTAGGAGCATATATCTTATTGAAAAAGAAGAACAAAATGAGATTAAATGGTCGGAAACGATTGCGGGTAATACCATTATTCTTCCCTACTACATATACATAAATTGGATATCGCTGCGGCTTATGATTCATTCTCTTCGTGATTTACTTGTAATTGTTATCTTTATTTGGATTAGAGTTTTGATTATCTTGTATTTTTGATGTTTTTTTTTATTCTTGTAAGCGATCATGCAATCACGATTTTGATATGAATAAATCGAAATATGCTGATTGACAGAAGAAAAAAATGCCTATTCAACCCAACAAGCTGGTTACCTGGTAGTCAAAAAACAATGGACTCATGTCATGCAGATTCTTAATGACCATAATTCTTCTTCTTTTCTTTCAACCTAACGACTTAGATGCGAATTTGAGAAAATTTTCTAATATTTTTGTACATTTTCTTTTTGGATTAATTATGTTTCACAATATTGTATAATAACAAACACCTCATAAACCAAAAGTTTTTCTTTTAATCATACATATAAGTCAAATTAACATTTTTTTTCGTCTACTAGTTTTTTAAAACTTTAAAACATATTTTTAATTTCCATAAAAGTATTCACTGATATAATTTTTTTCAAAATGACATGGAATCAAGATTTATGCATAGAGCAGTGTAGAAATACCTATAATTTTTCTCATTAGAGTATTAGTTATTATACATATTTTTGAGATTAGTCTCATACTGAATGGGATACTAAAGATCCTGCAGTTTATAACCTTTGGGTAACCCTTAACCTTGCAAGCATATTTTTGAGGTTAGTTAGGTCATTGGCTTCAATATGGTATAAGAACGGGTAATATTTGTGATGAGTCATTTGACTGCACCTTTTCTCACGTCACCCGATTTAATGTCCACGTGTTAGACCCAACGAGCCCACATGTGAGGGGATGTATTGAAATTAGTCTCATATTGTATTGGAAACTTAATATTTGTTGATTTTGATTTGGGAATTTCAGTTGTTTTATTAGGGTTTTGAGCTTTTGTTGTTGGTGGTGGAAAAAATGAGGAGAAAATTAAAGGAAGAACCTTAAGGATTTATATTGTAAAGTTTTTGGAGTTAGAGTCTAGGATGACGGGAATTTGTTGTTTTATTTATTAAGTGCTTATTTCGAGGAGAAAATTGATTTTACTTTTTGCATTTTTTTGAGGAGGTTTGGCTTAGTTAATAATAAAATATATTTTTATTGCTTGATTTTTAGGACTATAATTGACTTGATAGTTTTCGTCACTTGTCATGACTTCTAACTGAAAGGAAAATATACCGTATAAAAAAATCTGGTGAATATCCTGGTGGAATCTTTTTTTAATATATGAAAGGTTATATAAAATTTTAGACCGCTCATGTACGAAGAAGTATGCTACCTACAAACCCACGTAGATATCTAAAAAAACGAAAGAAAAATCCCTCCGTCCCGATGCTGGCGAGTTTTGTACTCAGATTGCTGGTATCACCACACAAAAACTTTATCATTATACTACAAAGATATCCTGGTAGAATCTAAATATGAATAGCACGTTGAGTTATAGTAAGTCTCGTGTTCTAAACACCATATTAAACATGGAATAAATCATCAGTTAGGTGAATCTAGTTTTGAACACAATATCGGGCGTCTTGTAAGTAATTTAGTTTTATCAAAGTCGATTTCTTATGAACAAGTAATAATGATTGAGAAAGAATTCTTGAAATTTTCATAAACATGTTGACCATAAAAAAACAACCAAAAAATAAAAATAAAAATAATCTGGGATTTTAAAACCATTTCAAACGCCAATATGTTGTTTTTGGTATCACTATGTTTTACTTTACATAAGGAATATAAACAACAACAAAAACCATGACTAAAGTTAGCCAATTGGGTGAAATACTTGAAAACAACTTTTGACTTGTGAACTTTATGAGTCTAAGACTAAAGTGTATTATGGCAATGGGGTAGACTAGGGAAAAACCCATGTCTTTTTTTTGAAGAAAAAGTCCATGTCTTGTGGAATATTCCCTACCCCCAACCATGTCTTGTGGTGCATTTGATGGAATTACTCTGCTAGGCTTGGCTAACGCTAACTTAGTTGGTGATCTTGGTTCAGTAGTGACATGTATGGATAACAAGAATATGTTGGGTAGGGAATAACCATGTCTTGTTGGGGTAGGGAATAACCTAAATTCCTTCTCATCTACCTTATATCCTGTTTTTTTTTTTATTATTATTATTAATATCAATTTTCCCTAGTATGAGAAAACACAGTTGAAAAGCAAAATGAAGTAGAAAACGACTAAAATGGAAATAAATGTAACCAATATGACTTTATATGCCATACTATTTCGTATGAAAGGGATATATAAATTAAAACATAGCTAAAATTAGCTTATCGGCTGCAATAATTGAAAACTTTTGACTTTTGTACCCTTTCCATATGACAAAATCGACCTATGATTTATGGCTCTAAAAGAAACCCAAGTGCTTAACAAAAAACTGTTATTAAGAGGAATCCTACCCAACTGATAGATTCAACAATAACCGGACACAGTTAGAAATAACAAGGCATTCACGATCCCAAGCTGCTTATTTTAATTTTCTCCACCGTCTCGCTGCATTTTAGGCGATATTGATATCCATTGATGTACTTTAAATTGTTCGTGGTCATTATTTTTTTAAGTAATATTGTTGTTTTTGTGAGGTGCATCTCATTATATAGTTGTAATAAATTTCATCTCTCACGTATACGAGCACACAAGAACACACAAGTTATACATTAAGGGAAACCTTTGACAATTGCATGATTATTATCCGGGTGATTTGGCTTTTGGTACTCAGGTTTTGACCAAAACCTAGATTTAGTCTAACATTTATCCATCCTTCGCGTTTATCTAAAGACCAACATTGACTCGGTTAAGTTATAATGCGTATAATTCTCTGATTATTAAAATTTATTTTATTTATTGTTTTCCAACAAAACATTCACAAAAAGTATTATTAGATCGCAGTCCAACACAAAGATGAATCTAATGGCAAATGAAAACTCAATTAAGATGGATCAAATGGTAGCCACATATAACCAATCATATGAAACTTTTAAGATCCCAAGCTTCAAATTTAAGTTTTCTCCGGTGTATATATCACTACTTATTCTGTATTATTAGAGAGGAAGGTCCAACATTTTCGGGAAAATATTTAGATGATTGTACTACTGCTTTGCTAGACAATCATCTTGGCATCTTGTAATTGATTACTGAATATATGATGATAATGAATAGTAATTTTTTTCTCGTGTACCAATAAAATGAAACCAATGCAAATATAACAAAAGAAAAAAAAAGAAGTAAATATTAGAAATTTAAATTTAATAAGATAGATTCAATCACATTTCATGGAAGTAAGTTCGTGGATGATTCGCGAATTTTTTCGTATCACGAATTTTACCATTTTATTCGCGTACGTTTGCAATTCCGAACCCAAGTCGCGTATTATGTGGCATTACCGGATTATTCGCGAATCGTTCACGAATTTTACGTATCCCGAATCCCGAATGATACGCCCGCTTAATTCGCCATAAATTCTTTAGCTTTTACGTTTTTAAAGGCCCCACTTTTTGGGGTAAACTGCCTCCCGGGCATACACGACCCAATATTAGACGTTGTAATTTTTATGGAATAAAAATGACTGAAAAAATTTGAAGGTGAAGGTGAGAGAGATCTCAAACTCACTGACCAAGCATCTAAACCACTATACCACGTCCTCTTGGATGACTAATGTTGTATATATTATTAATATCATCATAATAATTTTATTTTTTCTTTAAATAACTCATACATATGCATAAAAATTGGTCTATGACCTTATAAATATAAATTATTTAGTATATATAGATACCTAATTTTCAGAGCCGAACTCACATTTATAAATCGAATTATACACGTACGTATGCCGTTCCGAATTACTGACGAATCACGTCCCGTTGACCGAATCTTGGACCGAATATGAATTTTACTAAACCGTATAATACTCGTACGTTTGCCGTTCCGTACATTTTCCGAATTCCGAATTACTAACTAGGCATGGAACTGAACTTTAAAACCACGGATCAAATGAAAGTAAACTAAAACTTATTGCAGAAATACGGTCAGTGTCATATGATGGAAACCTGGTGTAAACTTGTTGAGAGGAATCCTAATCGCGAGCCTTTCATTTCAGGTTTCTCCACCATCTCGCTACTTTCAAGCATCAATGATAACTAAAGATGCAATTCTTTCTTTTTCTTCTGGCCCTCCGGTGCACAACTCATTGTAATAAATTTCATCTCTTATATATATTAACACAAGAATACACACATATATTTTGGGGGAAAAAATGGATCCTAATAAACTTCACATCAAGTCCAAATGAACGAATATGCAATTGCATGACCAGCAACTAAGGTGACTTACGTTTTGCTATCCATGGAGAAATCTTTTTTTTTTTATTCATTATGGAAGAGAAACATCATTTACAACACTTATTTTTTTCCCATGTCCGTCCCGCCTGACCCAAGTTTACACTGATGCATCTCACTTTGTTAGGAATTAGGAAGGGAACGACTAAGAAAGTGCTTGGATTCATTTAAAAAGTAACTATTTGATTTCTAAAAGAACATGCAATTGGGGGATATTTTTACTGTAGGTGCTGGAACGATTTTTCAATAAAATCGGCATAGTCGGCGGATTGTCGGCATTGAAAAATCATGACAACAACTACAGTGAAATACCAACAAGGTGTACAATTTCACTATTAACAACTAACTGTTTATTAGGGATAACTTATTTGTTTTACAACACTTATTAGTTTTTAAATTATCCCCTTATAATAAAAGAAATGATAGAAAACACGTTTCTTCCACCACATTATAGTGATATAATGTAATCTCCTCTACCGAACTACTGTAACATTGTAAAAATAATTAAATATCTTGAAAAATTCATGATCCTAGGATACTTTTACCGTATGTAGTGGCAGAACTGAGACTTAACCATCCAATTATCTTGTCAGTCCTCAGACTATCAAACGGAAGCGTCTACAGCTGGGACAACTATCCTAGTCCAATCTTGGGACACCGATGTGGCACAATCTGAGCGGTGGAGAGGAAAATGATTCTAACATCGGGATTAATAATGGTGTAATGAGGGGAATGATCAAAGGCTTGGATTTACTGTTCTAGGATTGGACTATGGTAGTTGTCCAAGTTCTAGACTTTTCCCTGTCAAACTAACCATACTGACTCCTCTGCTTGCCTATTAAATACTCAACTATCCATTCACACTTGATCGTCGATCTTTCGATAGTGCTTTACACGTGTCCCAATCTTATGTGGTGGGTAAATATTTCGAAAATAGGAAAACTCCTGATGCATACTTCAGTTGTATACAACCTTTGGGTATAAGAGCCATGCGATGAATGCACGTGGAGAAGAGGATTTTCTGCCCGTACAATCCCAATACTTTTACAACAATATTAATTGATCTCTTCAATGATATACAAATCTGTTACTAAATCAAAAAAATATTCCCTCCGTCCCATAAATATGTGACTTAGTTCAAGTTTTCACAATTCTTTAGGTAAAGAGGAGAGATAAATATTTTTAAATATTTTATAGTTATACCTATATAAATGAATAATAATTAATAAAATTTAGAAATTATTTATCTCTCAAACTATACCACGGATATTCTTAAACTTTATACTATTAAAAAGCATTTTAAAACAGCTACGTAACGAATATAAACATGGCTATCAAGTTATACATATTTCTCATGTTAATAATAATCAATTAAAAAGATAGTTTTGAAAATATCTCATTGTTTAATGATATATAGGTCATCTACGAATGGGACAAAATTTTAAAAATAAGGTCATATGCTGGTGGGAGGAGAGAGTATATAGTTTGGTGGTTCCACAACTGTAGCTGATAAGTGCCAAAACTCCTCCTTCTTGTATATAAAATACAAGAATACACTATGCACAAATTATGAATCGGTGAGAAAACTTTTTTATTTTAATAATCAAAATATTATTAAGAGAGCTTAAGTGTTATCCACCTGGGTGGATTGAATTACATTCGAAGTTCCGGTACTGAAATTAGAATCAATGCAAATTAAGTTGAGCAACTTTTGTGTGATGTTGGAGTCCGTGTATGTCGTCGTCCTACCTTTTCTTCCTTCTTTTGCCAAGTAATCAGTGACTTCATTCCCTTTTCTTTTTGTGTGTGAAACCTTGAATTTGTTGAAGACCTTTGCCATTTCCTTAAGCTCTTCTAGAATGTTCCTGCATTGCCAATCCATATTCATATTACCACCTTCCATGTAGTCATTTATATCATGATTGTCGCCTTTCAAGATTATCGATGTGAGACCTTTTTGAATTGCCCGTCGAACCGCTTCCTTTGCTGCTCTGCATTCCGCCATCAGAACTGATGTAGCCACTGATGCGACCGTGTGTGCCGACCCGAAATTTCCTTGTTGATCTCTGTCAATAATTCCCAGTCCTACTGCCGTCTCCCCTTCTTTGTAAGAAGCATCGTAGTTGACTTTTATCATTCCTTCCGGTGGTGGTAACCATGGTTGTTTTTCCACCATCTGTGGATGCCTCTCCCCATTTTTCATATTCTTGGTAAACGCCATATTATGTACTATTATTTCATTTTCTATCTTGTTGATCAAATCTTTTACAGGAAGTTTATGTTCCGAGAAGACCGTATCACACCTTTCTTTCCAAATATTCCAAGTTACAATGCCACACACTTCTACCCAATCCATCATATTCTTATCCCAGCCTATGGGGTTTGTGAACCAAGTTTTTATCCAATCTAGAAGGTTTTGATTATTTCCTATTCTGAAAGCTCTAGCTAGACCAAACCAGACTGCCCTAACATAAGGGCATTCCATTAAAAGATGATTAGCGGTTTTCCTGTTGGAATCACACATTGGACACTTATCCGTTTCAATTTCCATTCTATTTTACAAGATATCTCTCACTGGGAGACAGTTGGTAGCACATCTCCAAAGAAAGAGTTTGATTTTAGGAGTCGTTTGAATATTCAAAATTTTACTTAGGGGGTCTGACATGGACATGGTTACATTTACCTTATATAGGTGGTCATAAGCCGAGATGGTGGAGAATTTCCCATTTTTGGTCAGGCTCCATCTGTAGATGTCTTCTCCATTTAACCTTGGCCTAACACAACTAATAAGATTGACAGTATCCTGATCAAAAATTTCGAGCAAGAGAGTGGTGTTCCAGTCCATCCTTATGAAGTCCCATAAGTGGCTTATTTTGTTTATACCCAATTCATCTACCCTCACAGACTCGGAATGAAGAAGGTTCTCCATCCCAGGTACCCATTTTACTTCCCAGATATTGATTTCCGAGGTTAGCGCAATGTCCCACACTCCTAACCTCTTCACATTTTCCAGGAACGCTCTAATCCCAGACCATGCCACTGATCCTTGCTTTTTAGTATTTCCTTGCAGCGGATTGTTGTTGTGGAAGTAACACGATTTGTATACTTTCGCCCATAGGGCCTCCGGCTCCGATATCATTCACCAAGCTAGTTTAGTCTGCATAGCTTCATTTACCAGTTTCAATTTTTTAAATCCTAGTCCCCCATGTTTTTTCTTTTTTGTCATAAATCCCCAGGCTCTAATATAGAAACCCCTTTTCTCCTCCTTTTTTCCCCACCAGAAATCCCTTTGCAGACCAGTTAAGATGTTTAAATTTTTAATCGATATCGGAAAGCACATCATTTGGTATATAGGCATGGATTCCATGGTATATTTTACGAGAACTGATCTACCCGCCTGATTAAGAATGACGTTTTTCTATCCCTTAATCCTAGCCCTGAACTTCACAATAAAATTCGCAAAGTTTAGATGTCTCGTTTTTTGGAAAAACAATGGCGCCCCCAGATAGGTGTTTTTGAGGTTCATTTTTTTTCATCCGGAGAGTTCTAGTCAGGGTTCTACTCAGTCTCGGGGCAAGATTGGGAGTATGGAATACTCCATATTTTTCCAGGTTTATCATTTGCCCAGAAATTTCTCCAAAGTCCTTTAGCAAATTCATAATATTCCTAGATTGTCTCATATCTGCCTTCGTGAATATCAGGATATCGTCCGCAAACAAAAGGTGATTTATAGATGGGATGTTTCTAGAAATCTTAATCCCCGAGATTTTTTTTTTTGACTCAGCATTCTGTAGCATTCTTGAGAGAACATCCATGCATATTAGGAACAAATAAGGGGATAACGGGTCCCCTTGTCGTATTCCACGAGAGGGGTAGAACACCTTTCCTGGTGTTCCGTTAAGAAGAACCGAGATATCCGTGGTGCTTATGCATTGGTAAACTAAGTCACACCAGTGATCGGAAAATCCCATTTGCTTGAAGATCTTGATTAGATAGTCACATTCTACCCTATTGAAAGCTTTGCTCATATCAATTTTCAGACCTTGATATCCCAGTTTTCCTTTTTTCCTTTTCTTCGTAGCTTGAGTAATTTCATGTGCTATCAAGATGTTATCAGCGATCTGTCTACCCGGTACAAAAGCCGCTTGACAAGGGGATATGATCGTATTGAGATGCGGTTTTAGTCTGTTGGCCAAAATTTTGGATATCCCCTTATACACGGTGTTACACAGGCTTATGGGTCTAAAATCAGCAGGAGTAGTTGGGTTCTCTTTTTTAGGAATGAGAGTAAGGAAAGTTTGATTAATCTCTTTAAGAAGGAAACTAGTTTCAAAGAATTTCTTAACAAGGGAGGTGACTTCACTCCCAACTATGTCCCAGCTTTTTTGAAAAAAGATAGCAGGATAGCCATCAGGTCCAGGGGATTTAGAAGGTGGCATTGCAAAGATAACTTCTTTAATTTCCTGATCCGTTGGGATAGCTACAAGGTTTGCATTTATCTCTTCCGAGACCCAATTAGGGATTAGATTCAAGATTTCATCCTCTTTTCCCATTTTTCCTTTGTGTTCTGTCGTAGCTATTTCCTTAAAATGGTTTTTGAGAATTTCCGCAACTTCAGACAATTTTCCTTTCCATTCCCCATTAGCATCCTTTAGCTTAGAGATTTTGTTCCTTCTGTATCGATTTGCAGTTTTAAGGTGAAAGTAGGAAGTATTTCTATCCCCTAACTTAAGATCATTATCTCTCGATTTTTGCTTCCATAATTGTTCCTCTATGTTTTTCCATTTGTCTAATTCCATCACTAACTTCTTCCACCGCATTCTAGTCTCCGCATCATGATTGGAATTGTGGTAGCACTTGTCAAGTTCTTCCTTCACCTTTCTCAATTTTTTTTATTACCAAAGACACCCTTATTCCATTATTTTAATCTCATCTTGAGATTCTTAAGTTTAGAAACAACTCTAAAGCCTGGAGATCCCGGTATAAAACTTTCCCAGCATTCTTGGATAAGCGCGAGGCAAGAATCATCTTCAAACCACATATCCGGAAAACGGAAAGGTTTAAATCCCGACATAGACTCTCGGTTAAGCCGAAGGAGGATAAGACTGTGATCAGATCCAATGGGAGGAAGGTGAGTGAGAAAAGAATCCGGATAGTTGTTAATCCAGTCAGCATTGGAAAGAGCTCTGTCTAGTCTTTGTTCGATATTTCCCTCTGTTCTCTGGTTAGACCAAGTGAATTGGTTTAAACCTTCGAATCCTAGATCCATCAGACCCGTTTCATTAACTAAAGCCAACACCTCAGTTACCTCCGAATTATGTCCTTCCGTGCCTCCAATTTTCTCAGAAGGGTTGAAAATAACATTCAGGTCCCCTAATAGTACCCAGGGCATACTTTCAGCCCTTCGGGCCACCTTATTGATAAACTGCCATGGTTCAATCTTGGACCCATGATACGGACTCCCATAAAAGAAAGTGTACAACAATTCTTTTTTGGTATTGTCATCCATAATGAGCGCGTTTATCATATTCTTATTGTTCTGAACCACTTCTAGAACGACATTCTCACTCCATCCTAGAGCTATACCACCCGCACTACCAACCGGCGGGACTAACCACCAATTATGTAGTTGACATCTTTTAAACAAAGAAATCACCGAACCATCCTTCGTCTTAGTTTCAGACAGGAAAACAATATCCACCGAATTGGAGAAAACCAAGTCCACTAGCGTATCCCTTGGAAGTTTTTTTGCTATCCCCTGGCCATTCCATGCCAGGTTATTCACCATCACCTTAAACCGTAAGAACCAATCTATGTTGCCGGCCCAAGTCCACTTCTGAATGAACCAATTTATGTCCCAACCGTCTATCTTAAAGTTCTCCCCAGAGTCCAAGAGAGTAGTATCGTAACTCCACTTATCCGTACCCAAAAAGTTGGTTCCACCACCTTTTTCCTTAGTTGAATCCTAACCCTCTAATCCCACTCTGATACCCCCACCGAAATCTCCTACTCTAGTCCTACAATGGCTCACACTCTTCCTACTACCAGACAGTTGAAAAATGATATTGCACAACGACAAATCTCTAGTATTAGTGTTGCTTTTCTTAGAAGTTCTATTCGCTTTCACCCTCCATAAGTACTCAAATATACTATATTTTCTTATGTTCAAAAGGTCAACTTTATTTATGTAAGTAGTACACTGATGTAAATAAGAGTATCAACTAGTCCTAGTGGTAGCTAGCCTGATACACAAATACAAACTACTTCTCCTATTAAGACCTTCGAAACTAGAAAAAAGACTAAATAAACTTAAGATAACAGTGTAAGCAGCAGTAGATCTGTTGTTTTCTTGATTTCTTCTGTTTCCCAAAAATTTGTTGTCGCCCTTCACTGTAAACTTCTTCCGCGCTGTTACCTTCTTTTCTTCATTATTTTTTCTACCAGTACCACTATTTGTTCTTTGTTGTTCTTCTTTTTCATTGCCCTTAAACTCCCAGTTCTTTCCCTTACCTTCTAACTGATTCACTTGTTGGTCATCAATATCCTTATACTCGATCCATTTCTCGTAATCGTGCTGCAACGTAACTACAATCACATAAAATGTATTCACATTTGAGTAAAAATTTATATGTAATCTCCAAAAATTCCGGTTCTCATTCTCAACTGTCACAAGTCTAAGTTTCTGAAGTAATATTTCTTATAACCATTTGCTATTAGGGCTCAGATAGTAACACTGTTTTTTAAGAATTAAATTACAGTTTGTTTCTAAAGATTTTTTGATCAACAGCTCTAGATATTTTTGGTTAAAAAAATAGTTTTCAAAGAAAAGTTTTTTAGAGAGATATACCTGAGTAGCTGAGGCACCAGAGTGAGTGTAGCGAGACGTAGATCCATCGATCTGAACATTTTCAATGGGTTCAAGAAGGTCACCCGTTGCATCAGCCCGAAGTTCAAGACTGTTAGGTGTTTCTGGGTTTGCTAGGGGGTAGAATTGGTGTGGTAAGTAGTTCACATTCATTTCAGGAAGAGATGCAGTTTTATGTAGCTGTTCCATCATCACTTTGTCTATTGGTGCAGTCTTCTTGATTCTCCTTGGGACCTTCTTAACTCTTCCTCTAGTTACATTGTTGTGTTTTTCGACCACTTCATCAAGTTCATTAGTAACCACCACCTCTTTAGTCGTCAATATAGCTTTTCCTCTTCCTCTAGTACCTCTTTGAACTGCTGGTTTCTTACCCGGGGCTATTATTGTATAATCTCCATCGAAAATTTGTACCTTCTTCCCTTTTCTGATAGCTGTAGCAGCAACATTTGTTTGTATTTCTTCATCAAAAATCTGACTCATTACCATCTGTTGAGCTGCTACCTCTTCCGGTGTATTCATAGCCACAGTATACCCCATATCTTCCAAGTAGTTAGCTTCCGGAGAGCCTTCGATATTGATTGAAGCTGATGCGTGCAGTTCGATAGGTGTTCCAGACAGGATTGGATATTGATGGGATTTGTTCAAAGCATCTTGATTAGAGTCTTTCCACAGATTAACATGCTTCTGTTTTTGTCCATGTTCCATCCCGTAAGAGCCAGCAGACATACTCATTGGAGCCAGATTGAGTTCTAGATCAAAATGGTTTATAATAGAGGTTTCTTGAGTTGGATCGAAAAAGCCTGGTCCAAAGAACGAGTTGGGAATAATACCCGGTTCAGCAAATCCTGGTGGTAGTGTTAAAGATTCAGGTAGACGAGTCAACTCATTGAACGAGTTTTCTTGGTAACTATCCAGAGCAGAGGTCGACGAGTTTACGATTCTAGAGTCTAACCGGCTTATCGATAAGGAGGTCGGTGTTTATTTTTGGGTATTGAATGATAAGGTTATTGGTGGAGGCATCAGTTGGTTGGAGTCTGGTTCGGAGCTAGCAGCTGTTCCCCAAAGATATTGCCTCAAAGGGCCATAATTATATCTAGTTCTTTTTGGAGGCTGTTGAAGATCTAACGTTGAAGTCGGGCTTGCTTTCCTGTTTCTGTTTCTTAAATTGAGAGTAACACTATCAGAAGTAATGAAAGTTTGTCGTGATTTCATCATCTGAGCAGATACCTCAGAAACTTCCTCCGGTATTATTTCCGACACATTCATCGCAAATGCCGGCGTAGTATTGATCAGGGGTTCAACTTGAGGACCATTTAGATTATCGATCAGCTCATGTGGAACAAGTTGCGCCTCACCACATCTCTCAACCGGGTGATCTATCTTCCTGCATATAGAGCAAAGTCTCCTTGGCATCTTATCAAACCACAGATCGACCTTTATTTCTTGGTCGGCCATTGTCATCTTCACTTTTCTTGGAAGTGTTTTTGTCATATCCATCTTCACTAATGCACGAACAGATCGTCTTCTGTCAGCCGGGAAACCATCTTTTGGGTCCATTATTTTGACCCCTTCCCCGATTATTTCAGCTATCTTCTCCGGTAACCCATTGAAATGATGTTGCGGTAGTAGTTTGTTAAGATTAGCCCACATGTATTCGTATCTCATGCAGACATAAGCAGGTGGAACAGTGCCATTGTTCATTCGAGTTTGCATCAGATAACCCTTGAACGGACATGGACTTCCTCTTACTACAAATCCCACATCATCTCTTGATTTTAACGTGATTACCACTCTATTTTCTCCTCTATTCTCACAAAGAACATGAAGAACATCCGGTTCATATGAGAGACCAAAAACTTCCTTGCAGTCTGCGTTGATGGTGTTTTGCGGGTACATGTACGGACAGTTTAGCTTTCCTATTACCATTCATAACACTTAGAAGTTGTTTCATCACCTATCACCAGAGTTGTTTCAAGATTTTCAAGAAGGTTAAGATTGATAGCCATTTTAGCCAACATAGTAGAGATTTCATCAGGTAACGAGGTTGCCATTTTTAGAGGAGACAAAGAGATAATATAACTTGTTGTTTTCCAGATTATCTACAACTTCATCAAAATCAAAATCAAATTTAGTGAGAAAACTTAGTGTCTACAACGACATAGTAGAGATTTCATCGGTGAGAAAACTTAGTGTCTACAACTTCATCAAAATCAAATGAATGAATAAAGCATACAATTTCACGATTAGCTACTAAGGCGTGACTGCTTTATTATTTATGAAAGGATAAATTTTTCTCTAGCACTTACCGTTTCTCATGTCACCCTCACATAAGTTGCTCGTAGAAAGAGAAATGATAAAAAACACGTATCTTCCACCATATTGGTGATGTGGCATCAACGACGGAACCAGAAACTTTTATCTGGGTGGGATAATTTGTTTTTCATGAACTCTCTCTTTCATCATCTCAACTGCAACGTAAATGCAGCGCAGCAAAATACGTAAACTGAGCAAAGTGTGTAATACGTTGTCTTTCCTTGAAGCACAAAGCTTTCAATTAAACTTGTTTACCTTCCAGCTAATAATATATCTAGAACTACGTTACAGGTTCTTCCCCAAATCTCCCGAACTGATCTCAATCTATCTCATCTTCTAAAAAACAAAAGAAAATAAAGTTAGTAACTGCATTATCGAAAGGAAGTAACCCATTAATGAAATTTGAATGAATATTATCGGTTAATCGATTAATTTTGTTTTGAAGCATTTATATATGGATTCACTGAAATCCATTAATCTCACTGTTAGATTGCAACAATTTTTTCCTTTTGTAGTTTTGTTTGTATGCATCTGATTATCACAGAGAAATGTAACTGTTACGAAGTGAATACTTGATTTTTTTTTCCATTCATTTCATTTAATCTCGTATCAACCAAATGATTGATGATCCATGCATATCACAACTTCTTTCAATCGATCTCTGAGTGTATATATCAGCAAGAATATTCTCCTGATTTTTTTTTCTCTCATTTGTCTATGACCAATCTTTATTTAGATCAAAATCATTTACTTCAGACATAAACCATGACAACCTTAATCCAGCAATTAACCATGACAACTTAAATCCAGCAAGTTCAGAAGATTTTGGAACAAAATTATTGTAGCTAAAATATTATTTGTTCATGAAAATCTCTAAATTTCTAGAGGGAGGCCAAGTTTAGTTTCATTACCAGTCCTATGATGTTTATTACCATAAAAAACTAATAAAAATCATACTCAATTGAAAAACATCTAGCAATCGGAATAATTTTTTTATTTTTTTTGCACAAGGAGAAACAGCTATGGTTAAGATGAGACAGAGAGGGGATTGAGAAATTTTGGGAAGAATAAATAGAGAAGAATGAGAAAACGTCAATGCTATTCAAAGCCCGAACTGCTCCATATTCTCCTCCCTATATCCAATGTGGAAGGGTGAGGTGGAAAAGGTAATATTTTTCTCTCTCACGTGTTTAGATCTAAACATGATAGTCTCCCTATTTTCCGCCTTGATCTTCATCTTCTTCCCATCTTCATAGTTCATGTATGATAGTGTATGAATGGCGATATAATTATTCACCAAGTAAACGATCGATTTTATCAAAAAAGAAAATAAAAGAAAAAAAATTCTTCACTAAATCAGATTATCTCACCTCCACCATAATTTTATTTTCAGGTCTTAGTATCTACTACCAACATAACTAACACAGATTCAAGATCAAATCAAATTTCCAGTGACCCATTATTTAAAAAAAAAATCTTCACCCAATCAGATTATCTCACCTTCATTATCAGATTAATTTTTATTTTATTGATTCCTTTCAAACAAATCTCAAAACCCATATTTCTTTTTCTAATCATGTCAACAAAACAAACCTAGAAAAAAGATTTATGTTTAATGATCACTGTTTCGAATTTTCAATTTATATGAGTTCACTTTTTTCTTTTCACTGATTTTTTTTTCAACTGCATTCATAACCAAAATTGAAGGAGGATTCCCGGTCCTTGATACAATCAGTTAAACAAAAATGAATGAATCATATGGGTCATAATTTTAGCAGTATGGTTAATAATTTGATTTTTTATATTGGATCTTGTAAGGGCAACTCTTATGTAGTAAAAATAAATCCATATCCTTGTGATAATCCACTTTTTATGGATTAAAAACGCTACTATGATAATAATTTAAGTCCATATCTTTCTGAACTCCAGATGGTACTCCACAGATAGATGGAGAACGTTGTGGAGTAGTCCATCCGGACACTGAATGACCGGATATGTCCTCCGGACACTAAGTGTTCGGATAAGTTTTTTTTTTTTTTTGGTCAGTGACCGGATGAAGTAATTTGGTTTATCAATCCGTTCACTGATTGACCGGATGAGTATTCAAAAAATTTCAAAAAAAAATGACTGTTGAACGGTCAGATTTTTGGCTATAAAAACCGGTGTCTTAGCTTTGTTGTTCTACACATTTCTATCCCAATCCATTCTAGCCATTCTTCTACCAATCTATTTCAAATGAGAGCTTACAGGACTCGAGGAACTTAAGGCGAGCAACAAGCACAATACAATACCAACACACTAACTAAATCCAATAATCTAACTTTTAAGAAAATTGTAATGTGAATCAACTATTCTCATAACCAAGTGATGAAAGTAAATCTGCTGAGTTTGAGCTAAGCAAAGATGCATATTCTCCATATTCCATGAAATGTTGAGAAGAAAGTTATGTATTCTGAGTTTCTGGACCATAATCTTGAGTATAAGGTTCTTCCTCGGAGGGATGGTAGCATTGTGTTTGAGTATGAACGCCAAGACATCGTCGTAGCGAATCAACTTCCCTTCGTAATGCGATATTATCATTTTGCAACGCAATATTCTTACTTCGCAATGCAGTATTATCCATTTGTAGGGTGCGTTAGCGGATGTAAAACTTATTACTTTTTTTGAAATCCAAATCATAAAGATGTGCTGAAAATTTTGGCCACTCACCCTGCACAAAAAAGTAAAATACCCGATCAAATAATCATACGAGCCCTTGGATACCCTCACAAACAGATTTCAGCTAAGGGATTATCTACATATCCATAATTCATACAATTATGGATTTAGATGAATGTATAGAACTGTAACTGGCCTCGTAACCAAAATCACTCAGCTAAGGGATTATCTAATATGGAGAAAGATAAAAGGATGGTGATAGTTCATAGTTGGACCATTATTGTTTTATCAAAATTGTCAAACTTAAATGACACCAGATAACTAAAGTAGCTCACTTGTCATATACTCCCCAAAACTAAGAAATTGAACCATACTACTGGATTTTGAACATACAGAGAACGTACAACTACGGAAGTGAAATGTTACTGACTAAATCTAGGGGGATGGGGGAATGTCAGAAAATGATTATGAGGACAAACATAGATAACTGAGATCATTGCTGAAAAAACTATATACACGGGAAGACATGTATTGGTGGACTCCCACCACCGCTCAACAATTGCATCCGCAAGCTTCTTGTCACAAAACGGGGCATCTATTTCAAACAATCTTTTCCAACCACATTTATCAATGATTCCTTTACATTTTTCATGTTGGGACACAATGTCATACAAATCTTTCATTTCAGACCATCCACCTCTAAATCTTATCTCTTTCCTGTTACTATTTTTCTTACATATATGTGGTAGTGGTGAGTCCATTGCCGAAACATGATGATGGAAACTATTCATACTCTCTATTCAGAAACATCACAATTGGGTGAGAACTTCAACGATTTGATTCTAAAGCATTTTCAAACAAAAACTATATGTAAAGAAACAATAACAAAACTAAAAGTAACTATAGGGTTTAGTAGAACTTTAACAATTGGTGAAAGTCATCAAACAACACATACAAGCCAACATCAAAATCACATTGAAATTTTGAAAGTCATCTTGCATGCTATATCAAGAATTTCAGTGGCTCAAAATCTATCTTTATCAAGATATGTCATTCCTTGTACTGACCTACGGACAAAGAGTCAAAGAGAAACGCAGATGTGTCGGCATGAGATTCAGTTGGCTGCTAGCTTCTTCTCAGAAACTGAGCATGACCATCAATGAACTTGAACACTACATAACAACTTGCAGGTGAAAAATCAAACAAAAGATGCATAACAAAACAACTTGAACGCTGTGGAGTATTTTATTAATTATGCCAAGAAAAATGATAACTAGCTGAAAGAATTATTGGTCTTTCTTGAATAGATATTCTATATCCCTGTTTAAAAATATGGGACCAAGACTAGTAAGATTTTAATAGAAACGGTATGGAAGTGACAAGTGAGTATCTACTGACAATATGATGGATTGGATGGTGTGACATTCTCGGCCCTCCTGACATATCCTATCACATCATTTCTTACTAAACAAGTAGTTAAGAGTTGGTACTGGCAGAATTGTCTACTGGAAATGTTCATATTGAAATGGACAAACGCTACATCATTAGTATAAACACTAAGCAATCACTATATTGCAGTGTAATGATTTAACACTAGGAAGGTAATTTGCTAATGGCTACATAATTGAAACAATTCATAAGATGCAATTCAAGTCCGGCAAGGCACTAAAGAGTAATGTAAGTAAAGACCATGTTTTCACAATTATAGCCAACCTATGATACAAAGCAAAGAAGATTCTAAGGCCCTATTGTGGTGACTTATGTCAGAACCTACAAAGTATAAACTAACACCATGGGTAAGCCCCTTCAAGTAATTGGGCGGAACTGATATGTAACAATGAATTAAAGAAGAGTACCTTCTAGTGTTACTGTGTTAGGGTTTTAGACTATAATATTATAAATAAATGAGTTGTTACACGATCAATCAAGACCCAGTATGAAAACAACCATATGGGTCATTCTACAAAGAAGATTTTGAAAGTCATCATGCATGTGGAACAAACTAAATTCATATGAGGAATTTCATCAAACAGTTAACATGCATGTTAATTTCTCAACAATAACATTCAAATCTACTAAAAAAATCATAGATGACCTATCAATCATAGAGTATGGCTGTAAACCTTAGTCATCAAAAACTATAAAATCATCAAATACTAATTTTAGAACACAAAAAACCAATTGATTTCTGAGGTAAACAACACCAATCAATAAATCGATTTCTAAATTGATATTTTAGTTTTTGAGAAACCCTAACATACCTGATGACATTGGAGATCTTCTATAAAGAATTAGAGAAGATTTTGGACTTGTTTTCTCCAAGAAGCAATAAACCAAGATGAATCAGAGCAGTAAATCAACGAAACTGAAGATAAACCAGAGAAGGAAAAACTCAGAAGGGAAGAACCATTTTTTTCTCGATGAAAAATGAAAGGAAAGAAGCCTTTTCGTGAGTATTTTTTTTTTAAATTAAAAAGGAAATGTCATCCTGTCATTGAGTAGTCGGATGGGTATCCGGACATTGGGTGGTTGGATGAGAATCAATTTAATTTTACCACAGTAGATTTTGACTCCAAAAATTCCTGAGGGTCCACAAATATATGGAGAGTCATTGAGTAGCCCTAATGAAAGAAGGAAAAGACGAAGGAGGAGAAAGGGGAAAGGGAAAGTTGGAGGGATTAAAAAAAAAATCCACGTTTTGCACAGCTCATCCTGCCACATTGGATAGGGAGGAGAATAGGGAGCAGTTCAGGGCTTTGAATAGCATTGCCGATGAGAAAATCGAAGGAAGAAATGCTCACGTGGTTTAACTTTTTGTATACATCGTCCCGCCACATCAGACAGGGAGGAGAGTGGGGAGGAGACAGCTAGCGGAATAGCATTCAATAATGTTTAACACACCGAGTATATATGCGCACCGCAAGGTGCACCGTGTGGAAAGTGTAGAGAGAGGGGTGGGGCCCAGTTATGCCTCACCCCATATCCCAATGTTATGAGTCATTTCCATGACCGTTGGATTTCCGAAATGTAAAAGGCGGTACAAATTTTTGGTGGGTGTATCAAGGTTCAATAGCATTTCCGTTAAAATTAGCTCCGCGTAAAAAAATCTATTTAGTTTAGAAGAAAATGTCTTATGAGTTATGACAAACAATTACTTCGTAATATTTACTACGTACTACGTAGCTGAGTTTAAAAAATGGGACAAATATTTAACTTGAGAAATGCGTCCCCACTCTTCTCGCAACTGTAAACTATAATGTACCGTTAGATCAAATAGGTATGTCGCTGGATCTTCTTCAGATTCATCAATTAAGTTTGCTTCCTTCTTACAACAGTGGGCTATCCAAATTTCTACCTGGGCTCGTTTTTGTCTATGAAATTTCCATGTTGTAAACAAGGTTTTACTGGATTTGGGGATACAGCCTAGGTAAGCCACCCACTTCCGTCACTGTGGGGCACGATATGTGCTCTCGAATTATAACATGACTCCATCACTTGTCCCAAAATAGTTAACTATCTCGAGAAGCGAGCAAATAGCTGGAGTATTGTGCATGCCTTGGCAAGGCTCACGCGATTAGTATGGGCCCTAGTTAGTAAGTTCGCGAATGATCCGCGAATCATTCACGAATTTTTCCGTATCACGAATTTTACCGTTTTATTCGCTTACGTTTGCAACTCCGAACCCAAGTCGCGTACTATGTGGCATTCCCGGATTATTCGTGAATCGTTCACGAATTTTACGTATCCCAAATCCCAAATGATACGCCCGCTTAATTCGCCATAAATTCTTTAGCTTTTACGTTTTTAAAAGCCCCATTTTTTGGGGTTTACTGCCTCCCGGGCATACACGACCCAATATTAGACGTTGTTGTAATTTTTATGAAATAAAAATGACTGAAAAAATTTGAAGGTGAAGGTGAGAGAGATCTCAAACTCACTGACCAAACATCTAAACCACTATACCACGTCCTCTTGGATGACTAATGTTGTATATATTATTAATATCATCATATTAATTTTATTTTTTCTTTAAATAACTCACACATATGCATAAAAATTGGTCTATGACCTTATAAATATAAATTATTTAGTATATATAGATACCGAATTTTCAGAGCCGAACTCACATTTATAAATCGAATTATACACGTACGAATGCCGTTCCGAATTACTGACGAATCACGTTCCGTTGACCGAATCTTGGACCGAATCTGAATTTTACAAAATCGTATAATACTCGTACATTTGCCGTTCCGTACATTTTCCGAATTCCGAATTGCTAACTAGGGTATGGGCATGGACTCCATACTTTTAAGCATATCCAAAAACACCAGAAGCGTTTTTCGGTTGAAAGCTCGCAACCAAGTCAAGCTATGATTTTTGGCGCGGAAAAGATAACCACGACATTTATGCAAAATGTTTTTTGCATAACAAGGTTATTGTGCTCCATACATGATTGCTAATAGGGGTACCAAATTACTTGGGATGTAGCAATATGCATATAGGACAAAATGCATATTGGTAAGGAATTGGTACATCCCAATCAATTTGGTACTCCCTAGTGGGTTCTCCGGCTTATATTTTTCCTCAAAAGCTTAAGCGTATTGATAGAGGTCTTCGTCAGGTCTATCAATTTGGTAAGGAATTTGTGCATCCGGATTTTATGCGTATGGTGGAAGATAGTTGGATGGATCCGGTAGTGGGTTCTCCGGCTTATATTTTTCCTCAAAAGCTTAAGCGTCTGAAAATGGAAATGAAGGCGTGGAATAGGGATATTTTCGGCGATGTTAATGTGAGGCTGAAAAGGGCTCAGTTAAGATTGGAAAGTTCTATGTGAGTTTCTGATGACGATCCGTCAGATGTGGATAGTTTGAATTTGATGAGGAGTGTGGCGGTGGAAGTTAATGATATTAGAATGCAGCAGGTAACTATGTTGAAGCAAAAAACAAGAAATAGGTGGTTACTGGAAGGGGCTACTAATTCTAGCTTCTTCCATAACTCGATTCGCATGCGTCGAAGTAGTAATACAATCTCGGAACTGGTGGATGATAATGGGGAGGCGATGAAGGATTGTGACCAGATTCGAAACTTTATTGTTCACTACTATGAAGAGAAGTTCAATGGGGGTGTTTCAGTTCATGTGGAGGAACTTTTTAACATTGAACATAATTGTATTTCCTTAGAGGAGAGCGATAGAATGGATCAGTTGCCATCTTCTGATGAGATTCGTACGGCGGTGTTTGATTTGGGTGCGGATAGTTCGCCAGGTCCGGACGGGTTTGCGGGATTTTTTTATAGGCACTGTTGGGAGATTATTCAGGAGGATTTTATTAATGCTATTCTTTTTTGTTGGTCAAATAAATACATCACCCCAGGTGTGAATTCTAGCCTTCTCATGCTTTTTCCTAAAGAGAGAGGTGCTTCAACTCTTCGTAATTTTAGACCAATTGGTCTTAGTAACTTCTTTTTCAAGATCTTTACTAAAATTTTAGCTATGAGACTGGGTACTATTCTGGATAATTTGGTTTCAGAGGAGCAGGTGGCGTTTATGAAAGGAAGAAATATTCATGAAAATATCAGTCTCGCTTCTGAGATGGTGAATGAAAATCAGGTTAAGAGGAAGTTCGGAAATGTGGGGTTAAAACTTGATATAACTAAAGCCTTTGACACGGTCAGCTGGACTTTTGTTTTGAAAGTCTTTCGTAAGTATGGTTTTTCGGAGAATTTGTGCGATTGGATTCTTCAAATTCTAAGTTCTGCCAAAATTTCGGTTCTTGTCAATGGTAGCCCGGAAGGCTTTTTCAGTATTGATAGAGGTCTTCGTCAGGGTGACCCGTTGTCGCCCCTAATTTTTGTTTTGATGGAGGATGTCTTAAGCAGGAATATCAAGAAGCTATTTTCTGAAGGGAAGATGACTCATATGGTAAACAGAAAAGGTATTTCTCCTACTCATCTGTTTTTCGCTGATGACATAATGATCTTTTGTAAAGGTAACATGAAAACCTTGAGAAATCTAGTTAATCTTTTGGGTTTATACCAAAGAGCTTCGGGCCAAACAGTAAGTCGGGAGAAGAGTAAACTCTATTATGGTGGTGTTTCGTTGAGTAGGAGATTTACTATATCAAATTTTATGGGGATGCCTACTGCTGGATTTCCGGATAAGTATCTGGGGGTTAAGGTAATGCCGGGTGCAGTTAGATATCATCATGTTGCTAATGTCGTCGAGCAGATTAAGGATCAGTTGGCGGGTTGGAAGGGTAGGATGCTGTCTTTCCAATATAGAGTGGTGTTAGTGAAGTCTGTGATTGCAAGTTACTCGATTCATAATATGGATATTTATAGGTGGCCAAGGAAATTCGTTCATGAATGTGAGGTGGTTATTAGGAATTTTTTATGGTCCGGTGACTCCAAAGTTAGAAGGTCCTTTGTTGTGTCTTATGACAAGATGTGTGCTCCTTATGAGGAAGGGGGTTTGGGTATAACTCAATTGAGTATTACGAACAAGGCGCTTCTTATGAGTCTTTGGTGGAAAATACGCAACTCTAATAAGGTTTGGGCTCGCTTCCTGAGAGCAATATTTTTTATGAGGAACAGTAACTTGGTCCGTTATGTTAATTCTTCAATTCTGTCGGGTATTAAATGGGTGTACTCGATGGTCGAGGAAAATACAAGGGTTCTTATTGGGGATGGCCGTAATACCTCTCTTTACTATGATGTTTGGTTGGGTGAGGTACTTATTGTTGTTTTACTGGAAGATTATGAGTTGGATAATAATAGTATGGTGGGTGATATGATTTTTGAAGGGGGCTGGAATCTGACAGACCTTTGACGAAATACGTTGTCCGCAGCAGGTTTTAGGGAGGAGGATCTTCCAAATCCTTGGAATGGGGAGGATAGAAGAGTGTGGAAACCAAACGACAAGGGCAGTTTTACTGTCAGATCAGCAAAATCGTTAATTCGAAAGAAATATCCAAAGCTTGAAGGTGCTAATTTGTTATGGAATCAGGAGGTTCACCCGGCGCTGGCGGCTAGAAACTGGAAAATCATTCGAGGAGATTGTGCTACGCTGGACAAGGTCAAAAATCGATTCAAAATTCAATTGGTGAATAAATGCTGCCTGTGCAATGCTGAGGAAGAATCTTTGGAGCACTTGTTATGGCATTGTGACTTTGTTGTAAAGGCGTGGAGTTGGTTGTATGATATTTTTGGAATCCACTCTAATATAAACTTGTGTACTGCTTACAAGGAAGCTCGAGGAAGAAGCAAAATCGTTAGGGAGATTTGGTTGGTTGCTGTCTTGGTCATCAGGTCTGAAATTTGGATGACTCGCAATAGGTTTGTTTACGAAAACAAAAAGGCTTGCTTGTTTTTTTTTTTTTTTCAAAAAGCTGTTTTCAATCAGGTCATGAAATATTCTAGGAGGCTCAAAGGTCACATGCACAACTCGGTGGAGGATTTGGAGATTTTGGATTTCTTTAAGGTTACTCATAGAGTGGTGAAGTCAGTTGTTCCTATAGAATGTAAGTAGGAGGACCCTGATGTGGGAGAGCTGATGATTTGCTGTGATGGTGATGCGCGTGGGAACCCGGGTGCGGTTGGAGCGGGTGTAGTTGCTAGAGATCAAAAAGCGAATGTGGTGGGATCACTGAGTATTGGGTTGGGTGTAACCTCTAATTATTTGGCCGAAATTCTCGGTATTATTCATGGGCTCGAATGGGCTAGGCGATGGGGTTACTTGAGAGTTTGTATTCGTACGGACTCTATGTCGGCAATAAAGGCGTTTTCTTCTTCAACGCTTCCGTGGTTTGTTTGGCAACGATGGAGAGACATTTATACGAATTATGAGAGTATTCGGTTCATACACTCCTATAGAGAAGTAAATTTTGCTGCTGATAAGATGGCAAAACGGGGTTGTGCTCTTAATAATCAAGAAAAAAGACATTACATTGGGAGACCGGATTTCTTAATTTCGGTTGAATATCCAAATGTACCGTATTTTCGTTTCAAGTAAGTAGCCTTTGAATGGGCTACTTTCTTTGCTTTGTATTTTGAGTTTCTTAATGGAATTTTGGATTTAACAAAAAAAAAAATGGCACTTCCTATTAGTAGGCTTGCATAATTATCCTGACACTAATTTCGATAGACTAGCATAACCCACCTACTCAGTGGTAGAGGGACATGGGCGCTACTACCCCAGTCGTTAGCAGTTAGGAATACCTCCTAAGTCTTATGGGAGTGTTAATCTAGTAGCTAGATTAGCAGTCCACGTCAGCGCAACCAATCTCAGCCGTCAGATCAAAAATAAATCACTCAGCGCTGAATCATTCCGCAAAAAGGTAGTTTTTCTAGTGCTGAATCATTCTGCGTATCAATCTAGCATGCTACTTCACATGCTAGCAATTGGTAGGAAAGAGAACTAATGCTAAATTTTTTGCTACACTTTTTTTTGGAATTGCAACACTTGTGTGTTAATCTAGCACCTCCAATCTAGCCCATAAGACTTAATCTACCAGCCTTGAAATTTTTAATGATATTTATACTTTGTGTATTCAATATCTCCTTTCAAATTTGCTTAGAAAGTGAAAGCATTGGACTATTTTTTTTTCCTTCTCATATACTATACTAAAATGAGATTAAGCGTCAAGGAATAATAGATCAGTAAATCACATCCATTTTTGTTTTGGAAATTCAAAATAAATGCCGCTACAAAATGTGGAGCTCCTATACATGTTAAAATATAGTCCTAACAATTAGGAAAGGGTATGAATCCCGAGCCTCACGCTTCAGTTTTCTCCACAATCTCATTACTTCCCCAACAATATTGATTTAAAAAGAAAATATTAGTTGTTTTAGAAATGTAACTCACTAGTGGTGAATTGATAAATTCCATCTCTGGCTATCTATTCCTATTATAAAGGAAACTACCCTTACTGTTCCTGCTACAGTATTTGAAGCTTTAATTTTAAAATTTCCGAAATTGCCCTTAATTTTAACCCAAGACAATAATATCTACTAAATAATATGAGGGTATAATCGTAATTTAAGTTTTTTTTTTCTTTTTGAGGAAAGATGAATAAAGAGTTGAGGAAGTGGGTGTGCAAGGGTCTGATTTTGAGTGGATAAAATGAAAGCACGTGCAAAGCACGTGTCAGCATACTAGTACTATAAAATGGTAATAGTATTGATGCTTATTACCATCAATACTATCCATCAAAAGTAGATATACTAGTATATACAATAACATGCTAAACACGAATTATTAATTGGTCAGCAAAATATTGATTCCAACAGCCCATCAATTTCAAATGAATGAATAAGGCGTAGAATCGCACCCACATTACCTGACTGATCTTACAAAACCATCTACAGCAAGAGAAATGGGCCCGGTCTCCACTTTCAAGTCATAGCATTTGCCCAAACAGATTAACAATCTCGAGAATTTTGAAGATCTAGATAATGTCTGTACTTTAGCAAGATTCCCACCGGGACAAAAGTAGGATTGAAAGTCAACTGAAGTAACAAAAACCGAGGATGAATACGTATCATGTAGTTATGCCTACGGTTGTAGCCTGTAAACTAAACTCTGATCTGCTTTCTCTATGATTTCTCCATTCAGATCCTCTTAGAGTATCCACAGCCGTGCGACTAAAACCAAAGCGTATACACTAAAAAATTCAATTTTTTTTAGTTTATGGTAGGTTTTAAACACAACGGGTACGACCAAATTATAGTCAAACGAAGTTATTATTTTCGCCCGAAATGGAACGATGGTATAATCTACACCTCACGCACAGGCGAAGATTACAGTTACGCCTGAACGGGACGCACATTATAATTTCGCCCGACAATGGACAAGTTTTATACGTTCGTTTCAAATGAAACGCACTCTATAAATACGCCTGGTCTTCAGACGAAGATTTAAACTTCGTTCCATCAGGCGAAGATTTAAAATCCGCTCCATCCAAGCGAAGTCTATATCTGCGTCTGATCATTATGAAGCGTGTTTTTAAAGTTCGCTTCACCAAACGTGTTTTTAAAGTTGGTTTCATCACCAAACGTGTTTTTAAAGTTGGTTTCATCAAACCAACTTTATAAGTTGGTTTGGATTTCTGTTGCACATGTGCCATTCATATGGCGTGAATAAAAATAAAAATAAAAATAAAAAATCACTGAAATCAACGGTCGGAAATCATCAGACGTTTGTAAATTTTTTTTATCAACGGTCGGAAATCACCAGACGTTCGTAATTTTTTGTCAACGGTCGGAAATCACCAGACGAAGGTATAAACTTCGCCCGAACGAATAACCAAGAGAAGGTATAAAAATGTTTCGATGTCGAAATGAACATATAGAATACGCTTGATGGGCGTTCATTTAAACCTCGCCCATACAAACCAACTTATAAAGTTGGTTTGTCACCAAACCAACATTTAAACCTCGCCTGATGAAACCAACATTTAAACCTCGCCCCATTCAAACCAACTTTATATCTTCGTCTGTATGGGGCGAAGTTTATATTTACGTCTCACTCCAAACCAATTCTTAATCTTCGCCCGCAGTGAAACGCGTTTTTAACCTTCGCTCGACCAAATATAGTTTTGGTCGAGCTTTCAGACCAAATATACTCGAGAATTTGGTTTTGGTCGAGTTTTTTAGTTTTACTCAGTCCCGTTGTGATTGATTTCTTGACCAAATTTATAGTTTTGGTCGTCGGCTGTGGATGCTCTTAGGCCCCTTCTTATGGTAACTACCAAAAATGTTATTATTCCATGCCAGCTGGACTGGCAAACTTGCCGCGCCACTATGGGAGAAAATATAACCGGTCGACTGTAAACTGGTAGGTAGATTTAACACCGGCCGGTGTTATAAATACCGTCATCGGTCGCGGTTAAACCGGTGGCGGTCTTTTGACAACCGGTCGGTCTTTTAATCGACGTTTATTTTAGTAACGACCATTTCCTTAACGTTTATCTATAAATTCGCCTCATTTAGTGAAATCTAATCACACCTCATTTTCTCATTAACTCTATCTGTACTCACTCTTTTGTACCTTAATCATCTGTTTAATATTTTTTCTCCACCTCAATAGATATGGATTCTTCTGATGAAGAAGTGTGTATTCATATGGATCGATTTGAAGAACAACAACGATTATTCGTACAGGCATTGAAACAAATTGATGATGAGTCAGATGAAGATAAAGAACTAACCAACACCTTGATGCAGCTTAATTCATTGGGGAAAATACCTAGAGATCTGGAGCCAAGAGAAGTGTTCACAATAATATATACGTACCGTGGTCGGGACGAATGGCACGAGAAGCTGATGCACGATTATTTTCTTCCGGACTGTGTTTTCTCTGATGAAAATTTCCAAGGCCGATTCCGCATGCCCATACATTTGGTGCTAAAGATTATTGGTGAGATTTGTTAGGTAGAACCTCAATTTAATTATCAGTATGATGCACTTAATATTAGGGGTCATAGCACTGAACAAAAGGTTACTTCGGCTTTGAGGATTTTAGGATATGGCAGACCTCCAGATTCCAATGATGAGTACCTTCGCATTGGAAAAACAACTGCATACAAGTATCTTGCGTTGTTTTTCGAAACAATGATTAATCATTTTGGTCCTACCTATTTACGAAAACCAACTGATGTAGATGTTAGAGAAATATTAAAGAAAAATAAGGAAAAGGGATTTCCCGGAATGTTGGGTAGTCTTGACTGCATGCATTGGGTATGGACCGGATTCCCTACCTATTGGGCTGGTCAGTATAAAGGTCATTACGCAAAACCAACGGTGATCCTTGAGGCTGCGGCATCTTATGATTTTTGGATATGGCACGCTTTTTTTGTTTTACACAAATCGCCTTTGTTTGAAGATTTAAAGTATGGCATTTCTCCTCAAGTAAACTTTGCTATCAACGGGAATCACTACACTCATGGTTATTATCTTGCAGATGGAATTTATCCAAAATGGTCAACTTTAGTTCAATGTTACCGTCAGCCACCTGCCGGTGAAATGGGTCGTTCATACTCGTATTTCAATAGTAAACAAATGAATCTGAGAAAGGATGTCGAACGAGCTTTTGGAATTCTAAAAAGGAAGTTCGCAATCATTTGTGGGCCTTATCGTGGTCTAAGTACTCGTGAAATGCATACGACTATTGGTAGGCTCGGAAAGATACCTACTTCTATGTATAAACTGCAAGTGCACAGTGTCGACAAGCAACATAGGGCAAGCACATGTCGAACCACAGAGACTTGGAGAGTGTAGAAGTTTATTCTAAATCCTGATTCAGAGAGTAACCAAAAGGGGTTTGATTTTGTCGATACGACGATATGATTTTCAAGTGACTGTAATAATAAAAGTAAAAGATGCAAATAACAAGATATGTAAACAATGATAATATGGATACTAGGGTATTCAAATCCACCAATAACCTATGATATGCATTCAACTTGTAATATTATTCTTGTCCTTATAGTAGATTCAAGTCTACCGTATAACTAAGGTGTTTCTCCAATGGATAATTTAATCACAACTAAAGTATTTCTCCAAAGCATTAATTGTCTAATTAAGCACAACTAATCTAAAGATCAATATTTGGTTAAGCATGAGTTGTAGCATAATCAACATAGAGATATTCTAACTACAATGGATACATGGCATACATTGTGAGAGCAAGATGTTGAAAAACTTGGATTAAATTATATCTTTAAACAATTCTAAACTTTCAAGAACAAGATACAAGATATGAATACATACCAATGAGATTAGGGCTTCATCTAAACCTAGTAAATGAAATTAGAACATGAAGAACATTACAACAAAATTGAAATTTGATAAACTAACATGAACAAGCTATTCTTGGATGAGTTTTCAACACAACAACCCTCTCTATTTATACACAAAAATTCTCTCACACTTGGGATCCGAATTTCATCAGTAGCAACCACTCAACAATTAAACAAAACATGTTTTCTTAATTGATGGATAGAATGGAATACAATGGGGGTGAGGTGGATGTTTTGGAAAGAATCCAATGGGGGTGAGGTGGAAATGGATTTGGGTCTTGGGTTTTGGATCATGGGTTTGTTTAATCCCATGAATTTGTAAATTCCATGGTTTTCACTGATGTGCGAGCGGGTTGCAACGCTTCCAACTTTCTTCTCTTTTGTCTTCTCAATTCTTCCAAGCTTTATTTAGTACTTAAAAACACAAAATTAATTAATACAAATATTTATTCTTGAAGATGGTAAGAATGCATAATTTGGGATAGTATATGACTTTGAAGCGCGAAAGATGAGTTAAGTGCCAATGAAAAGGTGTATGAATATGAAATATTTGGCACTCATCAAATACCCCCAAACATGAATTTTACTTGTCCTCAAGTGAAACAGAAATCTAGAAATCCTAACTATACCACTGTCGCTGGTCTCTCGAATGCATTTAGCGTATGCACTAAGCCTTTAAACCCCTAGGTGTCCCTAGTGGACGAGTTGTAGTCTCGTGAGGGCCTACCAAAGATGTACCCACAAAACCTTCTCCAATTTCAGAGCATCCATAGAAATGTCTTCATCTTCGGTCTTCAACTCAGATGATGAACTTCGAATTTCGTAGAACCTTGACAATTTGTAACCAATTTTTTTTTTTTTTTTTTTTTTGACCCGCTACACAGCTGATCATCATTTTTTTTAGAGACCCGCTACACAGCTGGTCATAGTAAACACACTACAAAAGACCCGCTCTACAGCTGGTCATAAAAGATAACAACAAAAGACTCAAAAAAAAAATGCAAACGACTACAAAGGATCCTACAAAAGACCCGCTACACAGCTGGTCATAAAAAAAATAAAAGACTCAAAAAAATGCAAACGACTACAAAGGATCCTACAAAAGACCTGCTACACAGCTGGTCATAAAAAAAATACAAAAGACTACAAAGGATCCTACAAAAGACTCGCTCCACAGCTGGTCATAAAAAATAACAACAAAAAAACTCACAACGCCATATGCAAATACTCCCCCAAACCTAAATCTAACATTGTCCTCAATGTTTCAAAAGATGACAGAAATAACAACAAACCATGAGAACAAAACAGATTCAAAGGAAAGAGATTACCAAATGCAAAAAGATTGGTGCTAACCATAGAAGGATGAATGCTTTGAAAGCAAACAATAAGAGTGATAAGACAAAAATTTGGTTAGCACAAAATATATACAAAATACAACTTAACCGGTTCATGAAACAAGATTTAACAATATCTACTGTATTATATACAAAGATTCACCATACACTAGAAATCTAAAGAGTTGAGGATCTACCCAAAAGATGAAGTGCAGAAATTTTAACAATCTCACATAATTATGATATGATAGAAATGCAAGTGAGAAAGTAAAACAAAATGAGATACCCCCAAACCTAGATTTTTCAATAGTAATACTTTTGGGCACGAAATTTAACAATTTTAGGGGTTCATCACGCAGAAGGTCTAGCTCAAAACGGGCTTTGTTCGGGATGGGAATAGAAACATCAATGCATTCCAGATATGACTTCTCAATAACAGGATATTTAGTGGACAAAAAGTCCAAAAGAATTTGAGATGCACATAACTCTAACCCTAGGTTTGGAACTGTCAACCACTCGATTCAGTACACTTCAAAGGAACAATTCTTAGGTCCACTGCAAGACCATCAGTTGGTGACTTAATCAGGAGAGTAGGCACGTCTAAGTTGCTCATATGGATGAGATCAAGAGTACCATTATCATTAGTTACATTAACATCTCCTAAGTCATCTACAAGTGCTACATCATGCTCACATTCATAGAACAATTCAGCAAGACCCAAATCAGTTTCATGATCATCCAAAGTTTTATTCTCATGCATAGACAAATCAAAAGAGACATCATGTTGTGACCTAGGTATAGAATCAGACACGTCAATTATATTTTCATGCATACGATCATTAGTGTCGACAGGAGATTTAACATTTTCTAAGTCAGACACAAGAAATGTGTCATGCTCTTGTTCACAGGATAATTGCACAGGCTCAAGATCAGTATCAACATCCCATGTATATGGAACATTAGAAGAAACATCACTCATTAAGGTCGAGGCAGAGAAGCCTATTGTCTCTGAACCCAAAGGTTCGAAAATATTTTCAGTAAAAACATGTTCTTCTAACATAACATCATCATCATTATCATCAAAGAAATGCTTTTCCCTATTCAAAATCGTAGTATTTCTAGTCCCTTCATTTAAAACAGGTTCATATGAAATATCAGTTGCACGAGTAAGACTAGGCATACTATTTTCACATTTTATTTCATTAGGACAAACAAACATTTCATCCTGAAATTCCTCCCTTCCTACATTTTGTAAACGAATCAAATTCATTTTTAATAATGCATTAAGTTGTTCGATGGAAGGAGAGTCTTCAACAGTAGGAAATTCATAATCAATGCTATATGGTTTATCATGCAATACACTCCTAGCATTATTTTGTTCGATGAGTCTGAGATTTTCCTCCACAGATTGAGAAGTACAAAATTGTTCAACTTCCCACTGTGGTGGATGATACATATGTTCAGGGTCATTAGGGTCTATAAAATACTGATCGCAACCTTCGAAAGGTTGATTATGGTCCCAATGACTATTAGCTTTGTAATCTGTTGGCATTTCATATTTTGGATTTTCATGATATTCTCTAGATTGCCTAAAATCATGCAAAATATAGCAATTCTCAGCAGGATGGCCTAAGCCTCCACATAAGGTACAAGCATAGATTTCCGATTGCCTAGAAGAATTATATGCGACAGATTCATGCATTGGCATTTCTAAAGCTGCAGTTCTAGTTTCTAACTGGTCCAAAAGTGATGATTGTGAGAGTTGGGCACTGTAAAGATGTTCATTTTCACCCTGTGGTGGATGATACATGTGTGAGTAGTTATTAGAGTCCATGTATTGATGCTTAGGACTGTGAAAATGTCCATAAAACTCCATATAACTATTGACATCATGGTCTGTTGGAGTTTCATAATGTGAAGCATGCCCGTAAGCAAGCTCTCTGATGGATTTGTTTCCATCCCCACCTGCAGACAAGAATCCTGACATGATCTATAACTAGCACTAGGCTTGTTGCAGAAATTGGGATGTACACACTGAAAACAGACCAATATATTTATTTTTTTCATTATTGGTCTTTTTTTTTTTTTTTTTTTTTGACAAGCCCGTTCTCTAATTACCTCGGGCATACATTAGACAAACAAAATAAAAGAAGAAAAAACATAAACGGAAGGGAAGTTCTATGCAATCGCAAACAAGGCTGACTCCACCATAGTAAACTTATTGATTTCTAGCAAACAAAAAGCATGATGGATCCACTTAGATTGTTTTCTAGACCAGCTTCTAATCCTTCGAAAGGGAATTCGTTACAATCTGAGCAAACCCTTCTGGAATCAATCTGAGTTTAAGTAAATTGAATAGAGGCGAGGGAAGCTGCTAGAGCTTTGATACCCAAGGCCTCACCATATTACAAGGCGGCGCAGTCACGCATTCAACTTACAGAAACTATCATGAACTTCGAAGTATGCTTAAAGAGTAACCAATATTTTTAGAACGACTTTCCTACTAAGCTCGTTACCTTATAGGTCTCGTTCTATTCCAAATTTTAAAGCTTGGGTTCACGTTAGGTATCGTTTTCCTAAGGCGGGCAAGAAGAGAACGGTGATGAAATCCGAACTCTTATCTTGTATGGCCAGTCCTTGCCCTTTACTAGGAAAATAAAACAGCCGTATTCAATTCCTCAACATATATGCAAACGAAGGAATACAGTAACTCGCTAACAAGGGATTCGCGAGTGTTTCGACAAACTTACCTCCCGTTCCATACGGGGGATGAACCGTTGTTGTCGACTCGGGACACGACTCCTATGTCATGAACGAACCCGAGGGGCCGAGGTGATATTGTAATCACCGTCCTTCTCTGCAAACATTTGATATTTAATAATACCCTTCCGTAGGGTTTAAAAATAAAAATAAAAATAGAATGTCCAAGTCCAAAGTCCAAAATAAAGTGCAAAAGAAAAAGAAAATTACAAGAGTAGAGGAATCCTAATACAATCTAAAAATAAATAAAATAAACTCTTTTTTTTTTTTTTAATTTAAAATAAAAACTTCTTTTCGCTTCCTTTCCTTCGCCTTTACAAAACTACTCGGCACTTTGTTGAGCTCAAAAGAGGTAGTTAGGGTTTCGAAGTTTTAAAGCAAAAGCAAAAATTAAAAAAAAAAAAAAGTGTAAAATTGACTGTGAATAGTTGCGCTGCTACAATGATTATGCTACAGTGATATGTGAACATTTCTATGTGAACAGTTCCAGGAGATGAAAAATGAATAGTGACAGGAGATGAAAAATGAACTACACCACTACCGAGTCCCCGGCAACGGCGCCAAAAACTTGGTAGGCTCGGAAAGATACCTACTTCTATGTATAAAGCGCAAGTGCACAAAGTGTCGACAAGCAACACATAGGCAAGCACAGGTCGAACCACAGAGACTTGGAGAGTGTAGAAGTTTATTCTAAATCCTGATTCAGAGAGTAACCTAAAGGGGTTTGATTTTTTCGATACGACGATATGATTTTCAAGTGACTGTAATAATAAAAGTAAAAGATGCAAATAACAAGATATGTAAACAATGATAATATGGATACCAGGGTATTCAAATCCACCAATAACCTATGATATGCATTCAACTTGTAATATTATTCTTGTCCTTATAGTAGATTCAAGTCTACCGTATAACTAAGGTGTTTCTCCAATGGATAATTTAATCACAACTAAAGTATTTCTCCAAAGCATTAATTGTCTAATTAAGCACAACTAATCTAAAGATCAATATTTGGTTAAGCATGAGTTGTAGCATAATCAACATAGAGATATTCTAACTACAATGGATACATGGCATACATTGTGAGAGCAAGATGTTGAAAAACTTGGATTAAATTATATCTTTAAACAATTCTAAACTTTCAAGAACAAGATACAAGATATGAATACATACCAATGAGATTAGGGCTTCATCTAAACCCTAGTAAATGAAATTAGAACATGAAGAACATTACAACAAAATTGAAATTTGATAAACTAACATGAACAAGCTATTCTTGGATGAGTTTTCAACACAACAACCCTCTCTATTTATACACAAAAAATTCTCTCACACTTGGGATCCGAATTTCACTGTAGCAACCACTCAACAATTAAACAAAACATGTTTTCTTAATTGATGAATAGAATGGAATACAATGGGGGTGAGGTGGATGTTTTGGAAAGAATCCAATGGGGGTGAGGTGGATGTTTTGGAAAGAATCCAATGGGGGTGAGGTGGAAATGGATTTGGGTCTTGGGTTTTGGATCATGGGTTTTGGATCATGGGTTTGTTTAATTCCATGAATTTGTAAACAGGTTGCCACTGATGCGCGAGCGGGTTGCAACGCTTCCAACTTTGTTCTCTTTTGTCTTCTCAATTCTTCCAAGCTTTATTTAGTACTTAAAAACACAAAATTAATTAATACAAATATTTATTCTTGAAGATGGTAAGAATGCAGAATTTGGGATAATATATGACTTTGAAGTGCGAAAGATGAGTTAAGTGCCAATGAAAAGGTGTATGAATATGCAATATTTGGCACTCATCAACTATGCTGAATTGCATCATTATGCATAACATGGTTATCCAGGAGACTCGTCGTAATAAGAATTGGACTAACCATCAAGATGAATACTTAAGGCCTGAAATTATACCAGCAAGAGGACTACTTGCAAGTAACTATGCGCAAATGACCAGTCATATTGAGAATAGACCTTTGTATAACAGGTTAAGGGAAGATCTCAGAGAAAATCTGTGGGCTGAGTTTGGAAGATATGGGGGACGAATTGAGTAATGTTGTTTCATTTATTTTGGTTTATTTATTATTGTTTCATTAATTAAAATCATTTACTAATAAAATTTATTATTGTTTAAGTTTATTATTATTAAAGTACCGGTCTAGTCTCAATCTCAACCGGTCTAGACTCAATCTCTACCGGTCTAGTCTCAACCGCTATCATTCCTTTATATATTCCCACACTAAATCCGTTTCAAACTCACATCACTTCTCTACAAATTCTTTCTCTGATTTCTTTCTCTAAATTATGCCTGATCCTAGCTTCACTGAAGATGAAGATTTATCTCTTTGTAGAAACTATGTAATATACTATCCGAAGAAAGGTGAAGAACGACGGATGAGTGGTTTACCTAGTATGAGTTATTTGGGTAAAATTCATGATTCCTTCGGCACAAAGACATGTAATCCTCATAACCGGGATTGTGCTGATTTTTTTTGCCGACTCATGAATATCAAAAAAGATCTTGTGGATCTTATAGCTATGAAAAGGATTGTCACTCGATACCGTCTTAAAGGTGAGACCAATGCTGAATTGGGGATTCGAACTCGAGACGAGTGGCGAAGATAGAAACGAAAAGATTTCGAATATGAAGCGCAATACCGAATTCTTAAGGAGTTTTTAGTAACTCGTATGGGATGTTAGCCTTAAAAGTTTTTAATAATGATTTCATGGACGTTGTCAAGTAAAAGTTTTAATGTAATGAAAAAAGTAGAACAATTCATTAAAATTTACATATCCCATATCATCAATTGTCTTCATTGAAATTAAAAGATGATACATTAATTAATTAAGTGGCACTACTTCATCGCCGTCTTCGCCATCCTCATCTTCGGATTGAACTCCAAATTGTTTTTCCATGTTTCTCTTGTTTCTTTTTTCTTCCAATTCCTCTGTTAACATGTCCATCTCCCATACCATTAATTGTCTGGTATTCATTTTTTCGGTTTTTGCATTTAGAATCTTATTCTTGTCATAGTCTGAAACAAATTTTTCTTGTGTTTGTCGATGTTTTTTCATCTCCTTAGTCAAGAACTGGCGGTCTACAACTCTTTGTTTTTCGACGAGCTTCTGATGCTCTATCAAAGTTTAAATAGTATTACTACCTCCTTCACTTGCTTTTCCTCCTTCTTGGGAAGCTTTTCTCGCTGCTCTTGCATGATTTCTTCCTAATAATTTTGTCTTAATTGCGGTATTGACATTCAGGTTGGAATTGTTGTTTCTGGTAGTTTCTGGTGAAGAGAATGGATTATCTGAAGATTGAGATGGTTGTGAATTGGGCGTCGAAGGTGAAGAAGTGTATGGTGAACTTGGCGGTATGTATGGTGAACTTGCAGGTATGTATGGTGAACTTGCAGGTATATTATGCATGTTTGCTAACACTTCTGGATTATATTTAGGCAACACTTTCAAAATATGATAACAACTTTCGAAACTAAAATTGTTCCCATTTTTATGGTGCCAATCAGTGCGACACTTTTGTTCGACATCAACATCGACAAGACCGGTCTCTCGATCACGGGCAGCTTGCATTATAACAGCGACATACAACGCAACTTGGGCGTTGATTGCAATAAAACGACCGGACAATCCATTTGCATCACGATTGTTGATGTTCATAGTTTCTTGACGAAAGTTAGCAAATATGTTATCCCACAACTTGGTAGATTGTTGATTGGCATCATCCGTACTATCTTGTGTAAAGAACACATAGTTTCTGCAAATGGCTTCATCTTCAATTATGGTAAATTTTGGACCCCTAATCTTCTTCTTTTGTTGTTTAGACTGAGTATTTGATTGAGACATATTAAAGAAATTATACAATACGAGTGAATGAAAGAGTTAGATGCTACAATTTATTTTAGATTAACAAATGTGAAGAGTAGAGAAGAGAAGGAGTGATTTAAAATGGTAGAGGAATATGGTATTTATAGGGGGGAGAATAATAACCGTTGGATCAGATTTTAGTTAGCGGTGTAACAAGCACCTGCTGGTGTTACCGAAACCGGTAACGGTGTTGTATACACCTACCGGCTTAAATTACACCTACCGATCGAGACTCGACCGGTAGGTAAAAACTCCACCTGACCTGGCTAAGTGGCAAATTTGCCACTTAGCCAGTCCAGTTATCCAGTTTGCCCCCTCCATAGTGGGTGCTTAAATGACAAATCTATTGATTTGCCACACCCATAAGAAGGGTCCTTATACTTGATTACTTCCTCTTGGTTTCTGTCTTTCTTTTAATTTTTTAATGCATTATATCATTCTAGTCGCATTCAACTTCATACATGCTTGTAGAAGGTGTTGAAGGTTCCGTTGTTTTCAGTTTTTACATCTGTTTATATTTTATAATCATTCATTGTTCTAATAATTACAGTGGCGGAGCCAGGTTTTCAAAATGAGGGGGGCTAAAAAAATTTTTTTTGTCCCACCCAAAATCTATACGGGAAACACGGAAACCACGTACTGCTTCACCTTGAAAGCACTAATGAAACAAGAACACAATTTTCGTTCAAAACAGCTATGTACAAAAATGTGCTATATACTCCGCCTCCAACGAACATATCATGCCTATATTGTTAGGAACATGAGCTTGCATCCTTGTAAGGAGCGTTTTCCAAAGCTTCATATTTGGCAATTCGGCAATTTGGGGATTCAAATTTAGAGGGAAAGAGATACAGAATATGCAGACTTGTTATAGTGCATAGGCTAACCTGATTGATAGAAAGTTTGCAAAAGATAGTCCCATAAGCCAACTATTTCTCCTTCATGTCATCCTACTAGTTGTACTCTGACCGCATCTCTGTCTTTGTTTGCCGAAAAACTTATGGTTGTTTTGGATCCACTACTCTATTCCAAATTCGTTTCTCTTTGGTAGTGTTTATTCTATTGTTTGCGTCGACAGGTTTCTTAGCAATCTGCCAACATTCTTGGGCCAATGATGTACTCCCAGACTATTTTTTTATTTCTCGGAAACGATATATGGAGGAGAGGGAAAACATACTCCATGTAGAATTATCGTGCACCTAGATGTTAACCTTGGTTTACAAGTTAGCTATGAAATACTTTACATCACTGTTTTGAAGAATTTCAACAAACATTTACTGAGCAACCCTATTACAGCACAACGAAGACTAACTCTGCCTCCCTTTTTGTTTTTCTTCTTACTTTGCTAATAGGAAACAACATATATATATATATATATATATGAAACATGGTGGACTAAATTTCTAATCTTGGTGAACTAAACTAACGAGCTTGGTGGACTAAACTCATAAAAAAAAATTGGACAAAGGCTAAATCACCAACTTGGTGACATTTTGGAAGAAAAAGGGGGGGCTACAGCCAGGTTTATCCAACCTGTGCTTCCGCCCCTATTCTAATATCATGTTGTTTTAACCTGGTTTTGCAGGTTTTCATTGTCTTTCCGAGTCACTCCCACTGGTGGTAATCAGTCATGATTATTCTAGTTCAGATCTCTGTTGTTTGTCACAATGGTGTTTGCCTTCAAATAACAATGGTATTATTGTCATATCATTGTTTCTTGTGTGGAATCATCAAGTCGTCTTGATTCTGGTTTTCCAATCCCCAACACATCATCAAACAAGGATTTTCATCAACAAGGATTTTATATTCAAACTCCAATCTTCATCATGATTGCACGCCATTCCATCATAGCTCAATTCCTTTCCATACCAGCTAACTCAGTTGACTCGGTTACTTACTTTAGCCGAGATTTTATCTTACTCAGAGGGAAAGTTTTTTCTCTTTTCAAATTCAAATTTATAGTCAAAGAAAATAAGCCGGATATATTGCTCCACTCCCAACAAATATGAAAACAGAAAGATCCGCATCAATACAGATATTTCCATAAACCAATAAGATATCCTCCTTATAAGCATAACCCTAAAACCCTAAGCAATTCTATAAGCTTACATCTCACAAATAATAAAGTCTGTGAAACAATGTCTTCTCCTAACAACAACCAAATTATGAATTCCAACAATATGCAAACTACTGGTGCTGGTCCTTCCACTATTAGACCAATCAGAAGAATAATAGTGTCTGTTGTAGATCCTGTTGAAAATATGGATGAATTTACTTTCAACCTTCTTGGAAAAATTATCTTCAAAAATCCACTAGATCATGAAGAGATTAAGAAAGAGATCAACAATTGTTGGAGAAGCTATCGTAAATATGAAATCATCACCAAAGGCACAAATATGTTTCTTTTCAGAGAGAAGATGCTTTCAAGGGAGTAAGATCAAAAACCTGGGATATCATAGGTTATTTAATCTCTCTAGTTCAGTTTGATCCCAATATAGATATCAAAGAATACAAATTTGAGCATCATACTTGGACTGTCAAACTAAGAAATCTTAGAAATATCATCCTTAATGATAGGTTTGTCACTGAGATCTGTAAAGATATTGGGAAAAAGGTCACACCAGAGGGAAGAAGAAGACATCCGAGAGGCAGTGTTACTAGCATTGTCTATGTGGAAGTGAAGCTCACTGAACCTCTCAGAATGGGTGGATGGTATATAACTCCAACTGGTCAAAAATAATGGGTTATTTATCATTTTGAAATGCAGCCTTATGAGATATGCAAAATGTGTTGGGTTGTTGATCATATAGATGCGCACTGTAAGAAGCTTGAGATGGAACAAAAGGTGGAAGCCATGACAAAAATTGAATATGCAATCTGGAGCCAAACTGAGGAGGGTAAAAAAAATTGGCTGCCTATATCACTATTGAGGATGATAATATAATGGATACTGGGGAGAAATCATTCGTGGGTGAAAATATTTCTTCTACTTTGACTACTCAGTTAGTCATTGTTCGTAATGAAGGAAATTTAGATTTAGAAATTGAAGATGCTGAACAAAGAAAGAACAAGAAAATCAGAGAAGAAGGATCCCAAAATAAACCCCATCATAATAACGAGCTTACCCATAACCTCAATTCCCCATCAATCCACAACAATCCTATTTACCAAGGTGCAGACAATGAAGCTGATTAAATGATTGATTATAATGATCTCACTGCTGGAAATAGGATGTAATACCAATCTAATTCAATGAATGGTAATCACTTAATGGCATCTGATAGCGCATAATCTGAACACACTGTGGCCGCGGCATGGAATCACAATGGAAACACCGCATCTCTTAATCAGGTTCTAAAACAAAACCCTAGTTTTTTTCTTTTATTCTCAATTTTTAGTTTTTTCTTCTGTGACTTGCATATCAGTAAGAATAGTTCATATATAAGTATTAATTTCCATGTTAAATACTTATTTCTAGTCAATTTCAAGCATATACCATATTATACTGTTATGTCCCTTAAGTATTACTCCAATTGTCTCAGCTTGGTTAATGTCTGCTTGATTGTCTTTTCTAGTCTTCCTTCTTGTAGCTTAGAGTCCTTCATTTGCAATTGTTACAAACCAAGTTGCTATGTGTGTGCTATTTTATCTAATTCCTGTAATCACATTGGTTTGTGCAATTTCTCCTCAATAATGAGAATTTTGTCATAGAACTGTTAGGGCTTTGGCAACCCTGATACTAGGACCAGTTTATGGAACCAAATTAGAGGCCAAAATCCTGATGTCATTTTTCTTAGTGAAACTAAAAATGACTCTGTAAAAATGGGTCAATATCTCAAGAGATTCAATTACCCAAACTGTTGGATTAGCCCTTCTAGGGGTCTCTCTGGAGGCATTGCCCTTTTATGGAAGAGTGGTTTCACTCTTAATATTCTTCACACTACGAATAAGATGATCCATACCATGATCTCTTCTGATCCTAGTAAACCTCAATTCCTCTCTACTTTTCTTTATGGAATCACATTAATGACATTGGAATTTCTACTGATCTTCCATGCGTCTTGGTCGGAGACCTTAATATAACTATGTTTTCCCATGAAAGATCCTCTAACACTAGACCAACCACCTCAGAATATCCTATCATTCAACAAGACATTGATAATACTGACTTGGGTGATTTTGGATACACTGGGGCTCAGTTTACTTGGTCTAATATACAAGAAGGTACTTATAATGTTCAAGCTAGACTTGACAAGGCCTTGGTAAACGGTCATTGGCTAAATTATTATAACCATTCAAAGTTGTTTCACATTGATGCCATAGGCTCTGACCATTTACCAATCCTCTTGGTTACTATATGTAATGAACACCAAGGAAAAAGGCCTTATAGATATTTTAAATGCTGGTTTAAAGATCCCTCCTGTCAAAAAGTGATCATGGATTCTTATAAAACCAATGTTAGAGGGTCCAATGCTTTTAGAATGGTCAGTTGTCTTAGAAATGTCAAATTTGAGCTCAAGAAATGAATATTTCTCATTATGGTAATATTGATCAAAAAGTTCATTCCTTAACTGATCAACTCAAGAATCTGAATAGTAATGCATACTCAATTCAGAACAATGAGGCCATAAAGGAATTATAGAAAAACCTTAAGCTAGCTCAAAAAGATCAAGAATCTTTTTATGCCCAAAAGGCCAGAGTTGACTTCATTAAAAATCATGATAGAAATACCTCTTACTACCACACTCATGTGAATAGAAGGAGACATTTTAATCATATCAACTCTCTTAAATTAGAAAATGGACAGTGGTATGAGGATAGAGGTAATCTCGAAGACCTTCTTGTTTCCCATTTCAAGAATATTTCTACCACAACTAACCCTATCTTGAATAATGATTTTCTGAATTGCATTGAAAAATGTATTACTTATGAGGACAATGATCATTTGATGAGTCCCATCACTCTTAAAGAGGTTAGGAATACCATTAAGAAAATGGACCCATGGATTGCTCCTGGCCCAGATGGGTTTCCACCAGGTATTTACAAACAAAACCTGAATTTGCTTGAAAATGATGTCTTAGAGACTGTAAGAAGTTTCTTCCACTCTAAACATCTCTTGAAAGAAATGAATCATACATTCATTTCTCTAATTCTTAAAGTGAATAAGCCTACAAGTCCAGCTGACTTAGGCCCATTTCTTTTTGCAATTTAAATCATAAAATTATATCTAAAATTCTAGTGAATAGAATGAAACCACTCTTGAGCAAACTTATATCACCATATCAGGCTGCTTATGTACCTGGTAGAAATATACAAAATAATGTGGTGACTTCCCATGAGTTTGTTCACTCTATGAAGAAAAAGAGAGACAGATGTGGTATCATGGGTCTTAAACTCGATATGTCTAAGGCCTTTGATAGAGTAGAATGGCCATTTCTAATTGATGTGCTTAAAAAAATTGGGTTTTCGGATCATTGGTGTCAACTGATTTTGCAGTGCATTAGTACAACCAATATTTCTATTTTACTGAATGGTTCACCTTGTCCATTTTTTAACCCTACTAGAGGTTTGCGACAAGGAGATCCCTTGTCTCCATATCTGTTTATTTTGTGTATGGAGGCTTTCTCTAGGTATCTTATCCATGCTGAGCACATCAATCTCATCCATGGTTTTAAGGTTACTAATGAGGCTCTTAGTATATCTCATCTGCTTTTTGCAGATGATTGTCTGATTTTTACTAAAGCTACTCATTCTGAAACTACTAATCTTATGGCTTTAATCAATGATTTTAGTAGTATTTCTGGGTAGATGATTAATTTTGAAAAGTTAGCTTGTTTCTTTAGCAAGAATGTTTTCCCAGACCACTGTGTGTCTCTTATCAGATCAATGAATGTTAGGAAAATAAAACTTAATGAAAAATACCTAGGGATCCCACTTTTTGTCACTAGAAATATGACTGAGTGTATGTATGTCTCATTTAAACAATCATCATGATTCTAAAGTTGCTAATTGGAAGGGTAAGCAGTTAACCCAATCTGGTAGATCTGTCCTTGTACAACATAATTTAAAGTCTACCTCCAATTATCACATGAACTCTTTTCTTCTTCATGACACCATTGTTGATAAAATGGAAAAGTCTCAAAGGGATTTTTAGTGGGGTAAAAATGGTCATAGAGGCTACTACTTTAAGAAATGGGAAAAGGTTTGTTCTCATAAACTACAGGGAGGCTTAGGTTTTAGGAATCTTAAAAAAAATGAATCTTGCTCTCTTAACTAAAACAGCCTGGCTTTTAATTCACTCCCCTAATGAGCTTTGGGTTAGGATTTTAAGATCCAAGTATTTTAAAAACTTTCATCCCATTCATTATAAAACATCTTGGAGCCAATCCTGGGTCTGGTCAAGTATCTGTCATGGTCTGGATATTCTGAAACAACATGCTTTCTGGGATTTAAGAGATATATCTACTATTCATGATTTTTCTGGCAATTGGATTTTAGATGCTTCTTTGCCTCTGTGTTCTAGTTTTCCTAATCCTAATTATAAGGTTTATGGTTTTATAAATCATGAGGATAAGACTTGGAATGTAGCCTTAGTTGAAGCTTTCTTCACCGGTGAAAATAGCCATAAGATTTGTAGGATGAGAATACCAGTCTCTGGATGTGACACCCTCATTTGGCCTTTTAACAGTTAAATATGTGTATAAGCTATTAGCTAATGAGTTGCCACATAATTCTACACCTAATCCAGACCTATATTTACATAAGGCTCTCTAGAAGACTCCACTTTTGCCTAAAACTCAACTCTTCTTATGAAAATGTATTGAAAACATTCTTCCTACAGGTAGTAAGCTCTCTAGATATAACAACAGCCATGACAACAGGTGAAAATCATGAAACTCTAGCGCCAATGAAACTCCAGAACACATGATTCTTCATTGTATTTTTTCTAGGAATGTCTGGTCCAACCCCCCTGCTGTTAGTTATGTTATTGCTCAAGATTTGAATAGTGACATTTGCATTAAGAACTGGATTTTTAATTGGCTCTCCACAAAGAATCTGTTATTGTGTTCACTACAACTTGGTGCATTTGGAAAGACATGTGCTCTAAAGTTTTTGACAACAAGCCCCTGAATCCTCAACTCACTTCCAATACTGCTCTTAGTTTGGCAAATGAGACTGTTAACTGTGTGGTCAATGCTGTTATTTCTAATCCTCAAACTGTTACTGTTAATGAGGATAATTTTCTTAATACCATACCTGAGAATAACTTACTTGTCTTCTGTGATGCCTCTTTTAACAAGGATACTAACAATTCTGGTGTTGGAATTGTGGCAATGAATTATACAGGTTCTTTCAAGGGATGCAAACTAGTCTCTGGTGCTCCTGCTAGTCCTGAGGGTGCTGAAAGCTTAGCCATTCTGGAGGCATCTAAATTGATCCTCTCCAAAAACTACCAGAACATCTTCTTAATGAGTGATGCCAAGAATGTTATGGCCTATCTGAATAATAACAAAGGACGGACTAGCTGGTCCTCTTGCTCTGTTTTATATGATTGTCTATTTCTTATATAAGATATTCACTCTATTAGTTACAAAAACCTTAAGAGGAATCTTAATAGTATTGCAGACTTAGATGCTAAGCATAGTCGTATAGAGAAAATCACAGGATGAATCCAGTATTCCCTAATTTCTCCAAAATGTTGTAAACCTATTTTAATCAATGATATTTTCCTTTCCTAGCAAAAAAAAATAAGAAGAAAGAATAAGTATCATGATGTTATTGCGACGTGCGATGGTTACAGTCTAATACCATAGAAACGGCTATACATGGAAAAGTTCATTATTGAGTCAGTTGGGCTAGTGATTGGGTCTCGGCTCAGCGGTTACTCGCTAGGAACTGGTGATCTTGAGATGTCTGGTGAAACTGGAGCAAACGTAAATCCTATTGGATGAGCTACACCAATGGGGTGGACATTTTATCTGAAGAAATCCTGCTTCCGACTTCTAAAACACTTTTGCTTCTTTTCGCTTCTCAAATTATTATTTTTATTTAAACACCCTTTTCTACCACCGCCGTATTCTAAATAATACGTATTTCTCTTACTTTTGGTTTTGTTTTTCAATGTTTACTCTCTCGTACATTTTTTTTGTTTGTGTAATCAATAATTTCTTTTGAATTTGCTGTAAAATGAAGATTGATCATCTCGACTGTTAAATTTCTTGTATATTGTACTAAAAAAAGATAACTTATGGAGGGAGGATTCATGGACAATCTTACATGGACACTATTTTACAAGATTTGTACCAATTGGTTCCCTTAGCTGACGTCACACCAACTAAGAGTTGCTTCAACTTAATTGAAGACTTTAAACCAATCTGCCTCATACAGATTAAGCCTATATGTGATTTCCTTTGCGATCAAAAGTTAGATCAAGGTGATGGAAATCGATAGCAATAGACAAAGTCTAGCTAATCTCAAAATCCAGACTTATGCAACCCGAAGTGCAACCTAGATTATTATTCACCTCACAAGTTTAAAACTTGCGAAATCAACAAAGTCTGAGACGAATATAACTTTGATGATTTCTGTCTATCTTGATCAAGTGAGCATCTCAACAATCGAACAAGATCAAGACACTCGAGTCATCAGGATAAAAGATAGCTGGACCTGGATTCACGAATCCCAATGAAGTCTTTGTAGTCATCAAACCATAAAAGGGTTAGGAAGAGGACAACTCTAGTTACAACTAGGACACACCAAGAAAATTAGTGTCGGGATTCAAAGATCCCAGTTTCTTGAAGTTCCCCTTTTATAGACATTCAAAGCATAGGTTGCTTTAGGTTTAAGCTAAGATAGATTTGGAACCAAGAAATCAATATCCACCATTAGATGAATCTTTGAATCTGATTTACATAACAAGATATACACTCTGGTTAGGTGAAACCGTAACCATACCGTGTATAAAGACTATGTTCAAGGTGGTTAGCCGAAACTAGCCAATTTGAATTTAAAAGCTTAATATTCACTTTCATAAACACTTAAGACTTTAACCTTGAGTCACAATCATGTGATCAATTATGTCTATAATGTTTTTAGAGATTTGATCAAATGCTAATTATTTCGTAGAAATAATTGTATTGCATCTGAAAATAATCGACATGTTTAGTAGATGTACAAAGTACAAATACCATACCCATTTGTGAGTCAGGTCAGTCACAGTACGTGTACCGGCTTGTATACTATTAAGCACAACCAAGTTCCGGAGTTCACAGAACTATTTAGGTATGCGTACTGATATGTGTACGTTAAGACTATAACCTGCTCCGGAATCCACAGAACTATTTTGGTATGCGTACCGGTATGGATACATAAACTGAGTTCCGGAACACGGAACTTTTATGGTACTTGTACCGGTATGGATACCAAACTGGTTCCGTGACCACAATTCCTTTTCGGTTTGCATACGGGTATGCATACCGATCATGTTCACGAGTTAACATAAGTTTTTACAGGATGTGCATAAGGATATGCGTACCAAAAAAATTCTTGTCAACATATAGCTACTCCGATACGTGTACGAGTACATGTAATACGGCTTTGGACTTACAACAGTTTTCCAAGTTTGTAAGACTGATAACACTGTCTTATATCTGTATCTACAATATGTCTATATTTCTCTCTAAATCGATTCGAAACATTCCTGATTAACATCAATGACACATATCAATGTTCCAAGCTATTTTTGAATGATAAAACTTGAATCATGATTTTGACTGCGAACAATAAATTGTTCTTAGCCGAAATTTATCAAGTATGAACAAACGTTCATTAAGCTTGGTCATTATATTTCAAGAACTAATTACCAAGATAAACTTGATTTGAAATTCTTGTATATGCATGATAGTCTAATTAGTTATGCGACATCGTCTCATAGATAGAAAGATGAATATAACTTGAGAAATAGGCGGTTGAGTCTTCACTTACCTTTTTTTGAAGAAGTTCTTCAAAATCTTCGGTTGATATTCTCCTTCAAAAGGTAAAACGTAATGATGACTGTCGTGATGTCCGTTTCTCAACTACACTTTTATCCTAATCCAAGACTTAACTAATTGCAGACTAGAAATCAAGATATAGTTTTGACAGCTAAATTTGACAACAAGCTTGAGATAGCAACACTTATGAGTTAGACCGAGCAATGGTCTAAGATATACTTCCAGCAGTGGATAGTGAGAAATCAGGTCTGGCGTATTCTTAGTTTTCTTGATGTATTTTCCTTTTTGTTGTTTTAGAGATTAGGTTTTATGTTTTTCCCCTTGGTGATCACTTTTTTTTTTCTTTGCCTATATTATTTATTTATAATTTGCTTAAAAATAAAAAAAATGAAAATGTCCAATTGCTTTTTCCCTGTTATAAAATGAAGTTAAATATCACAGAACACGGAAAAAGTAAATATTGTCGTTCCAAAAAAAAAAAAAAAGTAAATATTGAAGAATCTTAATTAAAACATATCTAAAGAGATAAAAATATATATGAGGTATAAAGATAAAGAATGATGATCAAACATATTGAAAATTAAACTATAGTAGGTTTAAAGATTGAATTATTTGTTTCATTGAGTTTCTCATTGATTCAGTCTCCATGGTTTATAGTATGTTTACATAACGAAGTAGAATCAGAAGATACTTTTTCCTTCGCACAAAGTTATTTTTTTTGATTTTAGAAGTGATTCTGAAATTATGTACCTAAATCATCTTTTGACTTTTTTTTATTTCCAGATGGCAAAAACAACTTTTGAAATGGTATCCAAAAGTTAGTTAGTAATAATTACACAAGATATCCAATGTTTGAGAGGAGACTCGAACTGTTGACCTCCTACTTGAGAATCAGACTCCTTGCCAACTAGGCTAACCCCAAATGGTTAATTATATTTTATTAGTTTCTTTATCTACAGATTGACAATAGAAATTACTAAAAAAATTATAACTAATTACCAATTGGAAAACTCAGATCGCGAACGCTTAATTATAGTTCTCTCCACCATTTCAGTAATATTGATCTCAAAATTATTAGTACTAAATTTAAAAAGAATATAGCACAAAAGATCCAAGGGAAACTTTCTATAATAGTCCTTTCAGTGCAACTGCCGAACTCAACGATTAAGATCCAAGGGTAACTTACATGTGTTTTATTTTTACCCCCTCTTAATCCTAGCTCTGCCCCTGCACCTACTACAACAAAAAAGAGTCCCTCTGCTGAGGTGGATTGCTCACCCAACCCAATTAGCTTCCAAAGCATAAAATTTTGAAAATATTAGGATTTCAAGCCCATTTAATCTTCATGTTATAGCCTATTGTCTCGACATTATGGAAGTTGTGATCATTTCGATCCTTAGACTTTAGTTTTCTCCGGCATCTCAGTAGTATTCATATCTAACAAACATACACACTTCTTATTTATTCAAAAAGATATAGTTGTTCTAGATATGTAGTAACTCATTCGTAGTAAATTACTAAGTTCATCTTTACATATATAAATACAAAAACACACTACACACATTATTAGTTGGGTAAAAAATTCATTCCAACAATCTCATCAAGTTCAAATGATTAACACTTCAGGTGAAGGGTTATTGCCCTTAGAGGGATTCATTTGTCTTACAAAACTTATTCTTTATTAAATCGCCCCACATGACAGACACATGACCTGATCTTCTGAAACCAACTACCACTAGAAAAATGATAGAAGAAAATGTTTTTTTCCATGCCATTGGTACTATGGACGGATCTCCACTCTTAGATCGAAGTCCTCGCCAAATAGATTAACGATTTTGAGAATTTAAAACATCTAGAGTTGAGATTTTTATCTAAAGGAGATTTTATTTCAAGACTTCTAATAACGCTTTTGTTTCTTTTCGGCTACAAAAATATACTTTTCAAAAGTCATGAGTAATCTTTTTTAATTTTAAAAATACTATGAAATTTGGTTCTAAACTGATTTTTTTATTTGAGAACACAACTGATTTTTTCTATTTGATAACACAACTGTTAGCAACATAACTAACATTATAATTCCTCTTTATGGTGTTGATAAGTTGAGATGGGCTCCAACTGTCAATAGAGCTTTTTCGGTTAAATCAGCTTATAACGAAATTTTGAATGATCACTTACGCAGACATCCAACTAATAATTAATAATCTTCCTATAGATTGGAAAGGTTTTTGAAAATGTAAATTACTCCCTAGAATTCAACATTTTTTCCGGAAATGTTTTTGCATAATTATATCCCTATTAGAGAAATGATTGCTAGATTTACTAGGTATCAAGATACAAGTTGTGTTTTATGTGGAAAGGGAACCGAATCCCTCCATCATTTATTTGTAGACTGTGATGTATCTAGAACAATATGTTAGGGGTAAATGCTCAGGCTTATTCCTCTATAAAAAATCATAATTTTCATGAATGGTTTTGTACTGTTATCAGTGTTAATATTTCTCAAGTGCAGGTGGATAGAAATCTAATTGAAATAGTTGGATGTGTCATCTGGTATATACGGAAATCAAGGTGTTTTAAGCTTTTTGAAAAGGTGCAGGTCAATGAATCAAATGTTATCTAGTAGGTGAAATCAGACTTAAGTTACCAGATGAATATTATTGTCACAAATATAGATGCTATTAATGTCGTTAACAGAGCTATTCCTAGATGGAAATACTCTGAACATACAATGGACAAAATTAATTTTGATGCTTCTTATATTTTGCTACTAAATGTACTGGTATTGGACTTATATGTAGAAATATTACAGGAGACTGCAATGGATTGCGAGGAAGGTCAGCGAAAGATATAAATCCAGAACAAGTGTAAGCCATGGCATCATTGGATGCAGTAATCTGGGTTAAGGAAGCGGGAAAAAGAAGAATTCACTTAGAAGGAGATTGTGTTAATGTAATAAATACGCTAAATGGAAATCATTTATCAGTCAAATGGACTACCTATAATTGGATTTATGATGCTCCTGTTCTTTTAGGAGATTTTTATTTTTGGTTTTGCTCTCTTTTTTTCGTATAAATGCGAATCATATTGTAGACTATATTACGAAATTTGCTAGATATCAAGTTGGTAGTTTTGATTGGTCGAAAGCTATTCCTGGCTGGGTTACTCGATTAATCCAGCAGGATAAAACTTTATGTAATTCGGATTCAATTACTTTAATTATCTGTCCTATTAAAAAAAACTAATTTTTCATTTCAACTTACATAACTCAGAAAACTAAAAATTGATAAATTAAAGAATTGTTTGGATCCATCTTCTTGATCGTGGGAAACAATGTGGATACTTATTACTTATTATACAACATAAAGGTAAGTGGCATAGTGCATATCTCAATATTAACGGCCTAAACTGATTTCCAAGGATATAAGGCTTCATTTCAATAACTTTGACCCCCAGATTTGGTTTATGCCACTGCTGTTATAATATCCAAAACCACTAACATACCACACTATGTCGAACAATTGAGAGACTCACTTTCAATCCTTTGACTTGAGTTTTCTCCATTATCTCATTAATTTCTACGCAATATTAATATAGCAAAAATATCCAACAATAGAAAAACTTAGCACTTGTGAGAACAATGAAGTTGTATTAATTCATGTTAAAGAAAACAAGAAAGGGAAGGATGATTTTATAGACAAGCATCGGTACAAAGAAAACAGAACAACATGCTGTTCTGATAAAGAGAGTTAGATGAGATGTCAAACTACACATGACATTATAACACTGGACAGATTAACTCATACAGACAGACACATAAGTAACGACTATGATGTGTTCTGACATCCCCCCTCAAACTGTGCAATCTGACAGTGCAAAAGTTTGGCTCTGAGTTTAAGAAACAAATGTTTAGATAAGCCCTTTGTAAAAAGATCATCAGTTTGTTCTAAAGTAGGAATATACTTAACCTACAGAAAACCAATCATTACCGGACTACGAACTGTATGGTAATCAACTTCAATATGCTTGGTTTTGGCATGACATACTGGATTATTGGCTAAGCTCCCTGGCCCCTGCACCCATAATATTATAGTAGACTACACAAGGAGTCTGAAGAACAACACCCAACTCATCCAAGATATAAGAGACCCAACACACCTCAGAAGAAGCCACAACTAAGCCAGGAGGTTGCATTATATAGACATCTTCAGTCAAATCTCCATGCAAAAATGCATTTGATACATCAAGTTGTCTCATAGACCAATTATGATGTAAAGCGAGGCTTAATACAATTCTAATAGTACTAGATTTCACCACAGGACTAAAATTCTCTGTATAATCTATGCCATCCACTTGAGAGTACCCTTGAGCTACTATCCTAGCTTCGTGTCGCTCAATGGTGCCATCATCCTTCAATTTGGTCTTATAAACCCATTTACACCCATAAAGATTAGATCCAATGAGAACATAGGATAATTGATCTTTCCAAACCAAAAAATTTGTTCCATCAAGTTTAACAGAAACGAAATTAGAGATGTTCTAAAACGGAAATGATGTAACATTGAAAGGATTATGTTGTTGTGATAGAGGTGGAGGTGTATTTGCTGTTTGATTTCTTGGTGGTGGTGGCGGTGGTGATTGTAAAGGAGGAAAATTTGTGGTATTATTAAGAACATAGTTATTCATGGCGGTGGTGCGAGTAGCGGCAGCGGAAGAAGAATTGTTTTCTTGTTCTATGCATTTCTGAAAGAAAAAATTAGGGTTGTAAGGATCGATTGTTTCAGATTTTGATGTTGTAAGTCGGTATTCCACTCTTGGTATCTGATACCATGTGAGAACAATGAAGTTGTATCAATTCATGCTAAATAAAACAAGAAAGGGAAGGATGATTTTATAGACAAGCATCAGTACAAAGAAAACAAAACAACAGTCTGTTCTGATAAAGACAGTTAGATGAGCTGTCAAAATACACATGACATTATAACACTGGACAGATTAACCCATACAGACAAACATAGAAGTAACAGCTAGGATGTGTTCTGACAGCACTGAGATCATAATTTGTTGGTTTCAAAATCATAGTTCATTAGTGATTGATTTTGGGTCATCTCTAAATACACAAATACGATAATATTATATCACACATCGTGAATCGAAAAAAAGCTTAAATCCAACAACTTCATTAACAACAAATGACCTAATAGGTGTACAATCGCATGATTAGCAACCAATTGCTTTATTTCCTATAGAGGAGTAACTTATTCATTTTTATTGTACCTATAGTTTCTTACACTGCCCTCTTACAACAATAGAAATGATGGAAATGGTGGTATATGACAATACAAAAAAAAAAGTTACATATATCGATTAATGACAATACAAAACCAGTTACATATCTTCAGAATTTTAGGATACCAGGGGACTGTGCACCGTTTGCAGTGCCTGAATTGGGATGTACTACTAAGAGGAGACTAGGTTTGTGCCTGTGCTACGCACCGGGCATATTTAACTTCTCGTAAAAATTACCTTCTTTTAACAGAACTGGCGCATGGCACGTCCTACGCATCGAGCTCGATGAGAATTTTTGGCTCCACGCCTGTCGCGATGCATTAATCCTTTTTTCTTTTAACAAACTGGCATGTAACTCATCATACGGACTGGATTCGATGAGAGTCTTTAACTTGTTTGCATTTTCAGATTTGTGCCTGTGCTATGCACTGGGTATAGTAAAATTTTCAGAAAAATTACATTTACTGGAAAATGATCAATTCCTAATAAAATGATATCTTATTTTGTTATATCTGTACATCTTTTTTTCTTTCTTTGCAACAAATGATAATGCCAATTGATATTTTCTTTTCTAATTCCATAACTTCCAACTAAGCTTTTCTAATTTCATTAAAGGAAATTCCTCCATTTTTCCAAGTTTCTGTTTCCCATCTTTGAGCATCACGGCAATATGAAGCTAACTTTGCAATATAGTTCTTTGGCTAAAGATAGAAATAGAATCATAGTTCCCGCACAAATTGTTTTTAAGATTAGTGTAATGTTCAAGCTCCTAATGAAATACTCAAACATACGGTAATCTAAATATCTACCCATCAGCATGCTACTGTAAGTGCATATAAACTGCAACACAACATGTAGAACAACATGAAAAACGACTAATAGCCAAGGAATTTAAACAAACTATAAACTACACAAATCCATTGTATAGTTCACATAAGAATGTTTTGTTGGAAATTTTGGGTATAAAACAGAGGATGATAACACTAAAAGAAATTGTTGTTGTACTCAAAAGCTTTCAAGGCTCGGGTGATTTCTTTTAGACGATTATTTCTACCCTCCCAATATAAATTGGCGATTGCAACGGTGTATGCGAAATAATGCCTTCAGGATACAATGAAAGCCCTACAATGAAAATTGGATTCAAGGTTTGCACCCCTTGACCCAACCAAGAACACATGAGAGATTTACGATGATGCTTTAGATGGAGAGAAAAAGAATTGAATTCATTCTCAAGAATGGGAGAATTCCTTCACTACTTATAGGGTTATTCATGCCTATTGGAGATGCCTCTTCACTTCAAAAGACACATAAGGTGTCTTTGGGAATGGTTGTGTCCTTTATGAACCATCACACCTATTAGAGGTGTCCCTTCATCTCCAACTAACATCCATTGTGTTTATCCAACACGAACACTTCCCCATCATAGTGACAAACCAAAAACAAAACAGTTTTATTTTCTAAGTTATTGAAAATATCCAACAATCTCCCCCTATTTTCAAAAACCAAAAACATAAAATAAAATAAAACTTATAAAACCTTGTGGCCGCATCACTCAAGTGACGCCTCGTGCACTAGAGTGGGATCAAGCCAACGTAGTTCAAGCACAATTGGGACTAAGCATCATCGCTGAAATCAATACATAAATGATAGGTACCTTCTGGGTTTGAACCTTCACTTAGTGTAAGAAACTCAAAGACTTATCGAGATTCTATGGTGAAACCAGTCTTGAACCAAGTATCCCTTATGATAAAACCGGAGTCTCCACACATATTGATTCCATAAATCATGTGTTCTGTGCTAAGCACTATAAAGGCCTTGTGCTTATATCCTTATTCATGAGTCTTCTTTAGAGAACGGTCTTCTTCTCTTAGAAACGCCCACATTTCCATACTCATATAGGTAAGTCTCGAAGGTGTTTCTGCGAGACACCTTTTACTAACTACGAACTCATTAAGGATTTACATCCATCCTATTTTCTTGCGAGAAAAACCAGCACTAACTTGAAATGGGAAGTTTTATGTTAGTGCTCCATAATCTACAGCCATAACTTGTTGGTACCACATTGAACCTTGTTTATCTTTTTTCAAAACATAGGTTGGGTTTACTGTATGGGAGATCAACCTTCCTTCATGAGACCTTAGTCCCATTTCTATGTACTTCATTGAAATTAATTCCTTTGGGAGACTCTTCATAAGTAGGTCTACCAAGATTTTCTCTGTTTCAATGGTTAAGCGCAATTACTCCTTTCTTGAGTAATTGACTTACGTTCCTTGTCTAAGACTTGTATGTCTTGACTTTTCATTATAAGTCTTGTTAAAGACGTTATAGATCATATCCTGATTCACAATTAATCAAGACCGCTTGAGATGGCTTCTTCCAAAAATGGGATCTCTACAAATTAAGTTCTAAGCCATTCCTCCACATTAATTGCATCTGCTCATGCAATCAATTAAAAACATTATTAAAAAATGTTCTATTTGATTTTACAAAATAATTGTAACTTCTCTAGTGATCCTAATTAACATTTACGGTTAATTCACAAGAAGTCATTATAGACTTGCATACACTAGAGGCATAGAAAATTTGTAGGCAACTTACTTGCTGTTTCAACAAGCACATTATTACAATGAGTAACTCCTCTACTCATGCCCAATCTTCTACAAATTTATTCCCAAAAACATAGACAACGTCTATTTAACATTTCACATTAATGCAAATGTTCATAATTTATGCATCGGTAATATCGTAACACCTCATCGTTGGATATTTGGTCGGCCGCCCAATCTTCCAATATGTTACATATTCACCGGTATTCCACTTTCCTTTCGATGTCATTTAAGACATGCCAATTTCCATATTTTGGAACCTATATAATTCTTATCGCAAGAATTATGTTCATGCCATACCATTGTTGTCTCAACAATTATGACGATTTTGGTTTTAAAATAATCCACCAACTAGAAAATTTTATACGACATTTTCGTATAAATTCTCCCCCTATTTCATGATAATTCTCAAATGCCAAAATGCAACTCAATATCATGAAATACCATTTGTGTCAAACATGTAACCCATAATTTCTAAATATAAATTAAAACCTTAAATCCAATATACCGGTACGGGTACCATCATTATGGATCTGGCTTTCCTTTGCAAACATTCTAAACAAAGCCTCATTCAACTGCCACATGCGGGTAAATTGAACAGTCAATTTAAACCACGTACATCCAACCATTATGCACCCTTAAAGGATTCCGAACTTCTAATACATTTATTAGATATGTCTCGATACCTTTGACGAAAAGACATATCTTCTCATGGAGAGTTAGACATTAAATAAGTGTCTTTCCCATTAAGAAAACGATATACGACATTTGTTTATAAATTACGAACTATTCCCAATCTCATCCATGCACGTTCCACTTGCTGCTGCGAGATGAGACAGTTTTTGCTCTAGAGCGAACTCTTTGATTCTCAAGGCTAAGCCTTTAGAAGCAGTCTATCCAGAGTTTCATTTGTTCTACAAATTTTGAGTAAGACTCAGAACTCATCCAACATCTAAACCACAGTTTAGGGATATGCCTTAAACTGACTAGAATGACCGTCCATGAAGAGTGTGGGAGTATGGAAATTCTCAAGAATTAATGGTACCACCAGTTAATTCAACGTCACTTAAAAGGTGTTCAGGCCTTACTTATCAAAGGCATGGTACATACCAATGCACATGGCTTTCCATATGCTCTCATTAAAGCACTAAGCAATTCAATATTTAATTAAGCAATTAAAAGTCATGATTCATGTACTCACAGCAAAGGAATAAGACATAAAATCAAAGAGAGATAATTACTTATCTGATTCCATGGAAGTTTCCCTTGACCACAACCCTTGAGAGTTTGTGCGCCAATGATTGAATCAAATTCCCATAAACAACATCATTAACCCGAACACGGTTTCCACTATAAATTTGAAGCTTGTTTTCCAACTTCCCTTATTCTCGTTTCCTCTCATCTTGTCATCGAAAATAATCGTCTAAAAACTGTTGGAAATTTTGGGTATAAAACAGAGGATGATAACACTAAAAGAAATTGTTGTTGTACTCAAAAGCTTTCAAGGCTCGGGTGATTTCTTTTAGACGATTATTTCTACCCTCCCAATATAAATTGGCGATTACAACAGGTATGCGAAATAATGCCTTGGGATACAATGAAAGCCCTACAACGGAAATTGGATTCAAGGTTTGCACCCCTTGACCCAACCAAGAACACATGAGAGAGATTTCGATGATGCTTTAGATGGAGAGAAAACAGGTTGAATTCATTCTCAAGAATGGGAGAATTCCTTCACTACTTATAGGGTTATTCATGCCTATTGGAGATGCCTCTTCACTTCCAAAAGACACATAAGGTGTCTGTTGGGAATGGTTGTGTCCTTTATGAACCATCACACCTATTAGAGGTGTCCCTTCATCTCCAACTAACATCCATTGTGTTTATCCAACACGGAACACTTCCCATCAACATGTTTTGAGTTACTAATTAAATAACAATCAGTACAACGGTATAACATTAAAATGTTTGTGGTTCAAAAGAAAAACAAAATATTCTACTTACATACTGAATAAGAGAACCGACTACGCGTAACTTAAGACTGTGCCCCTTTTAGGATTAGTGACTCATGGAATAAGAGTTAATATTCACCCCTAAGTATATGTCAATTAAAAAGTATGACCTGAGTCTGTTTTCTTTTTAGGATCAGTCAAAGATAGAAAAAATCGTGAGCATACATAAAAATCAAGGAGTTCTGAATGATGTGATATTCTTTTTTTTCTTGAAAGCAAGGAATTTTATTAAAAAGAGCTAAATATCATCAAAACGACGAAAAATTGGCGAAACAAAAAGAGAGCTAAGCTATCTGTTGGTAACTACAGCTTCCCAGTTGTTGTTCGAAATTTCATGTCACCAAATGTTGCATTAAGTTGAAAGCCTTCCTTCTTTGTATTGATCTCTCTAAACGGGGATCTCTTGTCGACCTCCCAGTATATAAAAAGTGTAATCTATATGGGTTAGCTAAAAGGAAATAATATCAACTCGCGCACCTTGAGAGTTGTATTTTCTATCGTGTCACTCTTTGCAATGAGATAAATACAATACGGGGTCATACTCTAAGAGATCAACGATACAATCAATAAATTCAGAGGAAACATGAACTGGGAGTCTTGGAAAAATAATAACTCACCTTTCTTTTTGGTTGAAGTTGGTTCAGATGCTTCCAAGTTTTCTTCGAACATGCAGTAAACCGATTTTTGTGAAGAGTAATCCATGCTGTAATATCAGATAGTCATACTTTTTGTAAAACAATTAATATTAATCTACTGCATGATCATCATTTTACTAAAATCATTTATGTCTGCATATACCAAAATACAAACTTAAATCTATGTAAACATCAAGTTTCCGCTAAAATCTATGTAAACATCAAGTTTTCGCTAAATTTGGATCCGTCAACTTTCGAATAGTAATAACCTAGAGACGATCAACATTTACTGAGAAGGACACAACTTATGTGGCTCTTAACAATATTAAGATTGTATTTGATCACAACTAATGATTTGCTTAAGAATCATAAGTAAAATAAATAATTCAAGAGAACATGTAATACATTGTGACTATTTCTTTCAATAACTGAGCGTCCTAAAATTAATGATACAAATGCATATAGAAATAGCACATCTGATATTGAAACTTCACCTGATTAGTTAGCAAAGAGCCACCATCGAAGAGTCTGCCATGACCATGACCGTAGAAATAATATAGTCATGTAGTCAAGGAAGGTTTGTTTTTTGTGCAAAAATTTCTTGCCTCCATACGAAGCGCAAAATAGAAACGTTGCACTGAGTTTGACCATAAAATCTAGCACCACTCTCCTAGGAAATCAACTATTTCTTCCTCTGGTGCATTGTTGAACCTATTGATCAACAAAGTACCTGAAAATAAGCAATAAAATCAATACTAATATGGTTAGCACCAAAATTCGAGCAAGTGGTAAAAACCTGGACAGTATTCATGGCCAGTATTTTTGCAACAGCTTAGCAGTGAGTTGAATATAAAGCATTCAATATTAAAGTAGTATGGTGTATTTGCACAAACGAAAGACCTAATTAAGCTATATAATAGCATGTTGATCGATTTAAGTTAAGTATGAAAATATTTATCATGCTCCTAAAATTAGGGGAATTGACTCGAGGGAAGTCTTAGAATCTCGGACTACTGTGTAAGTTCTAGGAAAAGAGATAATATCAATAATGTCAATAAGACTGGTAGAAAAGAGAACCATATGGTACAACCTCGATAGTTTCACTATTCGATTCCTACAGAGCCTAAACACCGGTCATACTGCTTTGTTGACGACAATTCCGCTTAACACCATAGTATGTGCTTTCAATCAGTGCTAAAATAAACTGAACTGTCAATATATACCAAGTATACTTTAGAGAATCTTAACAATACATAGTATTACATACCTATCGATCTCTCCAGCCAAAGCTATAGGATTTCTAGAACTCAGTTGCCCTAAAAGCAGTGTCATCCTACAAAATCCCAAACAGCAAAATCGGAAACAAAACCAATTGACAACGACATCTTAATCAATTTTCTGGAATTGAATTTCAGAAGAAGAGACTCATACCCGTTAGATTTGAAAATTCCACAAATCCTCTTTCTATTTGGAAGAATATGGAGAAAACTGAGACTAAACCTTTCTTACCTCTTTCCATCGACTACAACTCGTGAGATTAACTATACACTTAATTACCATGATTAACTTTTGATATTGATTAGTAAAAGTTACCATGATTTGGATCGGAATTGTTTTCCTATTAGTTCCCTTATTAACACGGAAAAGAAAAAGACACGGTTTCCCTTTATCGTTAACTAATTGGTTTCCTAATTGTACACGTATTGATTATTAAACTAATTGGTTTCCTAATTGTACACGTATTGATTATTAAACTAATTGTAAATCCTTAATAACCGATTTCCTTTTTTGGATGAATCCCGGATTTCCTTATTAAGAGGAATTCCTGTTTTTAGTGTGAAATAAAGACTTCCACGTTTTTTTCCTTTATTTTCTTCTATTTATTTAACGGTTTGGAGTTAAGTTTTGTCCACCCTTATTAAAGTACAGTTAAGTATAGGTGTAAACACGGTGTAAATAATTAATTCAAGTTTAAATCTAACATAAGTATTGTTTACTTACTTTTTTGTCAACCCCGTTACTAACTAACAGTTAAGTAGCTTATGTAAACAAAGTGTAACAAAATTTTAATTATTACAACCAATAGAGTTATGCCAAGTGTCATTCCCATAGCTTCTACATTAGAAAAGGTCTTTCTAGACCAATAGGAAGCGGGGTTTTTTCACCGTGTAACGTGAGAGCTTTATTTGTCAAGGCCTTTAAGGAGGAAGATTAAAATAAAATAAAAAAATTATCATGCTATACTGTATGTATAAAAGAACCATTCTAATTACCTATCTAGCTTAACAACAATTTTACACGTGCTTGATTTGGAATGGGATAGATTCGCAATTTATGTAAACTTAAATTTCGAGTTTGGGCTCGACTTGGGGAGAATTTTTGCTCTAGTGGCGGGTGATCAATATTTGAACTAGCAGGGTGATCGCCAGATTCAAGAGATATGATGTCACAAACCATAAGTTTAACCCCGGTTGAGTTTCTAAAAGTTTAGCATTCCTTACTTAATTCTCTATTTTCTCACGCCAAATCTCATATTTATAAAGTTGAACCTTTATCAATCCGTAGGTGTTACTATTTCTCACCAGGTAATGTACATTTGTTTATGGGTGAAAAGTCTAGGGCTGCCAACGGGTACCCGATTACCTGGAACCGAACCGGATCCGGGTATATCGGGTCCTGTTTCGGGTCCTAAGATTGGACACAGGGGCGGAGCCAAGATTTCTAATTAGGGGTGCAAAAATTTGCTTTTGGGTGTACAAATTAGTTTAGGGGGTGCAAACAAGCAAAATTAGGCTTGGGATTATAGTTTTAAAAAAAATTGGGCCTAAAATAGGCTTTGGAGCTAGCTGGGCAGGGGGTGCAAGTGCACACCTTTGCACTAAGCTAGCTCCGCCCCTGATTGGACATGTTAGCAAAATCATTACCCGACGGGTAGACCCGTTTGGAACCGATAAGTTTTCGGGTCCTAACGGGTATTACCCGGTGGATATCGGGTACCCGAATATTTATCTTTTACTTGTTAATGTTACACAAAATGAAAAGATGTTGAATGGTTTCGCATGATTTTTTTTTATTTTTCCTTTATTTTCTTATGTTTAATGTTAATTAGAACAAATATATATATTTAATAATAATTTTATATAAACAATTATAAGATTCAAGCAAACAAAAAAAAATGTGAAAATAGATTATCAAAAAATATATGTGATTTTAGAGGACCCGATAAATACTCGGACCCGACGGGTAATTATGATTTTTAACGGATCCGGTTTCGGGTCAATCAATTTAGGAACCAGACCCGGAACCGACTAAAGTTACAGGTTCCGGATAGTACACTACCCGGACCCGATAGGATCCATTAGCACCCCTAGTGAAAACCGTTTCTGCTAATTTTGGTAATTTTGGGTGTGTGTGGGTGAGAAACGAATATAAGCCCTAAACAATGTACTGCATGGGCTTTTGATTCGAGAGATCAATATGTACAATCCTGGCCTAAACCAAGAAATGGTCATTCCAGGCTTGCTTCGGTCACAAAGTGAAGGAGAATGGTTGGTTTTAGGGAGGGAAGCGAAGAAAGTGTTGAGACCGTAATAGTTGATTCTGGAAGTGTGGGCGTTTTATAACTTGTATCAGAAAGTAGAACTGGTGAGCCGGATGGAAAGATACCAGGTGATTTCTAGATATTGTGTGTTGCCGACCAAAAACTTGTGTTTTGGTGGAAATAGGTGAGACCTATTTATACAAGTCGTAATGAAAAGTACCCTGGTCTCGTAAAAGTGGGAACGACTTTATTAATGAAGGAGAATGGTAACGGGTAACACCTGGAATTAATGTTTCCATAATGAAAGATACGTTTCACCATTATTTCTTGCCATTACTAACTGCCTCACTTTTATGATACTTTCTTGTAACGGGCGTATTGCGCTGTACACTGCCAGACAAATACGCTGATGAGCATCCCCCAGTTTGTGACATGTTTTGATGTCTCGAGTATTTTTGTGTATCGTGTTGCTATTGATTTGCAAGTTAAGCTTGGGAAGCTTGTCGGCTCAGTGGTGACCTTCGACGGTCGAGATTTTGCATCCTAAGAGGAAAGATAGTCGTTGATTGTTGCAACCTTCCGTTTGGAAGCCAGTGGCATGGAGACGTGGTCGGCATGGCCTTGGCATGCTTTTAGGTGCAGACAAGTTAGGATTTTGGCATAGTTTGGGCACGACCAAAATTAGGGTTTGGCGCCGTGGCCAAAAAGTTGGCACCGTAGCCAAGTTGGTGTCGTGACCAAAAGTTGCCACAAGTTAGGTGGCGAACTTGTATGGCTGAGATTTGCATCTCAGAACAAGGATGACAATTGATTATGGCCACGTCTTGTTGTATAGTGAAGTGACATCGGCCACATGCTAATAGCATGCCGGTGGCGTAGTAATGGCATAGCGGCATGCAAGTATCCACGGCATAGTGGTATGTCGGAGACGTTGCGGCATGGCCAAAGCTAAAAATTGGCTCCTCAGCCAAAATTAGGGTTTGACGTCGTTTGGAAAGATCTTGCGTGGCCAAATCTTGACGCCTTGGAAGAATTTGGCGTGGCCAAATCTTGGCACCGTTGGAAGAATTAGGGCTTTGCATGTCCAAGGCGTCGTGGTAGAATTCTCCTTGGAAGAATTGGTGCTTGGCGTGGCCAAGGAGTCGTGGTAGAATTCTCCTTGGAAGAATTGGGGCTTGGCATGGCCAAGGCGTCGTGGAAGAATTCTCCTTGAAAGAATTCGGACTTGGCATGACCAAGGCATCGTGGAAGAATTCTCCTTGGAAGAATTGGGGGCTGGTAAGAAAAATGGGGCCGGCTATGTTCGGAATACATGTGGCGCATTTAGGGCCACCTTATTGGTCGATGGGAAGTGGGGCCGGCAAGATAGGGCGTGGCCACACTTCCAGTGCGTTGTGGAGGACTTAAAGGGACCTGATTGGTCGATGGAAAGGGGGCCGACAATCAACATGGGGCCGACCTCATTCAAAATGCATGTGGCGCATTTAGGGCGACCTGATTGGTCGATGGGAAGTGGGGCCGGCAAGATAGGGCGTTCCCACACTTACAATGCGCTGTGGCGGATTTAAAGCATCCCGATTGGTCGATGGAAAGGGGGCCGACAAGAAACATGGGTCCGGCCTCATTCAGAATGATTTGGTGCATTTAGGGCGACCTGATAGGTCGATGGGAAGTGGGTCCGGCAAGCTAGGACGTGGCCACACTTCTAGTGCACTGTGGCGGACTTAAAGAGACTCGATTGGTCGAGGGGCATGACCAATGGCAAGTGGCGCCAGATGGCCTAAGGCATGGCCACGCCTCCCTTTGCTGCTGTGGTTTCCTGTTTTCTCTGATTTTGGGCGAGGTTTTGCACCTTCTAATCCATGGCGAATTAATTACCTAGTTTTTCTGGGATTAATTTTGACGAGCAAAGTCTAGTATGCTGTGCGAGGCGCGAAACCCTAACTTCTGCAAGTTAGTAAGGTCTGGTATACTGCGCGAGGCGTGAAACCCTAACTTCTGCAAGTTATTAAGGTTGATTAAATTTTATGTGTCGACACAGAGTTCTTTTAAGTTCATTGCCAGAGAGCAAGATGCTTTTTTGATTGAATATCTTATGCAAAAGATATTATACTTGATACTTGGAGATTCGTGCTACTCTGCTGCGAGTGAACCCGAATCATAATGCGATATCAACTTTAAGAGTTCAGTCGGAGAACATAGCATAGAAGGCATTCATATGAACTTATATTAAGTGAATATGCGCGAGGCGCCTAAATTTATAGAACATCTAGGATTCACCAGTCTGGATAGATTTCATGTAAGTATATTGAGCGGCTCAATAAATTTGCCAGTGGAAAGGTTAGCACACGTGGCTTTGTTTCCTTGCAGAGTGACGTCATATCAGATGCAAGGTTTTACGATTTTGACCCTAAGCTAAAAACCACCAGCAACATTAAGTCCCCTGCTTAGCACGTAACAGTGGCGTTGTTGCGGGGTCAACATGAGATGGTGACGGTCAAGAGAAAAATCGAAGAGGGGAAATAAGTGAAGAGTTTGCCAGGGAAATTCAACTAACCTTTAGTTGAAGGAATGAGGAATCTGTGATCCTTGTATTGAAAACTTGGCGCATTTTCGGCTCAACCAGGGGGTGTCGACGTAGAGTTTTGCTTCCCGCAACATTGGTGCCAATTTGGTCCATGGGGTGGTCAAGATGGAGCTTACATCTTGGAAATGGCGGACATGCGACTTTGAACGGTGGAGACTGCGGTGTCTTGAACGGCGAAGATGGTACTTCAATCTTGGCCGAGCGGAGATGATGCTGCAGTATGGCGAATAACACGACTATCTTGGAAAATCCAATGGTGCATCTAGTTCAGAATAACCCTATTAGCTTGAGTGCTGACTTCTGGCACATGCCTGGTATGGCTGACTTGGAGTAGCGGATGGCGCAATTAGGTTGGAAATCCAATGGAGTGTTGGCTTGCTTGGAAGGCCGATGGAGCGTTGGCTTGCTTGGAAGGCTGATGGATCATTGGCTTGCTTGGAAGGACGATGGCGCAACTGGATTGGAGTGGCGGATGGATGCGACTATCTTGGAAAGCCAATGTAGCGCTAGCTTGGAAGGCCCGTGGCTATATCGGTAGCCTGGTGGATGTCACATCTTTGGCTTGGAGTGGTTGATGACGCGGCCAGCTTAGAATGGCGCTGCTAGCTTAGACACGGACTTCCCGCATAGGTGTGGTGCAGATGGCTTAGTAAATATGAGGCCACGGGGCGTTGGTGTAATGTTGGCCTGGCCGTGAAGATTAGCACCATGGAACGCCAACACCGTGGGCCCAGCTTCCTTCTTTCGTGCGTAGCTTAAACGGGAAACCATCCTCCATTCTAATTCCAAAAATATTGAGCTTATAAAAGGAAACCTTCTTCCACCCAAACTACAAAGTAATATGTGTATAAAAGGGGTCGCACATTTTTTTTTTCCTTTAAAAAAAAAAAGTTGGCTTTGTTTTCACCTTTCCGCGTTAGCAGCAAAGCAGAGACGTATGCGAGCGCACTCCAGGTATGTGTTCCAACATTTTTTTTATTTTTTTATTATTGTTGGTGTAAACCCTAGCCATAAACATATTCTCCATAAACCCATAGAAATACTTTTATATGAATGATTCTTCCCTGCTAGCACTATCATAGTAATATTAGCCGTCACAATAGTAAGGAGGCCAATTATTATGCAAAATAGGTGCGCGTGAATGGGTGGCTTCCATTAGTTCTTCTCCCGTGAAAACCTATCTTTAGGGTTTCCCTTTCCTCTTGTGGACGTGTGCACAGTTTCCATGGTGGAAACATTCTCCTGTTGGCCGTGAGCATATTTCCCATGACCAAACGTAACTTGGCTAAGGTCACACTTTCCGCGGCTTCGTATGTTCCCTGAGGCATTGCCTAGTTTCGGCCAAGCGCGTACTTCCCGCGAAGTCACATGCATCTCGTTGAGCAGTCCTCATTACTTTAGTCGTGAATGCCATGACACGTGGCCAAAAGAGAAATGTGTTGTTGACTCTTGATTGTGGTAACCAATTTTTTGATAAAATCTCAATGTATGCATTTCTTCAAAGTAGTAATTCTTTGCTTTTTCTTCGTTGTAGTTACTTCAAAAGCATAAGGAATTTTGTTAAGATGTCCCCTGAAAGTAGTTCCGCCTCCGCGTTGAGGAGTGTCAACAACTCCAAACCGAACACAGACGATGAGTTCTTTACGAAGTCCGCTACGATTACAAGGACCCATCCCAAATTCGTGGCAACCCTTCTGACTGATTCGGAGAATGATCTAGAAGTCCAATCAGTCTGCCCACGGCGTATAATGAGGTTTTTCCTTTAGAAGAAAGAATATCTGGCTTCTCCCATAGACTTCAAAATCTGCCTTAGTCCATTGCACTCTTATGATAAATGGATGAAGTTCATGATGAGCCGCGATCACATGAAGGCCAACTTAACTGAGGTGCAAATCATGTATGCTGTTATGGCGCCTGCGATACTTCAAATTAGAAAATATGTTGCAGGGTTGATTACTTTCATCTCCAGGTGGTGCCAGGAAACTCACACAGATATATGTAGATGGGGTGAGATGACTGTTTCTTTGGAAAGAGTATCCGTTCTGTTGAGTCTCCCGGTAATTGGAAATCTTAATGTTGTCCTGTCTGAGGAAGAATAAAAAATATGTGCCAATTTGGTCACAAAGGCATCGGGATATGTTCGAAATAATTATGAGGAGAAGTGCTTCTATAACTGGTGGGTTTCTGAGTGGTTCCCTGATGAGATGGAGTTGGGTATAGTGCTAGATGATACGCTCCATGTTGATGCATATTTAGCTATGTGGCTGCCCAGAGATATTTTCGACGATGGCTCTGGTAAGAAGGACATAAGACATGATCTTATCAAATTTGCCATCAAATTGGCGAAAGGCGTTGTTATTCCCATTGGCGGCTTGTTTCTTGGTTCCTTGTACACCCACTTGGATCATCTGGTTGCGGACATGTATGCTTCAAATGGTTATATGAAAGTGGACTCATATGTTCACGTCGATTTTCTTCAAGCGTGGTTGTGGGAGCATTTAAAAAATTACGCTCCTAACCCGAGAGTTTTTTTTCCTGATGCGTATGGTTGTTCTAGGATACTTTGTTGGTTGGAGAGGCATCCAAGAGTTGGCGTAAAGATCATTGATTTCCTTAACAATTCATATGTAATTAATTTTCGTCCATGGGCCCCGACACATGCCTCCATAGTTCAGCCAAATACTTTTTCCACTGCTCCGAACTTGACTTTGCTTTCTGCTGGAGAGAATATGAGTGTTGGAGAGAATGTATTCGTGCGAAGCTGTAGCTCTGGACACGTGTCATCCTTCTTCCAGGGATATTTCAAGGAGGTACTTCATAATATTGAAGGGGCAGCCCGACATATGGGATTTGACCAAGGGGTTCCATTTATTCGTCAGCCGGCCGCTCCGGAAGAATTGTTACCAGCTGCTCTTAACGCCAGTGTTCTTGCGTCGGGTAAATCCCTTCCTTTATTGCTCTCGGAATGAAGACCTGTGACGACTCCCAAATATAATATCTTCTGGCAAGACGAGTTTCTCTCCATTATTCAGTTCGTGTAGAACGTTGTGACAAATCCACGCGGAAAACCTTCTTCTGCAGTTCTAGCAAAGCATAAGTTGTTGAAACAGCTTCCCTCGGGCAAGTGAAAATCCTCTAGATCGGATGTAGAGAGTCTCCAGAAAAATGAGCGAAGGTCAAAAAATCGTGCAGGTGGCTTCCGATCGGATTCAGTTTCAACGGATCTTGTGACTTTCAGTTCTTCCAACATGCAAGTATGTATGATTTTTCTTCCCGATTTGGTCGTATTACATAAATATCCTGAATTGTCGACATTGAAGAAATTTTCCCTTTTTTGACTCAAGGTATTAGCAAGACAAAAGACTTTGACAGACTTGCACGTGGCCAAGAAATGGCACCTTCTGAAGAAAAATCCAGCGATATTGTGCCTCTTGTCAGTGAAAAGGAATGCGAAGAAGAAGAAAGCTCAAGATTCGATAGTGACGGGAAAAGTACTTCAGAGCGTAGCAGCGAGTCTTCTTTCAGTGGGCCCACAAATGAGTCGGTGATTTTCTGCACGTTTTCCCCTGGGATATTTATTTATGTGGAATAAATATTTAATTGGTGATATTTTACAGGAAGAGACCGCTTCTGAAGATAACCCTGAGATGGGAATTCATGGCGATAAAGATGTAATCTTGTCTCCAATCATGGAAACCGTACATGCAAGTAATCTGGATATGGAGGTTGATCGTCGTGAGGATGTTGATGTGTCTTCAATGGTGAAAAACAATGCCGTGGTGGCGGGCATGATTGTTCCCAAAGAATCTTTGCTGGTCGCGGAATCGATTGCAGGCGCCACTTTCGACCCTCCATTCTTGATTCTTCATGAAGATCATGTGTTGATTGGAGGCTTTAGTGTACCGGCTAAGCATGAGGAGTTATATACCAGAATATGGGAGAGATATGGACACATCGCAACAGCCAAGAAGATCACTAGCCGGTTCGCGTTGGTTAAGCTAGTGGAAGAAATATTATCTTCAATTTGTGATATGCACAAGGTGACTGGTCACACCGTTTCTGGAGATGTAATCTCAAACTTGGAGTTCCATCGGGATATGTGTGTAAACTTTGAGTTTAACGCTTCCTGGTTCTGTGAGGGATTTTCCGAGATCCAAAGGTTGTAGGCTGAAATAGTTGATGGTCCTTCCGCGGATTTAATTAATCAATAGGAGGTAGAAGTCGAGAAGTTGTCCCAGGAATTGAAGATGAAGAAGGCGGCTCTACAAAGCATGAAAGACATTTTATTCAAAAAGAACGAGCCGTTGTTAGGCAATTTTCCTTGAATACTTTTATTTTCTGAACTTATTTTCTTAGGTTTCTTTTTTGAAAGGCAAGATAAACGCCCAGTTTATGGTTTGGTTTTATGGTTTTTTGGATTGATAGATGATTGCTTTTTATGAGAGTTTTTGGATTATTTTTGGAGTAATGGTTTTTTTTTTTTTGATCAATTGATATGTCGCTAGTTCTTTATTGTCGGTGGAACATCCTTATATTGATTCGTAGTAAGATGGAGAATTTTTAGTCCCCATATGCAATTCTCCTGAAACCCCTCTTTTCTTGGATGGTGCGCTTCAAAGCATGGAATTCACCAGTAGGATGATAAAAATGAGAGTCGGATTTGTAACCGAGAGATTAATCTCCCACCGTGGTTGCCAATTGTTTATGGGTGAAAATCGTTTCTGTTGCTTTAGGTAATTTTGGGTGTGTGTGGGTGAGAAACGAATCTAAACCCTAAACAATGTACTACACGGGAGTACTTTTGATTCAAGAGATCAATCTGTACAATCCCTGCCTAAACCAAGAAAAGGCCGTTCCAGGCTTGCTTCGGTCACAAAGTGAAGGAGAATGTCCGGTCTTAGGGAGGGAAGCGAAGAAAGTGTTGAAACCAAAATAGTTGATTCTATAAGTGTGGGCGTTTTATGACTTGTATAAAAAAGTATAACTAGTGATCCGGATGGAAAGCTACTAGGTGATTTCTAGATATTGTGTGTTGCCGACCAAAAACTTGTGTTTTGGCGGAAATAGGTGAGACCTATTTATACGAGTCTTAATGAAACGTACCATGGTCTCGTAAAAGTAGGAACGACTTGAGTAATGGAGGAGAATGGTAACGGGTAACACCTGGAATTGATGTTTCCATAATGAAAGATACATTTCGCCATTATTTCCTGCCATTACTAACCGCCTCACTTTTATCATACTTTCTTGTAACGGGCGTATTGCACGCCGCACCCTGTAAACCGCCAGACCAATACCCTGATGAGCATCCCCCAGGTTGTGACATTTTTTGATGTCTCGAGTGTTTTTATGTAGCATGTTGCTATTGCTTGGCAAGTTAAGCTTGAGAAGCTTTCCGGCTCGGTGGTGACCTTCGACGGTCGAGATTTTTCATCCTGAGAGGAAAGGTAGCCGTTGATTGTTGCAACCTTCCATTTGGAAGCCAATGACATGGAAACGTGATTGGCATGGCCTTGGCATGCTTTTAGGTGCGTCCTAGTTAGGATTTTGGCATAGTTTGGGCACGACCAAAATTAGGGTTTGGCGTCGTGGCTAAAGAGTTGTCACCATAGCCAAGTTGGTGTCATGACCAAAAGTTTCCACAAGTTTGGTGGCGAACTTGTACGGCTGAGATCTGCATCTCATGAAGAAGGATGACCATTAATTATGGCCACATCTTGTTGTATAGTGAAGTGGATTTGGCCACATGCTAATAGCATGCCAGTGTCATATCCATGGCATGTCGTCATGCAAGTGGCCGCGGCATAGTGGTATGCCGGAGACGTTGCGGCATGGCTAAAGCTAAAAATTGGCTCTGCAACCAAAATTAGGGTTTGGCGTCGTTTGGAAAGATCTTGCGTGGCCAAATCTTTGCGCCTTGGAAGAATTCTGCGTGGAAAAGTCTTGGCGCCGTTGGAAGAATTCTCCTTGGAAGAATTAGGGCTTGGCGTGGCCAAGGCATCGTGGTAGAATTCTCCTTGGAAGAATTGGGGCTTGGCGTGGCCAAGGCTTCGTGGAAGAATTCTCCTTGGAAGAATTCAGGCTTGGCGTGGCCAAGGAATCGTGGAAGAATTCTCTTTGGAAGAATTGTGGGACGGTAAGCAAAATGGGGCCAGTTTTGTTCGGAATGCATGTAGCTCATTTAGGGCGACCTGATTGGTCGATGGGAAATGGGGCCGGCAAGCTAGGGTGTGGCCACACTTCCAGTGCGTTGTGGAGGATTTAAAGCGACCCGATTGGTCGATGGAAAGGGGGCCAACAAGCAACATGGGGACGACCTCATTCGGAATACATGTGGTGCATTTAAGGCGAAATTATTGGTCGATGGGAAGTGGGGCTGGCAAGCTAGGGTGTGGCCACATTTCCAGTGTGGTATGGAGGACTTAAAGCGACCTGATTGGTCGATTGAAATGGGGCCGACAAACAACATGGGGACGGCCTCATTCAAAATGCATGTAGCGCATTTAGGGTGACCTGATTGGTCGATGGGAAGTGGGGCCGGAAAGTAGGGCATGGACACACTTCCAGTGCGCTGTGGCGGACTTAAAGCAACCTGATTAGTCGATGGAAAGGGGGCATACAAGCAACATGGGGACGACCTCATTCGGAATGTATGTGGCGCATTTAGGGAGACCTGATTGGTCGATGGGAAGTGGGGCCGGCAAGCTAGGGCGTGGACACACTTCCAGTGCTCTGCGGTGGATTTAAAGCATCCTGATTGGTCGATGGAAAGGGGTCTGACAAGCAACATGGGGCCGGCCTCATTCAGAATGTGTGTGGCGCATTAGTGGGTCCGGCAAGTTAGGGCATGGCCACACTTCCAGTGCGTTTTGGCGGACTTAAAGTGACCCGATTGGTCGAGGGAACTAGGGCCGATTTAGGATGGGGCTTGGCCAATGGAAAGTGGCGCCAGCTGGCCTAAGGCATGGGCATGCCTCCCTTTGCTGCTGTGGCTCCCTGTTTTTTCTGATTCTGGCTGAGGTTTTGCACCCATTAATCCATGGCGGATTAATTACTTAGTTTTCCTAGGCTTAATTTTAACGAGCAAGGTCTAGTATGTTGCGTGAGGCGCGAAACCCTAACTTTTGCAAGTTAGTAAGGTCTAGTATACTGCAAGAGACGCGAAACCCTAACTTTTGCAAGTTAGTAAGGTTGATTGAATTCTATGCGTCGACACAAAGTTCTTTTAAGTTCATTGCCAGAGAGCATCATGTTTTTCTGATTGAATACCTTATGCAAAAGATCTTATTCTTGATACTTGGAGATTCATGATACTCTATTGCGAGTGGACCCTAATTGTCATGCCATATCAACATTATGAGTTCAGTTGGAGAACATAGCATAGAAGTCATTAAGAGGAACTTATATTAAGTGAATATACGCGAGGCGCCGAAATTTACAGAACATCTGAGATTCGCCAGTCTGGATAAATTTCATGTAAGTATATTGAACGTCTCAATAATTTTTCCAGTGGAGAGGTTAGCACACGTGGCTCTGTTTCCTTGCAGAGTAACGTCACATCAGATGCAAGGTTTTACGATTTTAACCCTAAGCTAAAAACCACCATCAACAACATTGTTGCCACAAAATGGTGAAAAATTCGGAACCACTATATACAACCATTTTAGTTCCTGTAAAATTAAGAAAAATAAAGAAAAAAGATCTGGGCTGATTCAACGAGACTCGTTAGAATTTAATTTTTTATTTATTTATTAGGCTTGATTCAATTAGGTATTTTGTTTTTCTTCGTCAAGTTCGGATAGCTTCTTTTTATTCTCTAGGATGATTTAATGAGTTGTATATATATAAAAACAACATATAGATAGGCTAGTTTTTCCTAGACGAATTCAATGGGTTATCCATTTTTTTTAAACTGTGAAGTTTGTTGCTAATTCCATAAGGCAGAAACTTGGTCTTCAAGTGTTTAAGACTTGGCAGTGAAGTATTTCCATACTTGGAATAGGAACTTGTCTTGCAAGTATTGGATGCTTGTCTTACAAGAGTATATACTTGACATCCAAGTTTTTCCAGTATATAAATAGGGGTCAGAGTCCGATAGTTTATTACATTGAGAGCTAGTTTTATTTTGGTGAGGTTATAGATTTGATCTTAGCTTTGTAAGCTAAAGAAAACGTGAAGGGGATAACACCAAGGAGTTCTTGTAAGTTGTTCTTCAGAGATTTCATATAGTGAAAGGTATCATCACCATCAAGTGGACGTAGGCACTTTGCCGAACCACTATAAATCCTGTGTTCTGTTTTGCTTTCGTTATTTTTTTTTATTTGATTGCTTGCCTGTTAGCTTATCTGTGTGTGCTTATTGATCCTGTGTGAAAGAACCTAGAAAACACCACAACAAAAACAACATAGAAGTTTGGTTGAGTACTATCAATTTTTCTTAGCCAAAACCCAAGTTCGTCTAGATTTATTTTTTTTGGCTAACCAAACTGTAAACATCTTAGGTTTTAAAAATTAAAAGAAAATTTATTTTTCTTAAAAATTAAAATTTTATTTAATTAAAGAAGAGGGAGGATCCTTCAGTGACATTTTTCTTAATAAAATTTTAACATTGACGGATTTGAAACTGATATTTGGTGGATATGTTCCTCTTATAAAGATCTATGTTCCTGCTAAAAATGATCACATTCCGAGACATATAACACTACTATCTACTACGTCAATGGATTTTTAACCATAGAAATTAAGATCGATAGATAGTGAGGTTCGGTATTTCGGAACATAAGAGAAACATATCCCCAAAATATTAACTTCAAATTCGTTACGGTTTAGGTTTTATTTAAAAAGATGTCGCCAAAAATGTGAAATAGTGCGAATATAATCATGGGAGTGGACACTCCCTCGTTAAAGAATAACTAAGTCATTTCTTGCAATCCGAATATCCATAAGTATGCTGAAGGGATGGCCTCAACACATAATGATCCTCTCAAAAATTCCAAGGTCCCAGAAAAACATCCCTTAGTAAGGCTCCTACAATTGGTGTGGGAACGGACTTGAGCATTAGCCCCCTTCGAGAATACTTGAAGTCTTGAACCATTTTGGTTGGAAGGAAGCTCGCAATCAAGGGAAGCTATGATATTTGGTGCACTCTCCCAAACCTCTCAAAACCCACAAAACCAGAAGAGACAAAGAGAGATTGTTTCTTTACAAGGTGCTTAATATCTTTTAAACCCCATTTTCCATATCGAATTAAACCAAAACCCAACCCTAATACTTGATTAATCTTTGGGGTTTTTTTTTTGAAGCATTATAGATTAATAGAAACTAGAGCGTAATTACACGTGGGAAAGTTGTTCCCTTGCAGGGGGGGTTAGTCAAATGATATTTCAAATGACTTTCAGAGTTCTCAAATCCACTATTAGTCCATTGAGACTTTTGGTGACTCTCCTAATGTATCTTGTTATTGGATAGAGACTTTTTTTAAGTCATTTAAATTCTCCAAAACTCTATGTTATTGGATTAGGATTTCATAAGAGTCACTATAACATCCTTGTTATTCGAATGAGAATTGAAAGTCATTGATTTATTATTTTCATAGATTTGGAGAGACCTTTTTAGGAAAATAGGCATGGTAGAAATCTCTCCTCAAGAGGTGATATTTCTGGAGACTTGAAAACTTGGAGAATATTTGTTTTCGAGAGTATGACCAATTTTATTTTAGTATAGTTTGAGTTGATGACCAAGTAACGAGACATTTGCGGATTAAACCAGTGGTGAGATTGCATAAGGCAACAACGAGTTTTATTTTGACAATGAACACATATTTTACTTGGTATTCATGGTAATTTTATTTACATTATAATGTGCATAGTAAAGTAACAGGTAGATGTTTTGAATTTTGATTAGATATTGTACATTTTTTTGTCTCTACAAATCACAGAGACTCTTTACGAATATCAATTTTTTGTCTCTACAAGTCACGAAGACTCTCTAATATACTCTCAGAGAATCACTAGAAAATATCTATATTTCTAGAGAATCTCCAGGAGTCATTTAAATAAAAAATCTATGAAAGTCTATATAAATCTCAATTGACTATCTCCATGTTGGTATCATTTATTAGAAATTGTTTCAAAAAATCTGGAACAAAAAATCATTTATTACAAATTGATTAATCTCTAAGTTGTTAACTACATTTTCAATTTTTCTCCATTGAGTCACTTTTTTTTACAGCCAACTGAAGAAGAAAAGAAAAAAAACAATCAAAAAAATAAATTATGATGATTTTTCATAATAATTCTTTCAAACCCGTGGTCAAAAACTTGATGTATATTCAGGATCTTATCCAAAGATCAAACTCTTGCATTTCTAATTCTCATTTGTTTTATCTTAATCATATTTTATACAGAACCTGGAAACTGTTTGATGAAATTCCTCAAAGAAGTTGTAGCTTACTGAATCCGAAGCGTAGTTTCTCTCATTGAAGATTTGTGGACAAGTTTTTCATGATTTTTTTCTTAGAATAATGGTATTTCTAGATTTGCTAGAAATAAGAAACCTGAACAAGCTATTGGTGTGTTTAAATCAATGCCGCTTTTAAATGACCAGAGACCGAATTACGTGACGCTTCAGCAAGAAATGATTGCATTTATTTTTAAGCTTTGGGTTGGATCAGAATTTTCATTTTTTTTTTATCAAAAATTGGGTTTGAAAATCCCAAAGTTTATATTAAAGTTTAAAGTTTAAACTTCAAAGAGGTCTACTACCTACAAGCCCAGGTGGCTAGGAAAATAAAGTGAAAAATCCACCCACTACGATGTTGTCGAGTTTCGAACTCAGGTCGCTGGTATCATCGTATAACGACTTTACCACTGTACCATAGTGACATCTGTGTAATTTTCAATTGTTATTGCTCTTCTTGGGTTGTATCCTGTACATAAGGATATGATAATGGTGGCCGTGTTTTTATCATACAAAAGTTATGCATTTAGTTCTTCTGCCAATTACAAAATGGTCCTACTTTTTATAATTCAGTTACAAAATGATCACACTTTTGAAATTGGTTTACAAAATAGTCATGTTCGGTCCGAAATAACTATTTGGGAAAAAAACGGTGTTAGTTATCACCAAAATACCCTCTTTTTTAACTCCAGCTGCTATGAACCATGGTTAACATATCATATTTGGTAGCTGCTGACATGTAATGACACTGACATGTGGCAGCTGCTGACGTGGACCAACACTGACACGTGGCATATTCTGATGTGGCATGTCTACCAAGCCGTTCATATTGTTGTAGTTTGCTGCAAGTTGCTGAGGATTTGTTGTGTTAGTCAGAATTGAGCCCCTAGTGGTGTACCCTTGCTGCCGTTGAGGTTACAAACCGGCCAGTTTCTCCTATATTGATGATGATGTGAATGTTTATGCTAGTGGAGATGCAAACTGGTTTGGGAAAAACAATGGTGGTGGCTGGTGGTTTTAGATGGTGGCTGACATTTCCATGCTCTTTTCCTTCCTCGAGCTCGCCATAAATCTGAGTCCCTTCTGTTATGCTCGTCTCCATATTCTCGACAAACCTCCTGGCATCATCAGCATTGCTACCATCATCATTCCCCTCCGCATGTAGTAAAGAAAATTAATACACCCCAACTGTACAATACCCACAACCCAAAAAAGAGGAACCAACACGAAATTTGAAATAAAAACACCAAACCAAGGTTTGATTTTTTTACCTTGCTAACAACAAACTCCTAAATGTCTGTTACACTCCTCAATGTGGTCATACCAGATGTGTGCTCTAGCCATTTTCACCAACAACCTCCTGCACAGAGAGAAACCCATTAACTGCAATTCAAATCAGAGAGCAACTAATTCACAGTAAACCTAGTAAGCCCTTACCATTTAAGCAATGAAAATCTTTGAAACCAAAGTTATCCAGGATATCATTGACTACCTCTAGATTTATCATGGAAGATGATACTGCACTTGGAGGTCTTTGAAACCTGCAAATAAAGTTGGGAGAAGTTAACATGAAGCTGTGAGAACAAGAAAACCACAAAGAGCATAAACACAAAAAATTCAAAACAGAATTGAGGTATACACTATAATCACTAAAATATTATTTTAAATATAAGAGCTATTGAGCATAATAAATCTGGATTACCAAAGAGCTATTGCTTTTGAAGTTTCAAGGGAGTTGGCTCTGTAACATCTGTATCAGAATAAAAAATTCACCACTCCTAGTTCCAATTTGCAGTTCAACATTCATCTACAAATTATGCAACATCACCATTCTTATCATCAAACAACTCTAGAAAATATCACCATTGATAAAACTCATTCCGCCCCCCTTAACAGCTCATCCATCACCTATATACATAGGCAGTTATTAGATCAATTACAACTTCTCTACATATTGTTAAATGGGCAATTAACAAGGAAAAAAAAATCACTTAAGATCTGAAGTCATGAACGAGTTCTCCCCCACGATTCATATCTGGAGCTTCTCGGCCACTTCTCAAGCAAGCCCCATGTACCAAGGATCTGAAAAAGCATCATCCATTATCAAGAACTCTGCAACAAACTTACCGTTATCTTCCAATTTTGTCATTTCAACAACTATTTGCACTACAAACTACTCAACAACCTCAATGTTGCACCCTCACTATCAAAATTGAACACCTTAGAAATCGAAATCAATAAATGAAGGCTATAATCAATTTCAAATAAAATTTCCTATCAAAACTTGATAAAATAACAAGAACTGTAAACATGAATTCAAATGAAAACTCCATTTTCCAGCATCAATCTGAACCTCAATACTACTGTATAATCAAATTGAACTTACTAAAATTCAAAATTCAAAATTCAAATCTAACTGACCCTTTTAGATTATAATTTTTTAAATTCCTACTGGAAAAATCTAACATACACCTTGCAGCCGCATCTATCTCTTCCATGAACTCGTACCCCTTCTTCATAATTTCAGTCTGATCTCAAACAAACCTATCTGAAACTGCACACATCCATTGTAGTAAAAACTTCTTATTACCACCAACACATTATATGAAAATCCCATAATCTTTTCAGAAATCCATTAGTTCAACCACCAACTGAACTCCACCTCAACCCATTGTCACTGTAATCATACCACCAGACCCATTGTTTCAATTTCAGGAAGCATCAAAATTTCAGTAACACAACCATCAACCGTACAGATACAATTTTAATCTTCAATTTTCCCTACTTAGGGTTTAAAATATCTTAGGAAAAAATAGCTAAAATCGTTAAATTAGGATTTCTGAAAATAATAACAATATGGGTTTGTGATTACCAACCTCATGATGCTTGCAAACATTGTGTCTTCTTCTTGTAATAAAACCACTCGATTTCAACAACCAGTTACTAGTTTAAGCATGTTAATCTTCACAAAAACATCACTATAATTGAATCGAACAATACACACTATGTAATTTTATACGGATCTGTTTTCCTATGAACTCACTGGAAATCTCGCATTCTTCAGTCATTCTCCATCTTTGCAGAGCTTAGCTATTAGAAATAGAAAGAGAAATCGTTTCTGCCTTAACCCTAAACTATTATAGATTCGAGTTTTGTTATGACCGATCATGTCCATCCATATCATCTCGAGATGTGTAAATTGTAAGATGTATGGTCTCTGATCTACTGTGGTTAAGTTAAGGACAGATTCGTAAATTTACGAGTTCCTTTAACTCTGGATTGGAGGGACCCGACGACGTAACGTCCATTTCAATGGAAGTATGACTCTTTTGTTAATTGTTTGTAGCAGTATGACCCTTTTGCAAACCGGATCTTAATAGCAGGACTGTTTTTTAATTTGCCCTTAGTTCTTTGGAGTGTATTTGTTGATTTTTTTTTTTTTAATCTTAAAAATATCTGAGATATGACCACTTCCTCTTTATGGCATTATGCTTGCCGCTACAAAAGAAATACAAGTAACAACAAACCCCCTAGGATTTTTAACTCAGACACAATATCCAAAGCATTCACAAAAGTATTATTTGATGGCAGTCCAACAAAAAGATGAATCTAAATTATCTAATGGCAAGCTAAAACTCCATTAAAAATTTAAGATGGCTCAAATGGTAGCCTAACAGAAAAATAACCAATTAGAGCAACTGCAGTGGTGCGAGTATAACCAAAAATCAAAGAGGGAAAAAAAGACCAAAATTTGGGTTTAGTCAGTGCTGTGACACAACGGTAGAAGACTAAATTTGGTGGGGCGTAAATTATAAGTTTGCCTGGTGTGGGGCGTAAACTTTATGTTCGCCCGACTAAAAAAAAAAAAAAAAAATGGGGCATTGATATAATGTTCGTCTGGTGCGTACATTATATCAACGCCCCGCCAAAGAAAAAAAAAATGGGGCGTAAACTTTATCCCTGCCTGGTGTGGGGCATAAACGTTAAGTTCGCCTGGTTTTGGGGCGAACATTATATCAATGCTCGACTATATTTGGGTTTAGTCTTGGTCCCCGACCAAATATAATCTGGGATTTGGTCGATAATACGTCCCACTACGTCTCGTTCTCAACCCAAATATTTAAGTTTAGTCGCCCAATGCGTTTGCTCTTATACGACTCTTTTTAAAATCCCAACCTTTTACACCGTATTACTACTTTTTCCTCGTTATTGAATTGGAAGGTCCACCATTTGCAAGAATCAAGCAAATTGTTTTTAGATTGTACTCCTGCTTTGTTACGCAATCATCTTAATTTACACAAAATTGGTTAAAAAGATAAAAATCATTAATTTCTGGGTGAAAAACATATCTAAATTTTGAAACTGTTTAAATGGACAAAAATATAAAATAGTCAGGATGTAACTAGTTTCATCCTACCAATTTTCAAATACTTTTTTCATATTTTTAGTTTATATCAGGATGCATCCAGTTTCATCATTGCTATGTTTTTATATCCATTTCACCTATAAAAAATTTTACTCGTCCATCAAAACCATGTTTTAAAAATATTTGGACAAATGACCTACTTTCCGCTTAATTTATTACATCATAGAATGATAGTGAGTAGCTTTAATAGCTATTATCCTCTTGTGCCTTTAAAAGGAAATGAAATATAACAAAAGAGAAAAAATAAAAAATAAATTTAGAATCTCATACATTCAGAAGAGATATATCCAATCACATTAAACATGGAACTGGATTTTAGAACCTCGTACCCAATGGAAATCAACCCAAACTCATTGCACATGGAATGAGAATATTTTTAGTCTACAGTAATAACAACAAGATCACTGTCATATGCATGTGGAAACCTGGTGTAAATTTGTTGAGTAAAATCTCATTCGCCCGCCTTTCATTTCAATTCTCTCCACCATCTTACTACTTTTAGCATTATCGGTATCTAGAGTTAACAACTCTTACTGATTCCGCTAAAGCAGTTTCTTCTTTCTTTTTCCCGGTTAGTGTAGCTCTTTGGTAATAAATTTATCTCCCATTTATATTAACAACCGAATACATACATAAATTTGGAGAAAAAAACGGATTCTAACAATTTCATCATCAAGTTCAAATGAATGAATATACAGTTGCATGATTAGCAATTGTTAAGGTGACTGACTCGTTTGCTATCCATAGTGACATTTTCTTAACTTTTTTTTTTTTTTTTTTTGCATAAGAGTTTTTTTGTTATTGCACTATTTTTGTTATCATGCCGGACTTACATGACCTAAGTTTGTACTTTTGTATCTTTCATTGCTCGGCATTAATGATTAAATAGTTTTTGGACTTTAAGAAATAATTTATTGATTTTAAGAAGTAGAAGAGTATAGAATAAAATTTGAGAGTGACATCCATAAGGAAAAAACGGTTAATTTTGGGTAAAGCAATAAACTACCAGGACAGTGCTTTTGGTATCTGAGAGCAACTGCAGTCATACGACTATAACTAAAGACTAAAAATTAAAAAAATGGGTTTAGTCAGGGGTGAGACGTTACGGTGGTGGAGTAAATTTGGTGGAGCGGATGTATAAGAGTTCGTCTCACATGGGGCATAGGTATAAAAATGCGTTTAGTGGGACGTAACTTTAATTTACGCCTGATGTCGAGCGTAGTCTAAAATTGCGTTTGGTGTGGAGCATAATATATAAACTATGCCTGGTGGGACGCAAACTAGACACTACGCCTGATGGGGGTAACTTGGGGGTTCGCCTGATGGGGCGTGAATTGGCGTTACGCCTGATAGGGCGTGAATTGGAGCCATGAACATCTGCCAATAAGCCACTCTTATATTACATGTTATGCCAGCTAATATTATTCATCTTTTTTTTTTTTTTTTTTGCTAGGGAACGAAACATTTCATTCAAACAAGAAGAGAATAACAAGCATCCACAATGTTTTCATCCCTGACACTACAGTTTATAATGCGGTTGCCGTGCTATTTTTTTAACTGTTTATAATGCGGTTGCTCAGTCGGCGAAAAACAAGGGTGAGTTTTTTTTTTTTTTTTTGGTAAACAAGAGTGCATCTTTTAACTTATATATTAACCATTAGAAGTTTTTTCCGCTGACGCAAGTCTTTTTTTTCATTGATGGTTGATAATTTATCTTAAACTGGGTGGAGGGATGGGGCGTAGTTTAAAATTACGCCCCCATAAAGTTACGAGCGGAAATAATACTTGCGCTCGTTCGGGCGGACTTTAAAGTTACGCCTGATGGGGCGTAACTTGTAACTACGCCTGGTTGAGGCGCAATTGAAAAATACCGCCTGGTATCAGGTGCAATTGTATACTACGTCCCATCGGGCGTAGATTAAAGTTACGCCTCACTACCAAACGTAACTCATAGTTACGCCCCAATCAGGCGTAGCGTTAAATTACGCCCGACCAAAACCAAATCAAAGAGCAAATATAATTTGGTTTTTGGTTTTAATATAGTATTTTCTCTTTACTCCATTCCATAGCGTCTGGGTTTTAGTCCAAATATTTGGTTTTAGTCGATGACTGTGATTGCTCTGAATACCCATAGAAAATACAAGAATAAAGACACATTTTCAGCCGTACCTCCATGAAAAGTGTTAATATATCCCAGATTGAAGTGGTTTTTAAATCATAAATCGTAACGTAAATCGTTTTTCATATTTTTAGAATCGAATCGTATATTGAATAGTAAATCGTAAATTTATAGTCATTTTTATGTATACATTTAAAATTAATAATACAGTTATCCATATATAAATAACACTAATTTTTATGGGTGGATAAGTAAATTTCTAAACAAATGAGTATAAAGTAAAATGTATATACAATATAGACGTATATAGTAGCTCACTACTCGATTACTCACGAGTTAGGGCAAATCCTATGGTATGGATGTTAAATCATCCACATCTCATGGAGAATCCATATAAATAGGGATAATAAGGATTTTATGGAGATTTTTTCCACTATGGAGATCTAGATAAATATCCACTAATTGGGACCCACATATTTTTTATTGTTTTTATTACATTAAAATACTAAAAAAAATTGCTAATGAAAAAAAAATAAGAAAAAAAAATATGTATCCGGTCACTTAGTGATCGGATGAGAAAAAAACAAAAAAAAAATGTATCCGATCACTTAGTGACCGGATGAGAAAATATATATATATACATCCGAACACTAAGTGTCCGGATGGGGTTATCCGATCATTGAATGACCGGATGGACTCTCCATATGTACCTCCACACATTTGAGGAGGTCCCTCTGGACTTCACAAACATATGGATGTTAAAATCATCCATAGTGCACTTTTTAGTCCACAAAATATGGATCATCACAAAGATGTGGATGATTTTTGTCTCCATAGGAGTTGCCCTTATAAGCCATAAGGTGCTGCCGTGCATGCAAGATGCAACCTTAAGTTATGTTATTTTATGGGGTCCATGAGCACAGCTGCAAAGATTCTCAAATAAACTTCTTTAATGGTGGGTTTGGATGTAGAATTTTAAAGGTAGGATTTATGGGTCCATGAGATTTGGTGGAATTACATTTCCTTCGGCAGGTTTGGTTGCCTAGATCCCTGGAATCACGTTTTCCATGGGAATCATTTTTCCAGCAAATCCTCCATATGGAGTCCGACCCCTCTCCCTAAGATTTGCTGGGAAACTTATCAAAGGATTAATAGACCCACTTTTTTTAACTTTAAATCTCATATATATACAATTTTAAGATTCCGAAGGTAATACCAAACTATATATAAACTTTAAAACAAGACAATTTTATGAATCTTAGGAATTTTAAATGAGTTACCAAACACACGAAGGGATTTACATGAATCCTAGAATTTGTAATCCCATGTGATTATAAATCCTTAAAATCGTGAATTCTGCAAACAAACCCACCATAAAGTTATTTTTCCTAGTCTGGAATATATATAAGATGCTAATGGGTCCACGACTCCACGTTACCAAACAGAAAAGATAAAAAGAGTGGGGTTAGAGGGGACACAGACTGACAGAAGTAATGTTGGGGAAGAGCCATTTTTAGTTTTTTACACTTCATTTGGCGAGTCAACCAAAAAAAAAAAGTCAAAATCGCATATTAAAAAAAATAAACACGATTCTTGACAGATTCGATTCAAAGGAATGATGTGAAGCGTTTTTGAAATTTTTGACGCGAATCGCACGATTTGATTCGTAAATCGTGCGATTTTTAAAATTCATGATGGTCATTATGAATTGGGGACAAGCCTTTCCTTTTTGTGGGGACCCTGGAAGGATGTAGAAATTAACGTTTAGTCCCAAATTAGTTGGGCTTTAGACAGTCTAGTCCACGCTTTCCAATCCCAAAACTGGTTAGTCCAAATTTCCCCCGGCACAGACAATTTAGTCCAAAACTGGACGAGTTAGTCCAAATTTTCTCCGATCCAGAAAATCAATTTTTTTCTTATTACCCTAAATACCCTGTTCACTTTTATGCATACAGATTAAAAGAGAGATAGTTTAGAAATTTTACATCTGAGATCTTTGGCGAGTGATGTAGGCGATTTGGATTTCTCGTTTTAGGGAGAAAGATTCTGAGTTCTTCATCTGATTTTCTTCTACTACTGCTACTAATTCAATAATCTTCATCACTTAATTCGAGTTTTTCAAATGTCATCAACTACTCGATAGACAGATCTGGTAAGTTCTCTTATTATTTTGACTTCTGTGGACTTTTTTTGTGAAATTCTGCGGCTATTTGTTCACTTTAAGCTAATTAATCAAGAAATATGAATAGTTGTATCTAAGAAATTTGGATTGAGACTTCTCTGGTTCGTTTATTGTAATTATTAATGGATGACAACGACTCTGCATGCGAAAGTCAATAGGAGAAAACTTGATAAACTTAATTTAGCTAAAATCTGGTGAAATTAAAATGAATCTTCTATTGAAGAACACCAATCTGATACCATTCCATTACTTTTCTCATCTGAATCTGATCATATGCCTTCCATGACTTAAATTTCGACTTCCAAAAATAGAGACCTCGATGTTTCCGTTCGTCGACAAGCAATCCCTATGATTTTTCAGGTAATTATGAACGTAAATTGCTAGTTTGAGTTTTGTGACTTTAATTTTCTTCTGTCGGATGTTGAATTTGATTTTAGTTTGTATTCAAAATGTAGTTCTCGTGCAATTCCCACCCCTTCGTACCTTATTTAGCTGTGAATACCTCCATCGGTTCATCTCTAGACAAGATTTGCCCGTAATGTGAAATTTTTTGGTGTTTAATTTGAACTAGTTTTCTTGTCTACTTCTCGATTCAATCAGTTGAGGAGGATCTATGAATTTTGATGTTAATTGCAGCGTGGAAAACCATGGATAATAAAGTTACTTTGCATATTGGCAGAAAATGAAAAAAAATGATTTATCTCTTACTGAATGTCTTACCATTCCCACATCAGGAGTTGTTCTACTGAAATTCTTTTGTCAAGTACCAGTGGTCTTATTAGTTTTAAGTTTTTTTTTTCGTTACATTTCTATTAGGTTTTCTTATTATTTTGCTTTAAGCTAAATTTATGTGCTTTGTTGCAGACATTTACAAATACCATTTAGGAGAAAGCAAAATGGTTACTCAACATGCTAAAAGGTACAGAACAACTTCAATCGAATTCCACTTCTTTATTTTTATTTACATAAAATTCAAAATTACATTTTTATTCTCTTTCATCCTATGATTAATTTGTTTATGTTTGTTTAAATGGTGTGTATTTTACATATTTGTATTAAGTTAGGGATATACTTCTTCTTTTTAGTTTAGTCACAAAGTTGAGTTAGACATTGATCTCTTGGAGTTAAATCAGTTTAATCTGCGATCAATTTTATCCTAGCATTAAACATTCTATACTGATATCGCAAAGACACATTAGCTTGTTTTTTTCTTAGATTTTTGGTTAATATTGATGCCGAGAAATTAGTTCCAAATTATGATGTTCCAGCAATTTAAACAGGTGACAAATGACTATGAGATTATGAGAAAGTAACAATGTCACTTTAGGATCAGAGATATCCCTTAGATTTAAAGACTTACTCACGTTCTCCGTGTGAGCACTGTCGAATAGGCAATAGAGTATTATAACTAATGTGTGCAGCGTTTTGGTTCTTGTATCTTTATCCCACACTCCATTACGCAATATATATAGTGTTGCTGATCATTTTCTTTTGGTTGGTGTTTTATTTGGTAGACTACCTAATCTAATCATGACAAGACTATAAATGTGAAATATCTTATGGTCACCTGCTCTATGCTTCCAAAATGTTCACATTTCAAAAATGCTACTCGCATTTGCTTGATTGCAATTTTAATCTTATTGAATTTGGTCCATTTTAGGTGCACATATAGGATAAGAAAAATAAACAAACAAAATTGAGCCCTACTGCAAGCTCGCAAAGCGTAGGTCGTTATGAAGCCATTTTTTTACTCATTCGGCCTAACAATTATCTAATTCGCATAATTCTTATCTAATGTGTACATAGGTGTACACCTATCAATTAATTAGATCTTGTGTTACTTAAATATTTTTACACATGTTTGTTAATTAATGTGTATATAGGTGTACACCTGTTGATATATGATGTGCACATAGTTGTACACCTGTAGATGTTAACGTGCATATAATTGTACCCTTGTTGATTGTACAAGTCTAGTGTGATCTTCTTAGATGCGATAATAGATGCTTTTCTAGCTGTGGATCGTTGTAGAGTTGCCGATTTAGGTTGATACGGTTAATTTCTTGGCATTCAGGTTACCATCCTTTTATAAATGTATATATTGGTGCACCTGTAATGCAAGTGTACAAATTGGTGCACCTGTAATACAAGTGTACTTATCAGTGCACCTTTGATAAGATGAGTGCAGGTGGATTTCACTGTCATTCTCAACCTAGAAAAAAACCTATTTTTGGAACTGGGATGGTGGATTTCACTGCCATTCTCATCCTAGAAACAAGCCTGTTTTATTTTCCTGGCCAAATATGTTGTGTTGGCTGTGCAGGGTACCTAAGAAAGCCAAGAAGTGAGACACTACTATGCTGAGCACCTTAGGTTGGTAGAATTTTGTCATATAGAGGTAGATTTTTTGGGAGTTTTTTTCTACTATTTTTGTTTATTACCGTTGAGTAGTAATCAACGATTAAAGATGCTTAGATTATGGAAATCTCTATACTCTGTTCAAGTTGTATTTATTTTGTTTGTGTCGAGTGATACTGTTTATTCCTTTATGGTAAAATGGATGCCACAATGTGCATATAATTGTACACATCTTGATTCTTAATGTGTACATAATTGTACACATTGATTCTTAATGTGTACATAGTTATACACTCGTTCGTTAATGTGCACATAATTGTACACCTTTTGATCATTAAGATTTTTTGCATCCTAGGGCACTAAACACGTAGTTCCTTGGTAAGATTAAGAATGTGTATATAGTTGTACACTCGTTAAGTACAACCTTCGTTTAATGAAATACCATATTGATTCTTAATGCGTACATAATTATACACATGTAAATAGCTAATGTGTATATAGTTGTACACTTTTTGATTGTTAATATGAATGTTTGGAGTTGTGCATGTTTTACAGGGGTGTACTAGTGTATATATTGGTGCACCTGTGTAAATCTTATGAAAAAGTACGTTTTTATTGTTTTACAACGGTGTACATATTGGTGCACCTGTGAGAATTAACTCCCATGAAAAAATAGGTTTGTGTGCGGTTGTGAATGATTAACTTTATGCATGTTTTGAAGTGGTGTACGTATTGGTGCACCTCTGTAATTCCCATGTAAAAGTAGGTTTGTGAGTGGTTATGAATGATCGTTTTTCTGCATGTTTTGCAGGGGTGTACACATTCGTGCACCTGTATGATTCCCATGAAAAAGTTTGTCCGAGTGTGAATATGAATGATCGATTTTATGCATGTTTTGCAGGGGTGTACACATTGGTGCACCAATGTATTTTCAATGAAAAAGTAGGTTTGTTTGTGGCTATGAAGGATTTACTTTAGGAATGTTTCACATGGATGAATATATTGATGCACCAATATACTTCTCATGAAAAAGTAGGTATGGGTGTGAGTATGATTGATCTATTGTGCATTTTAGTAATCTCGTTTTTGGTAAAGTGCAATGAATCACTATACTGGGATGTTTCGAAGGCATATTAAGTTTGTGTAGTATTGCCCACATGGATTGTGTCTCTAACCATAAACTGAGTAACTTTTTATTTTGATCGTTTTCTTGTTTTGTTTTCTTATGTGGATGTTAGTGAAAGGATAATCACTTTCTTTTCAAGCTGCGATTTCTTATCTTCATTGGTTTGTCCTCGATGCAGGTTATCTGCTAAACTTACCTCTGCAAATCTGGACGTTATCCAACTAGAGATTGGCGTGGCTGGTATTTTTCTCAGTTTGTGCAGATTAGGGTGGCAGTTTGGCTATCATGGACTCTGGATTTTTTGGATCTTTGTAGCGGTGTACATAATTGTACACACCAATGTAAATTAAAAAAAATTAAAAATGAAAATTATATAGTCATATGGGTACTCTTTTTGTAGCTCTCGGAAAATGCTTTCCAAATATATAAAGTTTGTGAATTTTGGATGAGGAGTTCGAAAGATAAATCGTTTTGAATTTTTTTTTAATATATTATTTAAAACCGGTGACGTCATCATGAGTCACTATAGACTAAACTGAAAATATTTGGACTAAATAGTAAATAATGAGGGTTATTAGTATACTTTCCATATATTTGGACTAATTTGTACCTAGTTGACTAGGTCTGGACTAAAGCGTACCATTTTGAGCGGTTTTGGACTGAATCGTTTTTTCCCTTAGACTATCCACCTTTTGGTGATAAGTAGGGTCCTAATTACAAGTAAATGACTAATTATCTGTGATTTTAATTAACCTAATTTAATCCAAAATTAAAATAAGAACCCATCTTTATAACTAAATCTAAATCTAATTCAATATCAAAATCAAGAAACCTAGTCGATTGTCTTTTCAATTTTTCATCTTCCCTCTTCCATGAATATTTTTTGTTGTCGACTAATCTCTTCCCAAAATGACTTGTTCTAAGATGTATATTAGAAGGTATTTTTCGACATACCCCTTAATTTATATACGTTGTGATTGATAAATCTAATCGAAATCATCAAAATAGGGGTTCTTAACGGAGTTGCAGACCGAATTTCGGTTAGCAGATTAACCCAAAAGCAAAAGCCAAACGAGCTAACCTGACTCCTAGTTATGGAGAACACCAAGAAGAATTCGGTGAGGAATTGTTGATTTTTCTCCTAACTGAACTTTTAAACTGAAGAAGACTTAGTTTAGTTCGTCTAGGAGACATATTTAGTCTTCTAACCTAACCTATTAAAGTGTTTCAGATAACTTAGTCCATTTAGAATCCTAAAGCTTGAAAAGGTTTGAAAAGAACAATTTTCTGGATGAAATACAAGTTCGGATCTTAGTCTAAAAACTCCACTCAATCTACGTTTGTCTACATGTTCTTCATTTTACTAACCAAATTTAGTCCAAAAACTCCATTATACCTTTTTCATTCTGACAAAATTTTACGCAATTTAAACAATAAAAACTCATTGTTAAGTATCCCTGAGTACCCCTAACACTATGATCTGTATTTTTTTGGTTTTGATTTTAAAAAATCTAAAAACCTAATTTTCCTCTTCTTCTTCTCCTTTATCTTTCTCAAATAATTAAGAGAAATATATGCCTGTTTGAAACTCTGTTTACAAATATATGCATGTTTCTTAAAACTTTCCAAATATATGCATGTTTCCACTTTTCCATCCACTTCTGTTAACCCGATCAATATCTCACGAGTTTGGTCAATTTCTTATTGACCGATAAGATATTTTGATGTGTTGTTTACTTAATTACCCATCAGTGGTCTAAAGAACGAACATAATTGTCATGTGCAGGTCACTTCAACTGACCTAATGCACATTTTCTTGTGGGGTGTACATCCTCAGTCCTTACAATGTATCTATGTAACCTGGAAAAAATCATATCTATTAACTCCATGTCTCGTGTATAGGGTAGTTGTGTCTCGTAATGGATGATATCATTTTTCTTCGTAGAATTGACAAGGCAATTATCTTAATTCACAACTTTAAAATTTGTTGGCACTTCATAGTTCTTACATTGCATGTGTAAATAATATCTCTTATTAACTGTAGCCCCCCCCTAAGCTAGCAGCTGACTAATCCAAAAGATTAACTATAAAATGATTCACTAACGATCTAAATCATCTATTTAAAACACTGAGAAAGAAATTCTAAACAAAGATTAACCTGAATCTAAACCCTCTCAGAAATAAATACAAGAACTTCTCTCAGATGATACATATTTAATAATGAATTGATTTACAAATAGAATATAAACACAAAATAAACATAGCAGAAGCTAACCAACTCCTCGAAAGCTTTCATCGCCACGTGAACATCTTGATCTGTATCTGAAACTTAAAGTGGGAATGGGTGAGCACATCATCCCTAAAAGGGGTGCCCAGCATAAATAACAACTAACTTTCAAGTAATCATTAAAATGATTTAAAGACAATGCAGGTTTTACTGAAAACCGATAAAACACGGAAAACATATAAAGCATATTAAAATAATAATAATAAAGAAAATATAAAGTTCTACCAACCAATAAACCGGCACACATTCACAACATAAGTAATAGTTGAGCGACGTCTTCCTTTGGAGTAGCAAGGCATGACTGTTGCGGATTCTTCAATGATCATTAAAGCGCCCATGAGGTTTCCGTCCTTAAGTCATAAACGATATGTACCTTACCAGTACCTTAATGTACGCGCACTCTACATAGCAAGTATCTAAAGAAAACAAATGGTAAAAATATTATATCCGACCGAAGTGCTTACACAGTGGACAACCCATAACCATCCCCATGTAAATCCAACAATCATATATAAGATTCTTAACATCATTCTCTTTAAACACCAAAACATAATACAATAGATTGTGAAAGTAATTTAAAAGAACAGTAACACTCACGTATGAGACATGCTCTGCCCCCTTACAGAAATAGGGAAAGTATAATGGCCAAATTAAAACCAGACCTATATAATATTCAACCCAACGAGGTCTATCTAGGTTTGCAATAAATAGGTATAACATTTGGGGGCACAAATCTCACACCAATCAAAAGGAAAATATTTCCTTGCATGCTAACAATAAATAAAGATTGTAACCACTTTCCAGTTAATGGAAAGAATCACATTTTGAAAATAAGTAAATACACCCAAAACACGGATATTAGTTATTTTTAAAGATCCAAACCCATCCAAAATGTAAAAGAAAATTAGTTTGTATTACACACATATAATACATGCATACACTATCATATACTAGCAAAGATATGCATTCCTTTCGCAATATAAATAGATTTAAAAAACAATAATGAATACAAGAGAGTTCATTATTGATTCCCACCTCTTTTGATGACAAGCCTCGCATACGTTGAGATCCATGATCCACTGGTTCATCCTTTGAATCGATCGTTTTTAATAACGACTAACTGTTAATCACATAAGCACTCTAAAGATTAGCCAAAGGCTCATACAAGGCTCATAACATAATCTCATACAATTCTCTAGTTATAAGCTAAGTGAACTATCTAATGGTTTTAAGCCCATTTATGGTACTATACCTTTTTAGTAGGGGTGTGCAACGGACGGACGGTTGTGGATTAGGGGTCACCAGTAACCAAACCGTCAAATTTGCGGATTTGGAAAATTGAACCGTGACCGTCCCAATCATCCGCGGATTTTACCTCTGCAAATCAGCGGATTGTACGGGCCGGATGCGGATTAACCGCGGATTTAATCCAAAAAAAAAATCAAAATAATAATAATCAAGTAATAGGAGAATCAGGTTTGAGTTTCGAGGGTGTTCTCTAGTTATTTTCAACAGTCAAATAGATGCTTCCTTGTTTAATATAAACACCGAATCACCTGCAAGTGAAGCTCAAAATGAGGGCATAAAGAAAGTTGGTGTTGCAGATGTCGAACCAAACAATGAAGAACCACCACCTGCATCCGAACAATAGGTTCTGTACTGCAATGTGCCTATCTTGATAGATGCACTAGCACCCTCTCTTAGCTAAAGAATCAGTTAAGAAAGTCCACCTTCATGTACGTTTTCTTTCCATAAATCTACTATTGCAGCCTTATGATCAGAGCAAACACAAATATTAATAAATATTATCTATATTCTTGCTCACAGCCTACTCAAATGCACGTACAAATGATAACAAGAATTTCAGCTACATATATCTAGTTAGCTATACGCCTATACCAATACCATATGCCACTGCACCCAACACCTGACAGTAAAAAGTTCACCACAAGTTCACAACACCCGTCATTTTAGTGCAGTAGTAAAAGTTTGTTCTTTTAACATCTTCCTATATGCCATCTTCCTCTAGCAGGTATGTTTTGAATGATCAATTTAGGTTTTAAAACTGAACCTTCCAATATTATTCTAGTAGTTTTATGAAATTTCTTCACTACCCTACGGTGCGGATAAATCCGCGGATTTACAAAACCAACCACAACCAAACCGCTAAATCTTGTGGATTTGAGAATTCACCCATGACCGGCCCATAGACTCTTGCGGATTAATTCACCCGCAATTTTGCGGACGGTTGCGGATGAAATCCGCGGTTCCGGATTGTATGCACACCCCTACTTTTTAGTATCTATCTTTAGCATAAAAAATGTTTACTAATTCAATTAGGTTGGTTCTATAGTCCATTTGATAAGTCTAGTGAATATCTACAACTTTGTAGAAGGAACCAAAAGCTAATTCAGACCATAAAGGGTCCAAAACATCAAACTAAGAAAACATGGCTCTAAGCCCAAGACCAACAAACTAATCCCTTAATCTAAGGCCTGGTCCATCTGGGTCAACTGACGGTCAGAGGTCAACTAACAATCAACGTCTAAGTCAAGGTCATGGTCAAATGAGTCAAATCGTTCAAGGTCCACTGAGTCAAACAGGAACCGGTGAGGCAACTCAGTCAACAAGACTGATTCAGGTCAAAGAAATAACTCAGTCAAATACCCTGAGTCAGCTAAGAAAAGAGTCAGTCAGATAATCTGACTGGGATGACTAACATGCTTAAATTCTAGAAACATAAGTTCATACAATCATTACCATAAACATAATTTTACAACTCATAAAGAATTTAACCTAAACTATACAAAGCCAACTCTATAATCTAGATAATCTAGCAATGCATTCTAAGTATTCCTATATCTCTATCCACTGAAACAATGCTTCTGCAATTCTAACTTCATCTAGTTTAAGCTTAACCTCATCTTCCTCATCATTCTCATTATATCTTCATTTGTACCCACGACAACATCACAAATATCTCTATAACTTTATAACCAACAGTCTCATCACCCCCAGATTCAACAACATCATCATAGCCATAACTCAACACAACACCACACCCTCAGACTTCACCTACAATATAACTCCGTAAATCGTGCACTTGTAATCAATTCCATAGCCAAACATTGGACACATCTTCTCAAGCAACACTTCCCATTCAGTTTAGCTTCATTCTTCACAACATCTTATATCTATACTACCAATTCACATTCATTATACTTTTATCTTCATAACCCATGTATCTCAACATGATCTAATCTACAAATACCATTCTATATTCTCCACTCAAAACTCCCATATTCATCTTTGTGGTTAAACTTCACAATTAACCAAACCCATATACAATCCTAAACATACATCTACCTGTCACTATCATCATTATCATCTTAGAAAAGATCAAACCAACTCAGCAACCATTTCAGTAATAACACAATCCTTATTTTAATCTCTTAATTGTTTGCAACATGAGTTTCATCAACTCATTATAACCAACCACTCAACAGCTGCAACCTTAACTTAACGAAAATAGAATCTTACCCAAGAACCAGCATCCACTGAATTTCTTTTTCCCCAAATCCAAATCCAATTCTACTGAAACCCTAACTTCTACTTCCACTAAAGAACAAAAACCCTAATTGTCTTCAATCTCGAATTCAAACTCAAAACATCAATCATTCTCTTCAATAATATCAGACCCATCCTTTAATTTAATCCCCTAAACTAACACCTTTATCTTTTGGTCTTTGAAATTCATATAAAACCCTAACTTCGGATTCAATCACCAAAACGACCTGATAACACCAAATTAACAATTACCCCTTCCTTATACCTCTATCAGAAACTCATAATCTTCATCATTTTTACTCAAACTCTAATTCAAATCCATAAACCTTAACTTCAACTACAACAACATCGGCTTCTTCTTCTCTCGAGTTCAATCAACTTCAATTCTAACTTCATCTTCTTTAATTCATCCCACTAGCTAAATTTCTATGAAAGTCTCACACAAAAACAACTTAGTTCTTCTGAACTGAGATCGACAGAAAGGATAAGAGGAAGAACAGGGAAGAAGAAAGAAGAAGGAAGAAAGAGAAAAAGAAAAGAGAAATGATTTCTCTTCAACACGTCTTGAAGATAAGGCCAAATTATTTTTCCACGACATCCACTTTTTTGGATATGGGCAGCCCCAGGTCGGTCTAAGGCCCTTCATACTTATCCGATGATATATTCTTCGTCCAGTGTCTGAATGACACGTTCAATTAGTGATGAGCACGAAAGTGCGACTCATTTTCTCCCACAAATACATTAGCTAGGACTCATTTTATCACTAATAATCTTGTTTGTAGGTGTTTTTATCAAATAAGCTCTTATGGAGAAAGTTGCTCGAAAAGTTGATTTTGGCACCAGAAAGAAAATTGTTATTCGGACTCACAATTTTGGATAAGGGGTAACCTATTACTATAGGGCACTCCAATGGCTAAGGGGCTCCCTGATTTGCTATATACATCCCCCCATTATGGGAACCCTTCAAACTATTACGGGGCACCCTTCTTCATCACCAAAAACAACATGCTTTGGCGGGAAAAACTAATATGTTTCTGTGAATATATTTGGGATTAATTTGAGGAGATGTTGTGGGGAATTATTCTTGTATATGGATAGATATCATCCTGTTTTGAGTAAACAGGGGTGGTAATTGTAGTTAATTCGATAAAGGAAGGAAATTATCACCGGTTAGAAGAAATAGAGGATGGAGATATTTCGTAGATTCTATTGAGAAGATTTTTTTGCAGATTTTCATGGATTTGAACAAATATTATGTGCTCACTATGTACACACGTTTTTTAAGTGTTTTGAATAAGCAAACTCGGTTATTTTCGGTAGTTATCCAAAACAGGACAAGGAAGATATTCTCGGGTTTAATTAATTTGATTCTCTGAGTTAATAGAAAGTTACGTATGATGATATTCTCTTAAGATTTTTCTGTCGGGTGGGAAGTTTTGGGATGAATCAAACAACTCAGAATCGCGTGAGAATAAAGAAAATATTACCGAGTTTAATGTCATTATTGTGAGAAGATTATGACCATTTATTCGAAATATTTCTTGATTGTTGGGTATATAAATGATTCCTGGGAGTCAGAGAAGATTATCGAGAGTGAGGGAGCCGGGAGCCTATACCGAGCAAAAATAGTTTTTATTCTTTTATTTTTTTTGTTTTTGCAATAATGAGTAGCTAAACCCCATCACTGGGTCGACGGAGGAATCCGAATTATATACATGGGTAAAATTATTTTATTCTCTATATGACTTTAGCATTATTTTGAATTGATTTATGATTCGATAAAATTAGTTGTGATTCAATTAGATAGGTTATGATTTGTTTAGATAATCTATGCTTAGGGGATACAATTAATGTTTTGAGGATCTACTTTGGCAAAACAAGAGTCGATGTTTTATTTATTTACTGAGCGATAATTTTTGAGAATAAATAATTGAACCTCGTGTTGTGGATTCGATGGAATCTTAGACCCAGTGACTCTCTCTTTTATTATTTTCATCAACCTTTAAATTTAATCTTCGCAAATCTATGAGAACGAATCTTAATTACTACTACGAAAACTTTGAAAAATATTAAATCAAGTAGTCCATTCCGCGTAACTTTCTGAGATCTATCCAGCGGTACAAGTTTCGAATCTAAATCGTTATTAGATTAATTTCTATTAATTAATGTTCGTCTCTAATTAATTGAGTCATTACCAGCTTAGTCATCTCTTGAATGGTCTAATCAAGTTGACGAACTTGAGGGTGGTTACATTAACTTTATGCTTCAGTGATGTATTGGGAGTCATTATATGATTGGGTATATTACAGTACTGTCTTGGATGCTTCCTAATTGTTTCTTGGAAACATGATTTACAAAAGGAGTATGTATGGTAAGACAAGGGAGCTTTAACTTAGCAGAAAACAATTTGACTTCTTGCAACTCCAAGCATTGATTGATACTTGTATGTTTCGAGTCTTTTGACTAGAATATTGCTACATGCGCAAAATTTTATGATTCACAAATGGCAACTAGTTCGAATTTTTACACAATTGACATAAAGAGAAGCACATGTGTTAATGCATCCGTGCTTATAGACAATTGTTAGATGAAAATTTTGATGAAAACAATTTCAGTTCTGATTAATATATTGCACTTCATTTAGTTGCTTTTTTTTTTCTTCCTACTTCTTGACGAAAATTCATTTAGTAGCTTGTTTTTTCTCACACTTATATCGTAATTAATCTGATTCTGTAATCTTATGTTTATTTTATGAATCTGATACAATACTATCTGTGTCTGTTGCAAAAAATTTAGAGTTACAATTTCCAAATTCTCCATATTTATATTTTGCATTTGTTCTTATTTCCACATGGAAACTAGTGATGAAGTGTCAAAATTCTCCACGTGTACAGGTTACACAGTGCCCTATCCGAGTTGCAGTGAAAACTCAGCGATTTAGAGGACTTTTAAGTCTTTTTTCTAGACTTAACTGCTTTAACTTTCCGTTAACCACTTTTGGTCAAGATATGCATATATTTGAAAACTTAAAAAAAACAGGCATATATTTGAAAACGAGAAAAAAAAACAGGCATATATTTCCAAATTGCCCAATAATTATTCATCTTAATCTGCTAACTCTAATCCTAACAGTTGTATATATAATCTAAATTTAATAATTTGTTAACTAAACCAAATGAATTAACCGCTAATGAATAAAAGATGTTTAGGCCATTAACAAAAATATATGGATAAGGAGTATTTTATTTTAATTCATAATGACCTACTTCGGAATAGGGGAACGGTCCCCTCAAAAATGGGTTCATCCCAAAAAAGTGTTCATTATAAAAGCCATAAAAGCAGCAATCCCGACTTCCTGTCTATAACAAATCTATCGAGAAGTGAAAAGCAACGGATAATGACAATTTCCATCTGTTATTTTATATCAATTTATCTGATATATTCTTTTGAGTTAATATTGAAAGATTGAGCCCTATGTTCCCTGACTCCACAACACTTTTCTTATCACAATCAATTATTCATAATTTCTTTTGAGTTTGTTTTAAAAAATAAAAGAATGATTGTGTCAAATTTTTATTCTCTGTATATTATTTCGTAAATGAACTTAATAATAATAATGAATAAAAAGAAATAAATGAGTAATCTAAATATCATTTTATTTGATTTTTCATTGAAATTCGAATTTAATAAAAATAAGTCAAGACATTCTTGCTATAGCAACGTATAGCTCTAACTCCTTATTGGAGGTTGTTCTAAACACCACAATGAGTAGTATGTAATCTCTTACACTCTGCCTAATTTTCATATGAAAATAAACAAAAAATAGATCAACTAACAAACTAATGTTGTTACAACAACACAAACAAGATAAACTTCTTCACTCCTGGATACATGTTAAGATTTAGTCCCCCCAATGCCAAAAAGCTTATATCCGGGCCTTACAACTTAGTTTTCTCCACTACCTCTCTACTTTCTCAGTAATATAATATCTAAAGACTCAAAAAGAGTCGATTGAAATTGCAACAATCCATGATAAGTCTGAAAATATTGCAGATATCTAATGAATGAATCGGGGTACACATACACCACAAAACTCAACATTATAAAATGATGTTTCACAAGTTTTTCAAGTTTTGTAGCATTCTTACGAATCTTTGATCTAGGGCTTGCTTGCTTGCCTACTCCTTATATGTTTTTATTTACTTATTTATACTTTTAGTTAGAGACCTAAGCGAATAAAAGCAACTTTAGATAATGTGACTAATTTTGGTCCTTTACATCTACCAAATCTTCTTTGATTTAAGAATTTTCTTTTAAAAAAAAAGTGGTATATTTATATACCATATACTTGGTCATACCAAGTATGATCCCCTTCACCCTTTGAAACATTTGGATTGACGACTTGCAAAGTCAAATTATGATTTATGGCGTTCGGATAAAATGATTATAATATCCGCACAAAAAGGTACAACCATTTTGTGGATGATAAGGTTACTTTGCTCGGTAACCATTTGGAAAATTTAAAGAGATTAAAATAAATTATGAAATTTATCCGAACAAATCAATTATAAAAACCTTTAGAAAAAAGTTTCGGACATACTCAAGCCAACGAACTAGACTGGATCATCTTATCAGTTCAAAAATATTTCTATGTTGAGTTGTCATTATAACAATGTTTTCTCTACAAAAAGGGATACAAGTAAAACCAAAATTGTTTCAAGAACATCGTACTTTAAAATTTGTTAACCACATGAGTAAGATGTTGGGTTCGTTGATCAGTAATATGAAACTAAAGTATATATTTTATTTTAGTTTTTTCCCCTATCTCACCTCTTTAGAAAAATTGATGTCTAACATTATGATTTGCTCTTTCTTTCTGTTTTTTTTAATACTAGTGTTTGGCACGTGCGTATGCACGTGCAATCTTGATCCGGGTCCATCACGTTTGTCTGCTAGTACCTTATGGAAACCTATGGTGGGTGTGTCCAAACAACAATTACTATTATACACTCACATTATTTATTTCTCATCACTTCAACCACATAGAATAAGGTCAAAATGGTCCAAATGAAATCTGCAGCTTCAAACAATGTTCCTCTACAGTGCCTAAGGGGTGTTCCCTTTATATAATAGAATAGATAAAATCAAGTCTTTTTTTTTTTTAACCTAAGCATCATACATTAGGAAAGATTTTGATTCCAATGGATTCATCGATTTCGAATGGTCAATTATGGTGTACAATAGCATGACTGGCAACTAAGGTGACTGGTTTATTTCCTATGGTGTGAATATATTAACTGTAGTTTACTTATTGAAGGAGGATCCCCGCACACTTCTAATTTCACACAATCTCACACTTTGGGAGATATTTTATCTTAATAAAACTTAAACGTTAGAGTATTTGAAGATAATATTTTGGTAATATGCTAGTCTAATAAAGTTGTACATACCCAAAAAGAATGATTATATTCAAAGATACTAAACCTCAACATCTACCAATCCTAATTATAATTATTTATTTATTTTCTTATATTCCCCTTGCATAATTGACCAAAGCTCGGCTCTTATGAAAGACGTACAAATATATCTATTTGGCCATAATGTTTAGCAAGTAATAACATGTATGCTTTAAACAATGGTAAGAAAAGGCAATAATATATACATACTATACATAGGTAGGGTTTGCTAATGTTTTCTTCTTTTTTTCCTTCCAAAAAAACACTTTCAAAACTGATATATGGTAATAGTTTTTGAGATTAGTGCTTGTGTAGAGGATCTTTAAAGGCTACATAAGCATAAGCTTTGATCCAACCTAATTTTAATGCTTGATTTATCTTTTCTATCACTATTTAACTTTATAAATGACAACAATTTCCCTTTAATGTAAATACAATCATTTTTTTTTTATTCCTTATATTTCACTCTTTAAAAATTAGTAATTTTTTTATTCTAGAAATTATTCTGAAATTATGTGCCTGAACTAACTTCTGAATTTTTTGCTTCCAAAAGTTAAAAACAACTTCTAATATGGTATCCATACCTAAAGACGTGACTATGCTGCAGTCTTACCCTAAAGACGCACATCTGGTGTTCTACCATCCATCCCACAGAACTGAGCAGGGTGCATTCCCTGGATGGGCAATGTGTCATGTATCTAATTCAGTGAATAGTTAATGAAGCAACGTAACATCTCCGATTCATTTTCTTTTCTTCTTATGAACAACGGTGCACGTTACTGGTTCCAATATAAGCATGGTTGGATTTAACATACCTAATTTGTTTTCAGGGGCATGTGCCCGGTCTGGTAAATATAACGAGAACTTGCTATATGAACTCCGTAGTGCAGTACATGAAATCCATACCCGATCTTAGAGCTCTGCTCACCGAATACCAGTGTGGAGATTTAACAGCTTAGATAAATCACAAAAGTTTTCAGACGCACTGACAATTGCTGCTCGAGCATTGTTTTCCGAGCTTGATGGTGCTAAACAGCCTGTCTCCCCAGATAACTTTTGGGATGTGAGTTTCTTGTTTTTTGATGATATTCCTCGTTTTGCCGAAGAAGACTGTTTTATTACAATGACGTCTCAAATTTCCTCATCTACAAATTGACAATAAAAATTTCTTAAGAATTTTTTTTTTTTTTTAAATAAATTATAATAATTACTAAGTAACATTTTATGAAATCCCACTAACAAGTAGTAGCTTACTGTATTATTTAAAATGTGGCTTAGTAGTCTCATATTGCGCCAATTGAAGATGTGAAAAATTAGATGACGATGGAAAAGCTTTGTTTTTGCGTGTATTCAATATCTTCTACTGAGTGTGGAAGGAAAAGTGCTAGCGTAGGACTGTTATGTGTTCGTATACATATACAATACTAAAATGAAATTTGGTACGAAGGAAAAAGAATAAATAAATCACATTCTTATTTGTTTTTTTAATCCGAATCAAATCAATAATATAAATTGAATGTCAGAGTAAAATAACGTAATGGTGGAGTGATTATGCTTCAATTTTTTTTTGAAGGAAATAATAATTGAGTGATTGTCGTAAGCACGTTAAAACCTACTTTCTCGATGTAGCCAAAGAAAAAATCATTCCCATCCTTCGACTTTAGTTTTCTTCAGCATCTCAGTAATATTGATATCTAACGAATATACACAACTCTCACTCATTCAAAAATATGTAGTTGTTTTGGATATGTAGTAGATCATTAGGAATAATTTACTAAGCTCATATCTTACAAATATAAATGAAAAAACACATTACACATGTATTATTAATTGTGTAAAAAAACTTGATTCCAACAACTGCATCAATCTCAAATGATTAACAATTTAGTTGAAGAGTTTATTACCCATAAAGGGAATCATTTATCTTACCGCACTTATTGTTTATTAAATCTCCCCACATGACACATGACCTGATCTTATGAACCCAACTACCGCTAGAGAAATCATAGAAAAAATATGTTCCTTCCATGCCATTGATAATATGGCCGATCTCCACTCTTATATCGAAGTTTTCCCAAATAAATTAATAATTTTGGGAATTTAGAACATCTATAATTGGACTACAATAATATAGGATGAACTTTTTATCTAAAGGAGATTTTGCTTCTGACTTCTAATAACGTTTTTATTTTTTTCAAAAGAAATCACTGTTCAAACCGATTTTTCATTTGAACTTACATAACTCAAACAAATATAAATCGACAAATTTTGTTGGAAAATTGGGTTAAAACTAGAGGATGAAAAACAGAAACAGAACAATGGTGTACCCCTGACTTCAAGTCTCTTTCGATTCTTTTAGAAAATAATTCGACCTTTCCCAATTAACTTGGCGAGTACAACAGGCTCTCGAATTATTCCTTCAGGATTCAATGAAGTCCTAACACCGTAATCGAATTCAAGGATTGTAGTTCCTTGACCCGACCAAGAATCACACTTTATAAGGTTTTGATGATGCTTTTAAAGAAGAAGAAAACAAATTGCTTTTGATGTATTGGAATGGGAGAACATCTTCGCTACTTATAGTGATATTCATGCATGTTGGTAATGTCATTTCATCACCAACAGACACTCCCAAAAGCCATTAATGGGGGCTTATGAGAAGAGACGCGTCTGTTCATATTTGAATGGAAACTTCTAGGTTTTCCAAAGTGAAACCAGGTCGATCACCGAAAACTCAGTGGCAAACCTTGAAAATATCCAACAAATTGAAGAGTCGCTTGGATCCATCTTATCATGGGGAACAATGTGGTTACTTATTAGACAACATGGTGGTAAGTGGAATAGTGCGTATCTCAATATTAAAAGCCTAAACAGTCTTTCAAGGAAATAAGGCTTCATTTCAATAACCTTGATCCCCATATTTTGTTTATGCGACTATTGTTATGCTATCCAAAACCATTAACATATCACATTATGTCGAACAGTTGAAAGACTCAACTCCCGAGCCTTTAGCTTGAGTTTTCTCCACCATCTCGATATTTCTATGCAATATTAATATCCTAATAATATCCAGCGATAAAAAAACTTATCACTGAGATCATAATTTGTTGGTTTCAAAATTGTAGTTAAAGTGATAGATTTCATCTTTTAGATACATAAATACGATAATATTATATCACACATCGTGAATCGGTTAAAAAAGAACTTATGTCCAACAACTTCGTCAAATTTAAATAAACTAATAAGGTGTATAATTGCATAATTAGCAATGAATTTCTTTATTGGTTATGGAGGATTAACGTATTCATTTTTATTATACTTATAATTTTTTTATATGGGTTTCGTTATCTTATGCATCCATGCACAAGATAACACCTAATGATTGAGCTAATTTACTCAACTAATCAATCTCTTAACAACGACCGAAGTAATTGTTAGATCATGCAATCAACATTATTAATCACAAAGAAGTGTATTGATGCCAATCTACTCATCTTATCAATCCAATCTATCACAAAGATAAAACGATTATAGTTGGATCCCTTTCCAGTTGAAACAAGTATTGTGCACACCAAATATTATGACCCAAAAAGTCTTTTTGTCTTCAAATCTTCTTTAATCTTCAATCAGCACCTGCACACAATCAAATTGAATCTCTTGTGATCAATCACACATAGATTGGAGTCTGTTAACATTGGATTATCACAAGACGTCTTTAGATCTACAAACAGTCTAAAGATCCCCGTCGAAACTTCGATCTAGTTTGAGTGAATCTTATACCATAAGAGAAGATTCTCAAGTATAAAAAAACTAGGTGCAATCAAAGTTCAACAACCGTTAGTCAATCAATTCAGTCTAAAACTAATAATAAACTGCAATTATCTAGTTTCCCACCATCGGTACTATTAGAGTTTCTTAATCCTAAAGAATTCTTTAAACTGATCGGCCGTAAGAAATTTCGCCTAATTAGGTTACTTTCCTCTCCGAAAAGGCGGCTCCACCAGTAACAACAAAACTATGTATTTTTGCTGGCTCTGAGGATTAGTTTGATCGAAATGCAAACTTTAATATTTATAGAAAAGGAAGTTAATTTGTATACCAAGGAATTTCCAAAACCGAATATTCTCAAAGATATGCAATAAACACAAAATCGGTTTTCATAACTCCTGAAAATGCACAGTCCAAATATTGACCGAAAAATAGAAAAATCTATAATCAGTAAATGCAGATTACTAATTATTATTTTCTAAAGATATACATTTAATTGTTGGAGATTAAATAGCATATAAAAACTAAGAAACATTAAATAAAAGATTCTCAATTTATTTCGATCCTGGGATTCTCCTTTAGCTATTAAGGGATATCTTTGAACAATTAATGATAAGAGTTACTTCACATGTTCAAAGTATGTCGACATCTTTACTTTGCAAGTCCTTTTTCATACTTACAATCTTGGAAACGATTTTCCACACTTCCAAACAAGTTTAGAATTGGTTCGTCTAAATTCCAAGAACTATGTGATTGATTATGCTATCAAATCACTAATCATGGGTTTCACGGTTCTATCAAAACAGGTTCGGTTCTACCTCCATGTGAGTATTGTGCATAGTCACGCTAGTTACCAAAATTCGGTTGACTATGTACTGGGATCGGTTCCCCAAAACTTATGGTAATTACCTGTATTCGGTTGCACATGTCTATAGGATCGGTTCCCCAAAAACTACAAACTTGTTGCACATATTCATAGAATCGGTTCCCCCAAAACTACAAACTTGTTGCACATGTTCATAGGATCGGTTCTCCACCATCTCGATATTTCTATGAAATATTAATATCCTAACAATATCCAACGATAAAAAAACTTATCACTGAGATCATAATTTGTTGGTTTCAAAATTGTAGTTAAAGTGATAGATTTCATCTTTTAGATACATAAATACGATAATATTATATCACACATCGTGAATCGGTTAAAAAAGAACTTATGTCCAACAAATTCGTCAAATTTAAATTAACTAATAAGGTGTATAATTGCATGATTAGCAATGAATTTCTTTATTGGTTATGGAGGAGTAACTTATTCATTTTCATTATACTTATACCCGTATACATGTTAAGGTTCATTAAAACAACAATTTCTTGCATTGGAAACAAGATTCGTTTGTTTTATTGTAATGGAAACACTAATTATTTGCATTGGGAACAAAAATTATTGTTTTTAGTGTAAGAAAAACCAATTTCTAGTAGAATAAGACAAAAAAACACAATTTCCAAAGAAATAAAATAATTATTTGTTAAACCTTAACATGTATACGAGTATACAAGTTAACAAAAGCCTTTTTTTATATGAGTTTCGTTATCTTATGCATCCATGCACAAAATAATACCTAATGATTGAGCTAATTTTCTATGGGTTGTAGTAAACAATTATAAACAAATAGGAGAGATGGTGTTAATAATTTTTTTTTTACTACGTTAATTACCCTATGCTAATACATAAATATATTAACTATTTCTTAATTAAAAATGAATTATTTAATCTTTTGTTAATTAAACCACTTTTTTCCTATCTACGTTATTTTTGATTAAATAATTCATTTTCACTATGTAAAGGTCCAATAATTTTAGTTTACTTCAATTGCTCTATAATTCTTTCAGTTTATTAAAATTCTTAGTTTTATCCAAATTCCTAATACTTTAAAAAATCAATCACATTTCTTCCAATTGAGACAACACTAGTTTCACTATTAGAAAAGAAAACTAACTAGTGAGTAATAAAAATAAATGACAAAATATTAAAATTGTTAGAAAACATGATTAAAATATAAGATAATTTGAAAAATAGTAATTTGGGGGGAAAGTTAGAAAGTATTAATTAGGTTTGAGAAAATAAATTAATGAGAGAAAATAAAATTAATCGAAGGAACTAGTTATTATAAAATCTTAATTAGTTATGCAGTAGAATAATTAAATTAATGGGAGAGAGAATTTAATTAATATGGGGTAAAATAGCATTTTGTCTACTATTTCTCACCAAGTAATGCACGTTGTTGCATTACTCAATTACGTAGGTGTTACTATTTCTCACCAAGTACGTTGTTGCTATTTCTCAATTCATAGGCGTTAAATCAATTACGCTTGCCGATCATAAAAAAAAATGCATATTGTTGCAACAAAATTGCCTGAAAAATCGGGAACCAATATATATAACAATTTCAGTTTCTATAAAATTCAAAAAAGAAAAAAACAAAGTGAGGTAAGGATGTTGTAGGGAGCAAAGTGAGCTAGAGAGAGGAATCTAAGTAACTTCCGGTTAGAAGGAGTGTAAAAGAAATTTGGATTTCACAGCAGGAAAGGAAGATTTAATGGAATGGCGAAATCAGATTTTAGTAAAACAAGCGATGGAAATTCTTAGCAGCCGCAACAACCTTTTAGGTTTCAGTTTTTTTTTCCAAGGATAGGAAACCAAGTGGCTGGTAAACTTGCAAAGGAATCAAAAATCTCTCTTCTACATCAAACCTGGATTTCCGATTATCCAAGTTTTTTATTTCCTTTTTAGAGTTGGATTGTAAGATTATCAGGTTTAAAAATAATTCGACAACAATTAATGTATTTTCTTTCCTTGTTTTTCTATAGAATTCTGTAATTGATGGTAGCTCAAATTTTGATTTTTAATAGGGGGAAAGCCACTATTACTAGAGGGAAAGCTGACCTCAGTCTAACCTGTTTGACTATGGGCAAATATTGGGTGGATAAAATAATAGGCTTTCCCCCTATCAAAATTTATCTTTTGAGGATGATTTCTTATATCACCGTTTAACCTTCCTACAGTCCCTGACACACCCATAAAACACTAGCTTTCTTTTGTTATGCATTACGGTTTAAATCGTATTAAAAAGAGAATTATTGTTTATGAAACACTCTCGAAATTAGGGAAGTCCAAAAATGAAGATGAATGCCTGGGAACGATTAACTTGGATGAACAATGCCATTTCGCAAGTGGAAGGAAATGTACGCATCAATTTCTTTCTCAATTGTAGTATATATTATTTAGTATTATTTGAGTGACGCTTCGTTCTCATCAGAGTACAGTAGCAGCTACTGGAATCCTAATAAGATACTTGGATTGGAATTCTGCTACCGTAGAATTTTTTTAGTTTTTGATTTCTTGTGCTAAGAGTTGTTGGCAGTACCCCAAAAGAAACTTGTATCCACTTTATATACCACATGATTACGTCCAATAATTTGTAGTATGCGGCTGCAAAGATAATAGAAGAGACTACGGACTGTGTACAAAGATATGGTGGAGGACGGGATTCCAGTTGAAGATAACAGGTTGTGGAAGAAAATTAGTACTAAGAATCTAACACAGTTCAAAAATCGGTCATGATGCAATCATTCTTTTCAAGAATTAATATAGGTGTCGGATGAATTATATCTTTCATTTGTGAACTCCTCCTTTACACCAACTAATGAGTTCATCGGAATCAACTTGCTTATTTAGTTTTAGAGATGAACCATAACTATTTTGTTAATTAATTAATCATTACTTACGATGGCTATGGTTGATAGGAATTCAACAAGTCATCTTGTTGTTCTACGAACTTGATTCTTGTGTCGTTTGGTTTGATAGTTAATGTATATAAACGGTGTAAGGATGGTGATATAGGAAGTTAAACTCCAACCATAATTTTTAAGCTTATTACTTTATCCACCCAATATGACCTGGAGTCAAATAGGCAAGACTTAGGTCAGCTTTCCCTCTAGTAAAAATGGCTTTCCCCCTATCAATAATCCAAATTTTGGGCAATTTGTTTTATTAAAAATTGACCTCCTCTTACGGAATTCCTCCCTCTTTTGTATTCCGATCTCTTTTTAGTAATACAATCTTATCTTCAAAAATGAAAAAAAATATATCCAAAAATGAAAAATAAAAAAAGATCGAGTAATTTATCCAAATGGATTATATTTTACGTCGGTAGATTCCACGTGATGGGTTGCTTCCCCTTTCCCATAGTTGATTCACAAATAAATATATATACCATATAAATATTCAATGGATTAGTCATGTTAAATATGTATTGTAACCGTTGAGAGCCTTTTATATATATACCCTATATAGTTCTAGTGCGAACTTCACCGTGAAGAAGGCACATAAAAAGTCTCACTAAAATTTTAAAATTTGTATTTATTAGGCTTGGTTCGATTAGGTACTTTATTTTTCTTAGCCGAATTCGACTAATTATTTTCTCTCTAGGCTAATTCAGTGAGTTGTTCAATTACAAAAACAATACATAGATATTCTATTTTTTTATTTTTTTCTAGACGAATTCAATGGTTGTCCTTTTTCCAAAAACAACATAGAAATTTAGCCGAGTATTATTAATTTTTATTAAACATTTTAAATTTTAAAAAAGGTAAAAAAATAAATAAAATTCCTTTATTACAACAGAAATAAAGTAAAAGAAAATTCCTACAATTCCTTTATTAAAACAGAACCGAATAGAAAAAGGGTACGAAAAACTTGTAGCGACAAAGGTAAATTCTAGCACATAAAGATATTTTCGGATAACTTTTTTTGAAAAAATTAAATTTTATTTTTAAAGAATAACTAAGTCATTTCCTGCCATTAGAAATTTAGAACATCCTTAAAGTTTGTTGAAGGGATGACCTAAAATACATGGCGTCCGCTCATAGTGATCCTCTCAAACATTCCATGGTACCAGGAAAAACCAAGATTGCTAATTGGGGTGTACCAAGCCAAGACAAAAACTGTGTCCTATATAAAACTGTTTTGTCTTATTATAGTTTTGTTACAACCCACTAATCCTGACACCCCCATTAGCAGCCTTGGAAAAAACGTCCATTAGTAAGAGCAACCACAGTCATGGACTAAAACCAAATATTTGATCGAAAACCCAGACACTACGGAGAGGAGTAAAGATCAAATACCAGACTATAACAAAAAACTAGACTAAATTTGGTCTTTGGTTTGGATTTGGTCGGGCGTAATTTAACACTACGCCTGATTGTGGCGCAATTCTGAGTTACGTTTGGTAGTGAGACGTAACTTTAATCTACGCCCGACGGGACGTAGTTTGGATTTGCGCCCCATACCTGGCGGTATGTTCAAATTGCGCCCATTCAGGCGTAGTATCGTGATACACCCCATCAGGCGCGTTTGTAAATACCGCCCCATCATCAGGTCCATCTTAAAATTACGCCTGTTACTACATTGCACCTATTACATGGGACATACTAGTGTACCTGTGGAGTTTTCGAACCGATTTCCATTGCAGTTTCATCTCTTCATTCGGCGAAACCTCCTCCCACATTTTGATTCCGGCGACTGTGTTTTCATTGGCCAACTGGAACTTTTCCCTAATCTGCTTTTCATTTTGCAGATGCACTAGACAAGTTTTTTTTTTTTTTTGAAATATCACTAGTCAAGAATTTGTTTTAATACTCCTTCCGTTCCTTTTTAATAGGCTGGTTTCTATAAATAAATGTTTTAAAAAAATAGGCTAGTATCCCAATTGGGAAAGTCAAATGTTACTTTAATTTTCTGGGACCACTTTTCTCTTAACTTATTTTGATGGCAAGTGTCATGTGGACCATTTCACTTTACTTCTTTTGATGACAAGTGTCATGTGGACCATTTCACTTCACTTCTTTTATTGACAAGTGTAATAAGGACCACTTTCAATGATTAGTTCTCTTAATTTCCTCTAAAAATAAAACCAGCCTATTAAAAAGGAACGGAGGGAGTATATAAATATTTAATCTTAAATTTAATTAGTTGTTGCTATTTAACTAGACAATACTTTTAATCTATTAAACAAGAGTAACAAATGCTAAATGGTGACAAAAAAAATGCTAAATGGTGGAGGGGTTGGTTTATGTGTTTCCTTCAACGAAGTTTTGGTTCATCGGGCGTAATTTCAAGTCACGCCCCATCAGGCGTACTGTGTGATTGCGTCTCATCGGGCGTATTTTGTATTTGCGTCCCATCGGGCGTAGTTTTTGATTACGTCTCTCCGTCGGGCGGTTTTATATATTACGCTCCACACCAAACGCAAATTTCGACTCCGCCCGACATCATGCGTTATTTAAAGTTACGTCCAACCCAAACGCAATTTATAGCTACGCCCCATATCAGGCGAACCTTTAAAACTACGCTCCACCAAATTTACACCTTCACCGTAACTGTTAAGCATTCCACCTAAACTGCTAAAGACTCGTACCTGATAGAGCTGCCAACCTGTGGATAAAGCTCAAGATCGAGTTTACTGTGACTATTCTCACGGATCTATTGTGAGCGTTATTTTAGCTTTGAATAAGTTGTAACCAACTCTGTAAAACTCTTATATAAATATGAGTGCATCTCCACAGTTTTAAGTGTGGAAGATTTCTACCAAATAACCTTTTCTAACTTGGTATCGACCTAGATCCAAGCTACGCTTCCAAAATCACAAAAAAATAAAAATAAAACAACAACCTTCAAAACAACATCTCAACTCAGAAGCGTTCAGATTCATCACTTGGTTACTCTGAAGTTAACTGAAACAAACTATCCATTATGGAAGACCCAGTTTAAACCCATTCTCAAAGGTTATGGCTTATCTAGTTTCATAGATGGAACAAAAAAAATTCTTACTAAAAACACTACCAGATTCAACAACGGTAAACCCTGATTATACCGCCTATGAGGAGCAAGACTCACTATTGGTTGGTTGGCTGAACTCAACCCTGTCTGCTGAAGTTCTAGGGGTTGTCAGAGATTTAGAAACTGCAAAAGAAGTTTGGGATATGTTAGAGGCAGAATATGCACCAAAAACAAAGTATCACCAGATGCACTTGAAGAAACAACTTCATTCCCTCAACAAAGGTAATAAATCCCTCAAAGCCTACTTTAATGATGCTAAATCATTATTTGCCCAGCTTGCCTCTACATGATATGTTGTTAACGCTGATGAGATGAAACAATCCATTTGTAATGGATTGAATCAATTATATGATCTGATAGTCACCTCCTTAAGCACTGCCGGAGATATTGACATGCAAACTTTTTATGCTCATCTTCTGAAGTTTGATATGAGGCTCGAGAAACATCTCTCTGTGATCCAACAACCCATTGCAAATGTGGCTATAACCAATCGTGGCTCCTCAAGTAAATCGGACCCAAAGCACTACAAAAATGCAAACTGTGGACAGTCTCAGCAGTACACGAACAACTCAGCACCTCGTGGTAATCCGCCATCTCAGAAGAAATCTACTAAGTTTGACATACCTTGTCAAATATGTAAGAAAGACAATCACCAATCAACTCGCTGCTGGTTTCGCTACAAGCCAGACCCTAATGCTCAAAGGCCACCGGATGCATATATTTCTTTACCATCAGCTGCACAAGGACATCAGTGGGTCACCGATACTGGTGCTACTCACCATCTCACTACTGATGTGAGGAATCTATACATCCCTCATGAGTATGATGGCACCGAGATGGTTCACGTTGGTAATGGTAATACACTTAATATCGCCAATGTTGGTGATGCTTCATTTACGTATGACTCAAGAATTTTTTATTTAAAAAACATTTACCATGTCCCTCAAATCAAAACAAATATGTTTTCTGTAAGTCAGTTTTGTAAGGATAATAACGTGGTGTTTGAGTTTCACAAATCTCATTTTCTTATGAAGGACAAGCACTCGGGGATCACACTGCTGCGAGGACTGAATAAAAATGGGTTGTACATGTTTGAAGGTGTTCATATGATAGAACGTCCAGCAACCCCTTAGGAAAACTTCTCAACTTCATTCCTAGTATGGAACCAAAGACTAGGACATCCAATGCTACGAACTATTTCTCGGATTTGTTCTCAGAATTCTCTTTCAATCTCCAATAAATTTTTTAATTTTTGTCACTCTTGCCACCTTAGTAAGAGCAAGAAGTTATCATTTTCTTCTAGTGATACTGTTTATAACAAACCTCTCAATTTGGTTGTGTCTGATACCTGGGTGTCACCCACGATATCTAGGTATGGTTTTAGATACTATCTTCTTATAATGGATGTGTTTTCTCATTACACTTGGGTGTTTCCGCTTATCCAACGATCTGATGTTTACCAGACATTTATTCAGTTTCAAAAACTAGTTGAAAATATAACCAACCACAAAATAAAAATATTCCAGAGTGACAATGCTTTAGAATTAAAGAAACTCACAGCTCATTTCAATAATTGTGGAATACAACATAGATTTTCCTGTCCTCATACCTCTCCTCAAAATGGGCTAGCTGAACGTCGAATCCGACACATCACTGAGTCTGGTTTATCATTATTGTTCCATGCTCATATGCCTAAAAGTTTTTGGGCCGATGCTTTTACTACGGCTTGCTATTTAATTAACAGATTACCAAGATCATATACAGAGTCTGTCACTCCTTTACAACTTCTTTATAACGTCAAGTTGTACTATAACTTCCTTCGTGTGTTTGGGTGCTTAGCATCTCCTTGTATGCGTCAGTATAACACCACGAAACTCGAACCAAGATCCCTTCCTTGCATCTTCTAAGGATATAGCGCTGCTTATAAGGGTTATTTGTGTCTCCATAGAAGAACCGATAGGATATATATTTCCCGTCATATATGTTTCGAAGAAGGTGTTTTACCATTTCAGTCTCTCAAGCAGAAGATTCTGATTCCTTCACAAGGTAATATCCCATCAACTACTGGTGTTTTGTTTTCTTCACCTTTCGTTCGTCCAACAACTACGGATTCTGATGCCGTTGTCTCAGATTCAGTTCCCATGCACACACAGTCAGATCAACAAACATCACCATCTGCCGCCTCGAGTTCAGAATTACAACCAGTTTCGTCAGCAGATGATAATGCTCCAGACTCCGAGTCTTCTTCTGTGTCTGCCGCAGTTCACAATACTGATGTTGTTGCTTTACCTATTCACCAAGATGCGGTGCGCCATTCAATGGTAACTCGTTCACGGGATGGTATCGTAAAACCGATTAACAAACTGTGATTAACGGCTACAAAGCATCCCCTATCTGATGCAACATTCGTAGAACCAACGTGCTATAGTCAAGCTTCAAAGATGCTTGAATGGAAGGCATCAATGGACGTACAAATAAATGCACTCATACATAATGGGACATTTTCTATTGTCGAATATAAAGACGGAATGAACGTTGTTGGTTGTAAGTGGGTGTATCGCGTCAAGAAAAATCCTGACGGTAGCATTGACAAAAGAAAGGCACGGTTGGTAGCAAAGGGCTACAACCAACATGAGGGTATAGATTATGGGGAGACCTTTATCCCTATAATAAAGCCTTGCACAATTCTTTTGGTTCTATCACTAGCTGTTATGCATCATTGGGAAATAAAACAGTTTGATGTGGAGAATGCATTTCTACATGGTCAGTTGGACGAAGAGGTTTACATGCAACATCCAGCTGGGTATGTGGATCCGGATCACCCTACGCATGTGTGCAAGCTGAATAAAGCACTCTACGGGCTTAAACAGGCGCCAAGGGCCTGGTTTTCTAAGCTAATTAATTATCTGTTGCAGCTAGGGTTCAAGGGTTACGTGGCGGATATCTCTTTATTTATCTTGCAGAGTAAGTCTTCCATAACCTATGTATTGGTTTATGTAGATGATATCATTGTTACGGGCAGTAATTCAGCAGAGATCAAGCAACTTATATCATATTTGGGGACTGTCTTTGCATTAAAAGACATGGGAGATTTAAGTTACTTCTTGGGGGTTGAAGTTCTGCGTCAAGACAAGCAGTTAGTCTTAACTCAACGAAAATATGTAACAGATCTTCTGAAGAAAACAAGGCTAGATGGGGTGAAGCCTGTATGCACACAACTTGATCCTAATGAAAAAATACGGAAGATTGGCTCCCCGAAGTTTGAAGACCCTACTTTGTACCGCAGTGTTGTAGGTGCGCTTCAGTATCTACATCTTACCCAGCCGGACATATCTGTTGCTGTCAATAAGGTCTGCCAATACATGCATGACCCGTACGTCGAGCACTAGGAATTAGTAAAGAGAATTCTGCGCTACCTTAAACATACGGTTGACTATGGTTTACATTTAAGGTATTCTGACGATATTTCTCTCCAGGCTTACTCGGATGCAGATTGGGCTGGAAGCTTGGATGACAGACGCTCAACCAGTGGACACTGTATTTATTTTGGGGGAAACTTAATCTCTTGGAGTGCTCGTAAGCAGAAGACAGTGTCTAAGTCAAGTACTGAGGCAGAGTACCGTGGAGTAGCAATTGCAACGTCTGAGCTAATTTGGATTCAATCTTTGCTAAAGGAGTTAGGTGTAGCTCATTCAACTCCTATGATATGGTGTGATAATCTGGGAGCTACGTACCTTACTGCAAATCCTGTGTTTCATGTTAGAACGAAGCATATCGAAATCGATTATCACTTTGTCAGAGAAAGAGTAGCTGACAAGTCTCTACAGGTGAAATTTATATGCTCCAAAGATCAACTAGCAGATATCTTCACAAAAGGGTTGGCTGCGCCTAGGTTTCAAGGAATACGTAACAAGTTGCACGTTCACCAGCTGAAGTACAACTTGAGGGGAGGTGTTAAGCATTCCACCTAAACTGCTAAAGACTCGTACCTGATAGAGCTTCCAACCTTTGGATAAAGATCAAGACCGAGTTTACTGTGACTATTCTCACGGATCTATTGTTAGCGTTATTTTAGCTTTGAATAAGTTGTAACCAACTCTGTAAAACTCTTATATAAATATGAGCGCATCTCCACAGTTTGAAGTGTGGAAGATTTCTACCAAATAACCTTTTCTAACTGTAACGCTGCACCACGGACTAAACCCATTTTTTTTAGTTTTTTTAGTTTTTAGTCTTTAGTTAGTCGTACTAAGGCTCCTACAATTGGTATTGGCACGGGCCACGGGGTTAAGCATGAGCCCCCTTCGAGATATTTGGTGCACTCTCCAAGCTTCTCAAAACCCACGAAACCAGAAGAGACAAGCAGATATCGTTTCTTTACAAGGTTCTTAATCTCTTCTAACCCATTTTTCCAAATCAAACCAAAACGAAACCCTAATCCTTGCTTAATCTCTAAGTTGTTAACTACATTCTCAATTTTTCTCCATTGAGTTTACTCAAAACTCTTTTTTTTTTACAGCCAACTGAAAGAAACAATAAAAAAAAAAAATCTGATGATTTTTCGTAACAATTCTTTTAAACCCATGGTCAAAAATTTGATGTATATTCAGAATCTTATCCAAAGATCAAACTCTTGCATTTCTAATTCTCATTTGTTTTGTCTAAATCCTATTTTATATCTAACCGGTAAACTGTTTGATGAAATTTCCCATAGAAGTTGTACCTTACTGGATTCGAAACGTAGTTTCTCTCATGGAAGATTTGTGGAATTAGAAACTTGTAGACTAGTTTTCCATGATTTTTTTTCTTGGAATAATGGTATCTCTAGCTTTGTTAAGAACAAGCAACCTGAACAAGCTATTGGTGTGTTTAAATCGATGCTGCTTTTACATGACCAGAGACCGAATTACGTGACAATTTTAAGTGTGATACGAGCCGTGGGTGCTTTGAATCGGGAAGAAATGACTGGGGTTGTTCATGCATTTGCTTTTAAACTTGGGGTTGGATCAGAAGTTTCGATTGTTACCGCTCTTCTTGGGTTGTATTCTCTACATAATGATATGATAATGGTTTGGCAGAGTTTTTATGGTGCAGAAGTTAAGGATTTGGTTCTTTGGAGTGCATTGGTTAATGCTTGTATGAAAAATGGTAAGTTCGCTGATGCCCTTAATGTTTTTAGAGATATGCAAATTTCGGGTTTTGAACCAAATTATGTAAGTATTTTGAGTATTTTACCTGCTTGTGCTGATCTTGGTGTATTACCGCTTGGGAAGCAAATTCATGGGTTTTGTATAGTAAGGGGATTGTATACAATTACTAATATTCAGAATTCGTTAATGGATATGTATGCAAAATGTGGGGTTTTTGAATGTTCAATTCTAATTTTTGATAGATTACGGAATAAGGATTTAATCTCATGGAACACTATGATCTGCGGGTCTGTGGAAAATGGGTACCCAAAAGAAGCATTGAGTTTTTTCGATAAAATGTTGAAATCTGGTTTTCAACCGGATAGGACAACTATAAGAAATGCCTTAACGGCTTGTTCACAGGCAGAAGAAGTTAAATTTGGATGTGGATTGCATTGCTATTCAATAAAATCCAGGCTAGAAGGTTCGGTTTCTGTTGGAACTGCACTATGCAAAATGTATGCAGATTTTGGTGACATTGTATCCTCAAGAATTGTATTTGATGGTCTTCCTCGGAAGGATATGATTGCATGGAGTGCGATTATTTCAGTCTATGCTCAAACTGGACATTCATTTTTAGCATTTGAAATGTTCAGTCAAATGCAATCAGCAAATGAAGAGCCAAATGAGCTGACTTTGGTTAGTTTGTTACAAGCTTGTTCTTCGATGAAATCTCAAGAATTTGGGAAGGTCATTCATGGTAATGTTACGAGAAATGGCTACTCATCAAATGTGTTCATAACTTCAGCTTTGATTGATTTATACTGTAAATTTGGGCAGTTAGCTCAAGGAGAAGTGCTGTTCAATTCTCTTCCTCACAAAGATATAATCTCTTGGAGTTCAATGATTAATGGGTATGGGATTAATGGGTTTGGTGATAAGGCTCTTGAAACTTTCTCTAAAATGTTAGATACTGGGTTAAAGCCGAACGGAGTTGTCTTCACTTCCGTTCTATCTGCTTGTAGTCACTGTGGATTAGAAGATGAAGGATGGAAGTGGTTTAATCATATGAAAGAACACTTCGGTATAATCCCTGCTCTTTCTCATTATTCTTGTATGGTGGATTTGCTTAGTCGCGCAGGGAAAATTGAAGAAGCATTCAGGTTCATAAATGAGATGCCATTACAGCCAGATGCAACTATTTGGGGAGCTTTACTTGCTGGTTGCAAAACAGTTAAAACGTATGTCGAAATTGCAGAGTTTGCAGCAGAACGACTTTTAACTTTGGATCCAGATAATACAAGCTATTATGTGATCTTATCGAATATTTATGCCGATGTGGGCCAATGGAAAGATGCCGAGAGACTGAGAAGAGTGCTGAAAGAGAAGAAATTGAGGAAGACAGTTGGATTTAGCATGATCGGAAGTTGAAAGCATATAGCAGGTACGGTTGAAATTTTAAAATTTTATATATTTAGAACAATTACAGAAAATCTGAATAGTTCTTGAACTCTAATTTTGCTTCCAGTTATGAAATTTTTTCATAAATTAAAAAATATTTCAGTTAAAGCTTAAAGGTGTAACTGCTGAGTGAGATTAGAATTAATGGGTATTTAGCTTTCCATGCAAATTGTAGAGTTCTTGTTCTTTTATTAAACTTGTTGAAGTGTAACTCTCGAATAAATACCAGCTATTGTAACTCCCACCGTTACGCACTTCTTCTCTGATCACATTATATAAATCCAGGTTTCATGTTTCCTCTCCTATCAGGCCTATCTTTAGAAATGAATAAGGAAGGAATCCTTGAAATTCTTCTTGTCAGTGCAAAGGACATTAGAAACCCGAACTTTATAGGTACTTTCTATCTTGCTGTTTCTCGTAGATAGACGATTATGCATATGGTTTATAGAAGATGTTTGACATTTACAATGTTTTGTAGGAAAACCAAGCTATTATGTGATCGCTCATTGTGGCAAGCAAGAGGTCAGAAGCAAAACTGTTTCAGGTCAGTTTGCTCACCAATTTCTTGCATCAGTTTCTTCGCACTCAAAGTTTCATGGACCACTATAATATTTGCACAAGGAACATTACACGTTTTCTTGCACAGGTGAACACAAGAAAGCTGTATGGAATGAGAAATTGGTTCTCAGATTCCCGTTTTCGGATCTGGAAAACATGTCTCATCTTAAGCTCAGAATTATGGATACATCAAAGTTCTCCAATGCTGGCAATTTCATTGGCGAAACCAGGTATGTATTGTTCCGTTACTAGTAGTTAGTAAGAGTATACTACTTTAAACAAGTTCGTCTTCACCGTTATGATTGCTTTTACAGAATTCATCTTGGAGGAGTAATAACTGAGGGAACCGATAAAGGATTTGTAGAACTGAAACCAGCTCGATACAAAGTTGTGCTTGAAGACGACAGATATAAGGGCGAGATCAAGATCGGCCTTAAATTCAAAAAACTAGTACGTAAATTTCACTCCATGCATGCACTCTATCTATGCACATGAATTGGTGTTCAAATGCATCAAGAGGATCGGTTATGAACTTACCTAACTAAAAGAAACAACTTATTGATTATTAAATACCTCGGTTTCCAAAGCTACCCAGTTTCAGTTTCGAATCTCTGCATTTATTATTGTTTTCTTTACCTTTAAATTATGGAATTGTTTTATTTTTGCAGGGAGATGTGCAACCAACGATGAGAGAATGTGTCAACCTTGTCCAGGAGAAGAAATCGTTAAGGTCGATGGTCAAAACAATAGTAAGTTTATGGATATGCCAAAGGTGGAAATTTTTCTTTCTCCGTAAGAAATCGAATCCAGTAGATGTGAAGAAACAAACGTAAGACGGGGGGAAGTATTATTCTTCATCTTACTAAGACCTTCAGAATCTCTACTTAGAAATGCAGACTGTGTGACCTCTTTTATAGGAAACTTCCTTGCTTTATGATGAAACTGTCATTTTTGTCATTCAATGATTTCAATAAGAACGAATTTTCAGGGTTTCCATTCCTTTCTTTAACTTGTGTTGAGAATAATGGTGCTCTCAACTTGCACCTGGTAGAAATGACCCTAACCTGCAGGTTGATTCCTCTTCCGAATCAGTCTTGATATGTCCACTCTGTTACGGCAACCTTCCCAACTCTATTTGGAGTGGCATCCATGTCAGTCTGCCTCATTTTATATCTGAGAAACCGTCAAACCAATTAGTATTTTGGTTGAAACTAATCGATCCATCAACCCTGCCACGATTTATCCTCGCCCTAAATCATCATTGTAATGTGTACCTTCAACTTTGGCATGGGCCGGAGTGATTCCAAATTTTGGTCGCACGCATGACACTATTTGGACGGTGATAGATTTTCGGTGCAAGGATATAAGTCCTATGGTGTGCTAATCTAGCAGCTAGATTAATACACCACCTCAATTAGGACGTACAACCTCCTAAGATCTATGGCAGTATTAATCTAGCATGCTAGTCGCCGAATCAAACAGCGCCCAACGCTATTTGGTTCAGCGCAACCAATCTCAGCTGTCAGATCAAAAAATAAATCTGGATGCATTGAACCATTCAGCGAAAAGGTGCTTTTTGTTGCGCTGAACTATTCATCGCAACTATCTCGCTACCAGTTCAAGTGCGAGCAAATGTTAGGAAAACGAACTAGTGTTAACAAATAGACAATACTTTTTGGCTAAGGCTTAGTCCTACGGTGTGCTAATCTAGCAACTAGATGAGCAGTCCACGTCAACTAGGGAAACCTCCTAAGTCCTATGGGAGTGCTAATCTAGCAGCTTGATTAGCACTCCACGTCAGCAGGGACCACCGCCCAACGATGTTTGGTTCAGCTCTTTAAATTTCAGCCGTCAAATCAAAAAATAAATCGCCCGGTGCTGAACCATTCAGTGAAAAAGTTTTTTTTTTTTTTTTTTTTTTTTTTGAACCATTCAGCGCTTCAATCTCGCTGCTAGTTAAACTGCGAGCACATGCTAGGAGGGAGAACTAGTGTTAACAAATAGACCACGTCTTTTTTTTTGAACTGCAACACTTTTCTGCTAATCTAGCAGCTCAATCTAGCCCGTATTTTTTAATCTAATCTAGCATCTCAATCTAACCCATAGGATTTAGTCTAAGTTTTTTTTTCCCCAACAAACATAAGTAATTTTGAAAAAGCTTACAGTTACAGGGTTCAAGCGCAAAGTAACATCCAAAAACGACATAGAGCGAGGTTTGCAATACAGCAAAACCGGCAATCACCTCCTTAACCAAAAGCAGAAACAGTAAAGACTTGCTCCTGCCTTATTTTCGGTTTAAGCCTTAAAGTGTGGAATTTTGTGTCGGCCGCTCATTTTGGGGTAGAGGAGGTATGGTGCAGATTTTAGTTCATGTTGCAAACTTTGGCCTATGCAGATTTTCAAATAATGTGGAGATTTTGACTGCTTTAGAATACATTAAGTGATGAGTCATTTAATAATGATAAATAAATGTTAAGCCATGAGCCAAAAATTTGGATCACATAATAAATTCCGATTTTTTGTATACGAAATCGGAAAAACTGTCGAAACTGTTAATGATAACAGAGTTTGAGACTGCAGAGGTAAGATTAACCTCAAGTTGGTATAACCCATGATCAGTGGCGGAACTGGAAAATGAAGTTAGGGGTGGCTTGAAAACTTATTGGATTTTTGGGGTGGTTTAAGCCTATGATTTAGGCATGAATTGTTTTTATCAAATCCAATACCATTGTCAAAAAATTAGTTTTTCTTGACTTTGGGCCAGCCCAAGTCAACATGTAGATCCGCCCCTACCCATGATGCTCATAGACCGAAGAGTTTGAAATAAAATCGAATTATATAATATTTACAGATGCTTCTTTCAAGGAAGATTTCACAATGGAATACGTTTTCATCATTTTCTCAGTAGACCAAGAATCTTTCATGCACCTAGCAGCAGGCCGGGACATAGCAAGTCGGCGATACATGCATAAGCGAAAGCTTTACTCAAGGAAGGTAAATGCCTTTTGGATAATATTTTATCTAGCGTGTCTGTAGTTACGGATTGCAAACATCTGGAAGATCATATACTCCCTTTACCCTAGTTTAGATTCCAAAATAGGATTTTGCACAAAGATTAAGAAACACATAGAGAATAGTTTTTTTTCCACAATTACCCTAGGTTGGTATTTAATGTTTTTAGTTTTTAGATGTCTAGGTTTTACTGTTTAGTTGGAAAAATTCAAATTAGAGGAAATATATAGAGAAACATATTTAAGAGTGTATCTTGAAAATTGAAATACACAATTCTTCTTGTTATGGTATGATTCCAAGTCAGTGGAAAATCAGGATAAAAGGTGGAAAAATATGAAGTATACCAAGTATTCTAGGACAAAAAAAAATCCCCAATTTTAGCATCTAAACTAGGACGGAGGGAGTAATAAACAATGAAATTATGGAAATTCCGTGGAAGGAGGAAAACACAATTGAAGAGGTGAAAAATATTCTTTAAAATCTTCGACAAGCTCGAATAAAATATATCAACTGAAAACATAATGCAGCAGCGGACTCAATGGCTAAAGAAGCAAGAATACAGAAGCTTCAGCATATTTCGACAATCTAGTATCCTATGTAATAATTTCAATAAGCAAGAAATTGCTTACTTGTTATACTATATTGCTTGATAATATTATGCTAAATTTTCCATTAAAAAAAATTACATCAAATTTGGATCCTTCCAATTCAAATTTCTTAAAAGCTTTTGTAGGTAGCTAAGTTTGCTGAAATAAAATCCAAAGGGTTTTGATTCCGTTAAACTTTAACAAGATTACCCAGCATAAAAGTGGTTTCTTTAATAAATAAAAAAATCATTGTACTTCCTTCTGGTTGACTTCCTTTATTTCATCCAGAGTTGCCTCATCCTCTACAACATGAAAAATCAATATTAGCTCTCTGCAAGTCTTTGGCTTAGCCGATCGACTGCTAGTTCAACTCATTTTCTTGCACGATTTTTGTGCATCCATAGACTGTAAAGCTCATTCCTCCCACGCATTTTCCTGAGGTGGGCGTAACAATGAAGGAAAAGTTAGTACATAGAATATATGATTAGTATTGCATTCCATGTATGAGGGAGAGTCCATGTATCTTATGCTAATGGTCATGCCAAATTTTTTCTTGTGATGTCTGGTAATCCTTTCCTTGGTATCCTGAGTGTTCTTTCAATATCATTGAGGATATGAATTTGATTATGCATGACTCTTTTTTTATTTTTTAAGAAAACTTAGGCAGAGCCTAAGGAAGAAGATTCATATTAGTGCCCGTGGTGTCATTGTTCAGACAAACATCTGATCCACTGCTAAGATTCTTACAGACGTTAGCCATGTTTAATGCTTGTAAATTTTGGGTTCTATGAAGAAGTTTGATACCCGTTAAAACAAAAGTTACATGATTTAAGTTTAAGATAATTTCTTCATTCAAAAGATGCTTTTCCCTGTGATAGCTCCTGCTAAATCTTCCATTGATAGCTTTGATGTAAAAAGCATTGAAGTGTTCCATAATTTCATTGGTTTCAGCATGTGTCTCGATATTCATGTGCTGCTTTTCCTTAGCCCATCCAAAAGATAACTCTTCTCCTCCTGTGGCTCCTCCTGCTCCCCATATTGGCATGTGTGTCCTCTGCTATCAACATATTTGTCTGCAAAGTCAGTAATAGTTAGAGATGAAAAGTACTGATAAATGTTAGGATCTTGTATAGTGCATATTTTGATTATGTAACCATAATTCTGCCTTTGCTGAGGGATCCCAACATGGATTCCAGTTTATGTTCTTTGAGGACCAGTATCAGAGATGTGACCCTTATAATTTAGCGCATGGTGAGGCAAAGTGTGTATCTTGTTATAGTCACAAAGTGTTGTTGTATGTTAAGGGATGTGTTCTTAGCATTAGGAGTACTATTCTGAAAAACTAGATCACATCTAGCCTTCCATATAAACCAGCATATAGTAGCATAGGTATTGATGTATTCATTATTGCTTGTATTTTGAAGCCAAGCATTGGACCAATCCATGAAAACTGTTTGATGATCAAATAGACCATGGCTTTGACCTAACATATGTTTCCAAACCTCAGTGGCAGCTGGGCAATTGAGAAACATATGTGTCATTGTCTCATCCCCACTATTGCATATTTTGCATATTGGATCAATATAGTGAAGAATGCATGTAGTTTTAGCATTAGTTGGGAGGATTTGATGAGAACATTTCCAGAGAAAGGTTTTGATGCCATGTGCAACTTCCAGTTTCCATATAGCTCCCCAATCTCTTGTTGTTTGGTCAATTTTGTAAAGATTCTATATTTTTGCTTTGTACAAAGCTTTAACAGAGAATTTGCATGTGTTGTTGAGGTTCCATTGCATGTTGTCCTCTTCCCTGGAGTGAATAACCATATAAGTGATGGCTTGAGCAATATCAGGACTAAATATTTGTTGAATAAGCTGAATGTTCCATTTTCTTTGTTCTGTCATTAAGTGGGCTAGAAACAGAATATCATTGGATCAGATTGTAGGTTTTGTGAGCTTGTCAGTTGAATTAGGTATCCAAATATCCTCCCATACTCTTATTCTGTTGCCATTTCTTATTCTCCAAGAACAGTGTTGTTGAATGTTCTGAATACCTTCAAGAACCCCTTTCCATATCCAAGAATCTCCATCTTTAGCTTTGGTATTCATATTTAGCACATTTCTTCCTAGTAAGTATTTAGCATCCATCAGCTGGAACCAAAGTGAATCTTTGTCCTATTCCAATCTCCACCATATTTTTGTCATAGAGCTATTGAAACGTTTCATGTTCATGAATCCTAATCCACCAAGATCCTTAGGTTTGAATATAGTTGTCCAAGCTTTAGGATAGTAACCAGTGGGGTTTTCTAGGTTTTCCCCCCCCAGAAGAAGTCCCTTTGAAGCTTGTTCATATCTTGACAGGTTTTCTTTGGTATTCTGAAGCAGTTCATTTGATAAATACTAGCTGTTCAAGTCACGGATTTTATTAAAACTTCTCTTCCAGATGGGTTTAAAGGAGTGTTCTTCCAACTTGAGACCCTTATCTTCATATTATCCACTCCTGGTCTGAAAGATTGACTCTTGCTTCTATGAGTAAATAGGAGAGAGCCTAAGTACTTGTTATTTAAAGGTAGAACTTGAAATCCTAGCTGGTTGCAGATTGTAGGCATTAAAGATGGATAAGTATCCTTGCTGAAAAAAGCACCAGATTTATTGAAGTTGATGAGTTATCCTGAAGTATCCCAAAAAATATTGAGGATTTCCTTGATATTTTGTGCTTCAGTTGTGTTATCTTTGCAGAAGACCATATAGTCATCAGCAAAAAGAAGGTGACTTATTGATGGTGCATTCTTGCAGATATTGACTCTTGAAATAATGCCCAAGTCTTCAGCATGAGATAAAGTTCTAGAGAGGGCTTCCATGCAGAAAAGAAATAGATATGGGGATAGTGGGTCCCCTTGTCTAAGCCCTCTAGAGGGGTTGAAAAATATATCTGGAGAACCATTTATTAGAACAGCTGCAGAAGTGGTGGAGATGCATTGCATAATCTTGTTGAACCAATCAGAGTTGAAGCCAATTTTTGTCATAATGGTATGTAGAAAATTCCAGTCAACTCTATCAAAGGATTTTGCCATATCAATCTTGATCCCCATGCTTCCTTTATTGCCTTTGATACCTCTTCTGGTTTTCATGGAGTGAATAATTTCATGAGCAATAGCTATGTTGTCAGTAATTTATCTTCCAGGTATGAAAGCAGACTGCTAAGGAGATATAATTTTGTTTAGGTATGGTTTTATTCTTTGAGCTAAGAGTTTGGATATGATTTTGTAGGTGGTGTTGCAGAGGCTAATGGGTCTGAAATGACTAGGGAAAGAAGGGTTATCAATTTTGGGTATCAAGATATGAAAGTTGAGTTCATCTCTTTGAGAAGATACCGAGACATGAAGAAATGCTGGACCATTTTAACCGAATATTCTCCCACAATATCCCAGTTTTCTTGGAAGAAATTTGTGGGAATCCATCTGGACCTGGGGCTTTGTATTTGGCCATATTAAAAAGGATTTCCTTGACTTCCTGTTGGTCAGGAATTCTGTTGAGGTTGTTGTTGTCAGAGCTGATTATAGAGGTAGGGATGAGGTTAATAATTTCATGATTCATGGCAGAAGATTCAGTAGTGGCCATCTTGGTAAAGTGGTTGGTGAAGCATTGCTTTATTTCTTGGTGGACCTCAGTTTAGTTACCAGCAATATTCTGTATAGAGTCTATCATATTTCTTCTTATTCAGTATTTTGTGGCTCTGTGGAAGTAATTTGTATTATTATCCCCCACTTTGATAAACTGACCTCTGCTTTTGGTTTTCCAGAACTTTTCTTCAATGTCTTGCCAATATCTAAGAACTTGCATTGCTTCTTTTAGAGCTTCACTCCTGTCATGGTTGAAGTAGTTTCCTTGTAACCAATTTAGATGTTGACTTTCTTCAATATTAGATTTGATATTGCCATATACTTCTTTGTTCCAGATTTTTAGTTTCATCTTAATATTCTTGAGCTTTCTGGCTATGAGGAAAGCACTTGATCCATATAAGTTTCTCTGTCAGCATTCAACAATGATATCCTTACAATCCTTATGATCCAACCAAGGACCAAAGAATTTGAAAGGAATTTTACCAGTGCACCAAGTAGGATTGGTGTTAAGAAGAATAGGGTGATGATCATAGCCAATGGTTAGAAAGTTAGTGACAGTAGAGTTTGGATATATGAGAAGCCGTGATTTAGTGGCAAGTCCGCTATCCAGTCTCTGTTCAGTAAGAGCAGGACCACTTATCTTATTAGACAAATTGAAAGGATAACCTATACTGCCTAAATCATTTAGATCCAAATCAATGATTTTTTTACTAAAGAGATTAGCTTCAATACTATCAAGTGGTTGGGTACTGTATTTTTCATTATCATGCAGAATAAAATTGAAATCTCCAGTAACCAACCAAGGAAGGGAGTGTTTGGCAGCTGTGCACTCCAAATCTTTCCAAGATTTAATTTTATTCTTAGTGTCATAAGGATTGCCATAGTAACCATTAAATAGCCAAGAAGGTCCACTAGTAGGGTTGATTATAGCATTGATATAGTTAATAGAGTAATCCAGAATCTCAACATCTAGATTGTTCTTCCACTTCATTACTAGGCCTCCAGCAGTACCACTAGCCCCTCTAGGATTAATATGCCAATAGTTATGAATATTAAGGTATTGCATAGTTTTTATAAGTTTTGCATGCTTCTGTTTAGTTTTAGAGATAAACATATGTCATAGTTGAATTTGGTTAGCATATCATTCAAGTATTTCTTGGTACGTTTTTTCCCCATCCCTTGGCAGTTCCAAGCTATTGAAATGAAAAACTGCCATAAGTAGGACACAAAGGGATATTTTGAGGTAGGCCTTCTAGCTAGGGAATCATAGTAAATTAGAATGTAACAATATTTGGAGTTTAGATAGTGGTGCTTGTGATTATGATTAAAGAGATGGATGATAATGAGATGTACCTCAAAATTTGACGTGGAGGTGCCATAATCACCATTAGCCATTTTGGTAGTGCTTGAGTCCAGGGGTTCAGCATAGTTGTCAGGATAATCCTTGAATCTTTTGGTGTTATCAGCATCATTGGTTTCCATGGGATCAGCAGAAGGTGTAGATTGTTTCCTCTTAGGCATGATTTTAATATTGCCAGTACCATAAGGGATTTCAAGGTCAGTGGATGATGTTGTTTCAGCAAAGACATGAATTGTTTTCCTAGCCTTCCAAGCCTTCTTTTTGAGCTTAGTATTTTCATTGTCCATCCTTTACTTGATTTGAGACAATGTTGGTAAGGATTGAGAGTGAACAACTGGGAAAATACTAGTTGGATCTAGATCTTGTGGTATATTGGTGCTTGGTGGTTGAGAGTGTTTAGTTCTAGCTTCTTCCTTGAGATTTATCTTTGCTTTCTGGGTCTTATAATTGATTGATATTTTCTTCGAAAGATCATGTTTCATGTTCATTATCTGGCACGCAATGACATCAGGGTGGGGTGAGCCAGGTTCAGCTCTATAAGAGGCTCCAAAGGTGAGATGTTTGGAGGAAGATGGAGAAAACTTTGTAATAGCCTTCTCAAACTCGTTATGTTTAGATTTTCTCATTTTGAGTTCAAAGGTTGCTGCATCATCAACATCAGTGTAGCCTTTATGGATGGCATTTCTTTCTGCTTGAACAGTTTTTTGATAGGCAATTTGGGGTGGTGGTAATGGTAAGTTTTTGTAGTTGGTGCAATGAGAGTGTGAGGATGTAGGTAGAATGGGACAAGGAGGAGAAGGGTGATCTAGAATTCTACAGACTTTGCAGAATCTAATACCATAGATGGCATAAGAAAATTCAAGCCAATGGGAGATGGTTGGCGTTTCAAAGGCTTCAATTCCGAACTTTAAAGGCCTAGTAACATCAATGGTGAAATTAACTTCCAAGTTTTTCTCAAATTTGTCTCTCCCATATGGTTTCTTAGAAGTTTGATATATTCCAACAGGTTGCAGAATGTTATGGATGTCTGGTATAATATGGGTTGTAATTCTTTTGATGAGAAGCCATATCATTACCTTTGTTAATTGTTCTTCATGAATTAAGTCTGGACCGCCCTCTAGGACTCCAACCAATATCATAAGCTTATCAAACACTCCTCTAGTTACTCCATTCCTAAGATTAGAGTAGTATTATTCATGAGTGAGTCTGAGAATATAGTAATTCCTCCTCATGTTCCAAATATCCAGTTCAACTCTACCATTGAATTCCCAGTTGTTGTTGATGAAGTTGCTGACTCTAGATGTTTCAAAACATCCATTGCTGCAGAGCTTGACAATGAAGCATCATTTCCAGACTAGGAATGGTTTTGTTTTGACATTCTCAGGATTTAAGAAAACCTAGGGATATAGTATTAAAAGAAAACCTTTGTGGGGAGGGATATAGATCTTCTTCCAGGAGGGAATCATATTTGAAAAATATTCATCATCTTGTTTTGTTTTGTGGATAATTTATGGGTTATCCTCATCTTTCTTTATGGCAACAAGTTCCATAGTTTTAGAATTTTCTATGGATGGGGTGGAAGAGTTTGATAAGGAAGCCATTTGTGGGGAGAGGGTGAGATAATCATCCAAGAAGGTGATAGTGATGTGACTAACTTTAATTTGAAAGTTTTTCACAAAGTACTCCATAATGTTGTAAAGTGAACATAGTGACCTTTATCTTGTTGGAAATATTTCCACTGTAATATTATGAGACATATCCTCATTAACCTTGGGACTGAGATTGGTTTGAGAAGTTCCTTGAGTAAAGTAGAGCGGCTGCCACCTAATTATTGTTTTCATGTAAGAATGTGATTCAGATCAAACTTCCGAGTCAGATTGTCCAAATGAACTTATAATTTGAAAAATATTCATCATCTTTTGTCACATGCTCCAATGAGAGAACATTACTTTTCCTAGGACAAAAGCTTTGTAAGTTTGTGGATAATTTTAGTGGTTGTTATCCTCAATAAAAACCTGGAGAGAGTTAGTTCTTTCAGTTTCTTTTGCGGTTACCCAATTCTATATCCCTTTATCTAGGCCCATTCCTTAAATTTCGAAGGAAGTTGCTTATCCCAAGATGCCATTCAGAAGGGGCCAAAGAGAGTCCGAGTTAGTAAGCCAGCGCATCAGGTTTGTTTTCCTGAAATTCAATCTAATTTTTATTTTGAGTTATTTTCTGAACCTTTTTTGACTGGGAAGGTTGATGGTTTTGATGATGATATATTGCGTTTTGATAATAATTTGTTTTAGGATGGAGCTGCAAATATGTGTGAAGGTACTGCAAGTATACTTGATAGTGGTGTGCATGCATGGGTTGGAGGTGGCAATCTTCAGCAGAATATTGAGCGAGGATGGATCAAAAATGGGGAGCTTCTGGGAGATGAAAGAATTATGTGTGGGGGTTCTTGTTAGGGATTTTTTGCATCTCTAGTGGCTGACGACATCAAACTCTTCCCTAATATGTTCATGCTTTCTCCAGCAATTCGGCAGATGGTTGTAGATGTGGTGGAGATAGCCCAAGCAGTAATTGGAGAGATAACACTTCCTCATGAGGTACCAGCAGACGAGCTTATGCCACCAGGAATTTATGCCAGAGTTTTAGATCAAATATATAGAGCTACTAAAGAGAGAGTGAAAAATAATATAAAACAAATGTTGTAGCTCGGGTGTATAGAGTTTTATTTTTTTGGTTGGTGCTTGTTTTTAGAAAGATCCATAACTTTTTGATAATATAACTTTTTGATAATAGCAGGCTACAAATCTGTTAGACAAGTATGTGTTAAGTTTTAAAGTTGGGTTTTTTATGTTTTGAATATTGTGCATACTGTCTTGATTTGTGCTTGGTGCAATTTTGTAATGCTTTCTAAATAGAGCTAGATAGTAATTATAGAGAGGCCAATAATCATAGAATAGAGGGTCCTCTAGAGAAAAGTGATTCAAGTTATAGAGATGTCTAGAGAGAGTAGCTATTATATCTTGGTTAGTAATATATATGATTATGCAATGGTTTAGGAGATATAGGATGCATAGTGATTTAAGGTTTCCATTTCTATAGTATGATTTGAAAAAGAAATTCCAATATAAAGTCTTAGAGAGAATAGAAAACTGAAAGGAATAGAAAGGATTAAGGAATTACCCTCAACAAGCTTAGTCAAACTAGTAAGCATAAACATACCAGGGTTTAGCTTAGTAGATGACCTAAAACCTAAGGGATTCAAAAAACTTACCTTCAGTAATCGACAAATACTGAAAAGGATGATGCAGGAAATAGAGATTAAGCCAAATCCTGAAATTAAAATAAGTAAAGATGTACCATGTGAAGCTGCCAGAAAGCAAAATCTCCATAAAAAATAAATTACCATTAGAAGTAAGGCAGTACCCTCTGATGTAACGATTTTGTAAGTATAATGAGAGAAAGAGAATCCATGTAAGAACCATGAGAGAGATGAGCATCTGGGTACATAAATCCATGAGATTTGGGTACCGTAATTGGTTAAGACTTTGCTAAAGGTGAGATTAGGTTTTAGGACAACAAGCATCAAAGGAAAAGATATTTTGACGTCCTTGGGTGTGATTTGAAATCTAATTCTTTCAGAGAGATGAGCCTCTGTGAGTTGAATAATGGTGTTGATCGGGTGTTTATAGGTTCTCTTGAAGGGTAATTTCCATCTTCCAAATTGATGTAACTAGTGATTCGGGCATTTCTAAGGTGATTTGTGTACTTGGTGTTGTTTGTGATTTCTGTGATGTAAGCTATAATTGCAATTGTTTTCATCGGAAAGGATTCCGGTGAAGGAGCAACAGATGAAGAAGACATCGAATTAAGCGGAAAACAAAGAGGGAACGAACTCAGAGTGAGTAGAGATTAAACAATAGAGAATAAAAAACATTAACTGTGATCAATTTCAACCATATCAATTAGAGATAAAAAATCCGGTGAGATCTCCGGCTAAAAACGACCGTTATAACTAGCCGTTGAGGGAAAGCGACACAAGAAAATCGGCTAGGGAGAACGTCGGCCATGAGATCTCAGGGAGAAGCGAGAGGAGAGAAGCGAGAGGAGAGAAGAGAGAGATCCATCTGAGGTTTTGATTTTCCTAAATATTATGCATGACTCTGATACGAACAAAGGTGTTGTCTGATGTTGTTCGCAGTAATCATAAAATATGGGTTGATTTTCCTAAATATTAAATCACATTTGGATTTCCAGAAGAACCGAAAAGTAGTGGCATACATAGGGACCCAACTACTGAGGGGGTTCATTTGGATGAACCAGGTATATATTGATATGATGGTTCTTACCAAAAATCTGAGACCAAACATGCTTGCAGTCTAGGTATTAGAGGATACCATGAGTGCATTTTCATATGAACATTTGAGTGGGGGGAGAAGTATCAAGCTTCCAGATACCTTTCCAAGAGGTGTTAGAAGTATCATCTTTATATTTGTCATGAATTTTCTTGTTGTGCAGGGATTTAACAGTGAACTCCCCTTTGTCATTCAAGTTCCATATGATAGTATCCTCTTCATTAAGGATAATATTAGAGAGAACCAATAAAGATAGATAATGCCAGAGTCCCACCCATGTTGTTGAAAAGTTGATTAACCGAATTCATATTAGATGGGCATTGCATGGGTTGATGAGTGCTTAATTCTTACATATTTACCGCTCAAATTTATATTTATTAGTCCCCATTTTTGTACGTATTTAATATTAGTTATTTGCCTTTGCAGTTTCTAGAAAATAAAGCTGGTCGGACTAAAAACACCAAGTTATTCCCATCAAATGGATCAAAAAATAAATACATGTCTAACTTACTCTCTCATATATCTCGAAGCACGGGCGCTAGAATACAACTCAGAATGAGATTATAAACCCGCTGTTAAAAGTTTTTAATAGATTTTTAATACTCTTTAAGAAAAAAATTTATTTTCAAGAAGAAATAGTGGTTGCTCTCGGTAAGTTTCACTAGTCTGCATCTTTGGATTTATTTCGAAACCTGAGGTCCTCAATTTAGAAAGGGGGTTCTATTTACATAAGTCTGTAAGAAAGGTGTTATTTCAAGAGCAGAAAATTGTGAGATGGGTATCTAGAGGAGAAAACACAACACCAATCAGGAGAAGTAAGAGAATTGCAGGAAGAAGAAGGAGCGAAATTGCAGAATCTTCACGTATGGGAGCGAGGAACAACCGACCTCAACAAACTCGATCTTGGGTCCAACCAATAGCAGAAGAGAACAATAACATAAATTATGATGAAGTTAGCATCCATACCACAGATACAGACACCGCAAAGGAAAATAAATAAAGAACACAGGAAGAAAGAGTGATAGGAGAAACTAGGGAGAACATGACAATTGAAGAACTTAGACAAAGATGGGCAGAATAAATAAGGAGACAAGACGAAATACATGCGAACTTGACACACCAAAATAATGAATTAAAAGAGGAGAACCACAGATTGCAGGAAAAAAGGTCAGAAACTAGATCTAGAACTACGTGAATGAGCTCAAGATCAAGAACAAGCAGAAGTACCTCCAGGCGAAGCACATATGATCATAGAGAGGGAGAATAGAGACAGCTTTTAGATAACAATTTGGCTAATAATCTTCAGGTGGGCGACAACATGGAGGAGGAATGCGAACAAAATCAAGTAGAAGATCGGTATGTACGAATGAGAGAAAATGAACCCAGGAGAGGAAATCGCAGAGAAAACAGGGTGGAGCGAAATGAAGAATAAAACAACATCCAAGACGACTCGGAACAAGAAGACGATCCAGAACAAGCAAGAATGATACTTCATGGAAGAGAAATGTTGAGACGACAAAACGAGAGAGGCAGAGCTGCACAGGAACACGCAAGAAATTAAAGGGAAAGACGAAGAGAAAGAAGAGACGATGAGGAACGACGAGAGCTAAAAGAGGCAATACGAAAAAGCAGGCATGAAAACAGATTTAGACAAGACCATATGAAAAGACCTAGGCAACAAAAGGAAGAAATATTCCCAAACGGTGAAATCTTAAGAGAAATAGCAGAGTTGAGAGAATTAGTAATAAAAGGGAAAGATTGAGGAAGAAGACAGTTAGAAGAAGCAATAGAAGAATAAGCAAGGACGTCATTCGCACAGTAGATACAATTAGTAACAATAACAAGATAGTGCACGCTACCCACATTTCCTAGTGTCTTTGATGGATCGACATGCGCAATCCAGCACATAAAGACATACAGTCTAGCGTTGTTACAATATGAAGATAACGACGCGGTGTTATGCAAATATTTTCCGGCCAGCCTCGTAGGAAAAGCCTTAAAATGGTTCGATGGATTACCGGAAGGTTATATACAATCGCTCGAGCACCTGCAGAGTCTATTCTTGGGATAATACATCAGCAACAGTATGCAAATACCAGGGATTGAGAAAGTATTTAGCCTGCGAAGAAGAATAAATGAAAGCCTGCGAGATATGACTAATAGATGGGGGATAATGAGTAGTGAAATGGCAGGGCGATTGGATGAAAGAAATCTCATCTTATCATTCATCAATGCATTGTTTCCGACTGACTTGTTGTTTACACAAATATTTAGGATGAAAGACATAATAACGATGAAATAATTGCACGAGTACCAGGAAGAGTATATATCCCTTGAATAAAAGCATAGAGATATGGAATCTTACCATGTTGCAGTCCCGAGAGAGAAGGTAGGAAGTGCGAGTTTATTACCAAGAATAGCAAATGTTGTTTCCAGCACTTCACAGGAAATTAAAGGAAAGAAAATCATAGAAGAACATCAAAAGCAGGTAGCTATGAGTAGCAGAGACCAAGAGATGTATGAGCAAGAGTAAAGAGAGAGTAAATATAACAACCATGGAGGAAACAATACAGTTGCAAGGTTTGACAATTATGGGGACGAATATGGAGGAAATAGAAGGTATTATAACAAGGTGCGAACTACAGAGTCCATGAGGAGATCAGGATGCCACCTCTTAACACAACAGTTGAAATTTTTGGGAAGATGTTATATTAATGGAAGAGATAACACCACCTCCTAATCTTGGGCAGGAGTGTCAGGACCCTACTTTGGGCTGCCAAGTTTAGTTAAGGGAAAACTGAGTTATGGGGTCTAATAACCTGTTTAGTTTATTTAAGTATAGTTAATTAATTATTGTTATTAGTTAATAGTTGATGCTAAGTAGGATTAATAGAGTGTGTGTGTGAGTGGCACATGTGCACACCAAACCCCTCATTTATATTCCCTTCTTTGTTTGTAGAACTCATCATGAAAATTAATCAGTAAAATTAGTCTTTCCTTTCCCAAATTTCTGTTCTCCCAAATCCAATCTCTATCCTTAGAGATTCTGAGTTGTTTCTGTGCTAATTTGTAAGGCAAGTCCTTACAATTGGTATTTGAGCACTCTTTCCTGAGTGACCTTACCATGAAGAGTCGAGAAGAAATTTTAGAATCAACCACTAGGTTTGATATCTTAGAACAAACTAAATATGAAGCTAGAAAGGCTGTATACTACGAATTATTTCATCTGAGAATGAAGTATGTGAATCTACTCATAGATAAGAACTCTCCGGATCGAGATTTCAATCTTCTGCAAACATAAATTCTCATTTCCATCGCCGAGAAGAGGTTGGAATCACTACCAGAAATTGGGGATCTGGAAGCTATGGAGAGGGAGGATGAGATTGTCATAGAGAAAGTAATAACTGATTTTAGTCAAACCCATTCAAATTCATCAGAAGCAGGAGATGAATCTCTCAAATTGGAGTTTATTAATTCGTCATTTTTGTTCGATGAAAGAAAAGATGATTCATCCACTGATGTAGGTGATATTTAGAAACGATATTCAAGGTTTCTATCTTACCAAGAAGGTAAACTCTTCATTCCTATAACTGAATTTGTGGTAAATTTTCCAAGTAGGACAATTACAGCTCACGAGGTAAATGGATGCAATATGTTAAGTATAGATTTTAATGATGAATTTTGTCAGTTTAAGGATCAGAAGATTATTGACGAAGATAACCTTAATCAATTCTATTAACTCCATTACTTTTATCAGGTTGTATCTCATTACTCACCTAACTCAGATTACTTGTATAGGTAATGCTATTTCTAATACTCATTATACTCGGTTATTATTTGATAGAGGAAGATTATTTAATTAGTCTACTTTACTGGATAAATACACTGATGATTTTGTTGTTAAGCAGAAATCAGTACTGGGGTACCCTTTAGACTCATTATTTGAGTACTGGAATGTGTCTGAGATTGTTAAAATTGGTGAAACCATACCATGGAGTTCTCAGTGGGGTTTGGATGCTTCATGTTTGATCTTAATTCATATTTCCTATAAGTTCACTGGAACGATGGATTTAGGGTCGGTTCTTATATGTGCAAGCAGTGAAGATTGTTCCTATGATGTCCTGGTTTTTGTTGGAAAAGTAATTGATAAAGGAAAGTTATTTGGATCGAGAAGGAAGTCTCATTATTATGCATATGGTAGTGATGCTAAACAGCTGCCTGATAAAATTCCGCTACAATATGATGTTCTCTGGATCTTTAAATCAAGTTTCCAAATGGCAAGGCAAGATGAGTATGGCATAGCACAAGATATTTTTGACCATTTCTTGTAGACGGTTCTAAGTGCAAGTTCCTTTCACTAGAGATGTTGGCTATCATTCTTGGTGGGTTCTCAGATTTTCAATACTGGGTTCTATTTTATCACATGTTTATGTTTGGTGGGAATGATGGTACTTGGTTGAACCGATTTATTAAAATATATTGTACATCGGGTACAAGAATATCCTTACAGGTGATCGAAGTACTTAATTCAAAAGGTGCAACAAGTGGTTAAAGTAAGTTGTTTGAGAAATCTGCGCAGACAGGTGAAAATCTCTAGGCAGTCTTGATCCTTCAAATGACAATGGAAACTGATGGTGCCATTTTAAAAAGCATGATTGCTCAACTGTAAGTTAAAGATTGCAGGCCTCGTATACAAATGATATTGACTGGGAAGGTGTTCATGGAGTCAATGACATCCACAAAAAACTGCAATATGTTACTACTGTGGAAGCTCGTCATTCTCATAGAGTATAAATTTTTGTTTTTCAAATGGATTTTCATTGAGTTACTTAGCTCTTTCATTTGTGGAGGTGGGAGTGTCAATTGCGATGAGCATCAACCATTACAGCCTCAGAATAGTAAATCTGTTAAGCTAGAAGCACAGGGAAATCAATGTATGAATAATTGTGGCCGTGGGGTTTCCAAACAGAGGTTCAAAAATTTCCAGCGTTATCTGCTCGTGTTGCTGGTATCTAAAAAGTTTAAACAGCGGATGGTATTGCATTCCGAGTTGATTGATCTTCACACTTGTGAATTTGATTGGCACTCCAATCCTTGTTGCTGCATGTTGAGGCTGGTGGGAATGCTGAACATGTTCAAAGAAGCTGAATGGAATGAACTGGGCAGTGGATTGAAGACTCAATTAGAAGTCGCATTTTTTAAGTTAACTATCTTATCTTATATACTAATTAAAGAAAAGAGCTCTTTTTGGTAGGAGACCCCCTAAATTAATTAATTGTCCCTATTTTTTACATATTTACATAAATACCATTGTTTTAAAAATAGATTAAATTTTTTTAAAACGTAATATCTTTCAAAATATACATCGGATTTTTAAAAAATTTATATATTTGAAAAGCTCTTTCAATTATCTACGTAATGAGTACAAATAAGAATAATAAATTTTTGTTTTAAGATTTTTTTTCATGCCTTTCAAATTTAGTATTGTTGGATGAGTAAAAATTCAAACATGTGCATCGCACATGTGTCCTTACTAGTAACTATAAGGATAACTCAAATAGGCCATCCTATAAAGACCACGAGAGATATCTGTGAAGAATTATGTATTACAGGTTTGGTATCAAACTCATCCCTAGCCTTGCACTTATGGAGGTATAATAGTAGGAACTGTGATAAGTACATACTCGAGTTATATAACTCATATTTTACTGGTAATTTTGTGTTTTTCCCAAGTCACATCTGGCAGCAGTTATCCTTGGTTGTAGGATGCATGAGTTTTAACGAGTACTTTATAGTAACATCTGGGTATTTCATTGTGACTGCCCGATATCTTTTGAAGCAACTGCAGACATTCACATCTGATGGCTCAACAAAACAAGGGATAAATGAGGCTCTCCACTCCAAGTTTTTAACAAGTGCATCACCGAAATTCTCAGTTCACCTTGCACCTTCAATTCCTAATTCTGTGGGAAGACGTATCATCAAAGTTGTTATGTATAATTTTAGAGGTAAAGTGATACTTTTGGTTCAGGTGAGCCATAAAAACTACTCACACCAATGATTGGTCGCCTAACTTCAGTTTACACAGTAAATAGTAAAGCTACAACTTATTGCTTTCTGAATATAATACTGAATAAGCTCAAGCTTGAAGGCTTAGCTGGAGGAAATAACATTTTAGAATTAAAAGTAACAGGGAACCACAATCTCTGTACAATAAAGTTCCTACAGCTGAAAGCATTTTATACTGAGAAGGTTAGAAGGTTCGACTTGCTTGTCATCAATGAAGAAATTGTCGTTTGTGGAGTACATAGGAAGGAAGATTTTTTGGTATTAGAAGAGAGGGTATATGTGCGATTACAACTCTGTATACGAGATGACTGCACACAGCAGAACATGAAGGTTCATGCTCAAGCCTTAGCTGGTAATAGATAAAGTCCTCTTATGTTCGGAGATGCTTCTACAGTCATTGATGATACTATTTCGAAGTCGATATTCATGGATGTGAGGGGTATTCTTACTATCATTTAGCTAATTTTGATTTATGAAGTTACTAGGTCTATTTTCTTTGGATAAATTCTCACAGCGTACATAAGCGCATTGATCAAACTTGAAGAGGTCAGAGTATTTTTAGAAGAGGAAGTAATTAAGACCAAGCTTGATGCTTTCTATTTCTAGATGAATGGTTTCCATCTTTTCATGGACCTGTGTGTTGCAGTTGTGAAGTTCACATTTCCTACTACATTTGAGATAGAGCTGCAAGTCGACAACAGTTGTGCTCTTCATAGGTTGACCTCAGTTCTTATCCTTGAGGACAAGGATAATTTGAAGGAGTGGGATTTTTCAGGACCCTTATTTGGGCTGCCAAGTTCAGTTAAGGGCCACCTGAGTTATGGGGGTGTAATAACCTATTTAGTTTATTTAAGTATAATCAATTAATTATTATTATTAGTTAATAGTTGATGCTAAGTAGGATTAGTAGAGTGTGTGTGTGTGTGGCACATGTGCACACCAAACCCCTCATTTATATTTACTTCTTTGTTTGTAGAACTCATCATGAAAATTAATCAGTAAACTTAGTATTTTCTTTCCCAAATTTCTGTTCTCCCAAATCCAATCTCTATCCTTAGAGATTCTGAGTTATTTTTGTGCTAATTTGTAAGGCAAGTCCTTACAAGGAGCCACCATCAGGAAGAAGAAGTAAAGAGTTTTGTTCTTACCACTGGTTCCATGGCCATACAAAAAATAACTGCAAGAACGTACAACGGATCATATTAAGAATGACAAGACAAGGAAAGCTTAACTAATTCTTATCTACATAACTTCCACCACCGCTAACAACGCAACCAGCAACAAGAGAAAAGTCGTTAAGGGTGGACAAAGGAAAAAATAACTTTCTAATAGAAGTGGGAGAGAATGCCAAGAACTTACACTGTAATTCGATAATACACTCATTCAAAAGTATAGAAGACTTCCACGATAATGTGTTGAGCCGCGTATATGCAAGGGATGATGAAGGGAAAGAAGTAATGAACCTAGCAAAGATACCAAAGATAATGGAATGACAGAAGCATCCAATCACATTCAGTGCAGAAGAATTAGCTAGAGGAGGCAAACTTCACGAGAGTCCCTTGGTGGTTAAGTTAGAAATAACACCAAAGGAAAAGCCGGATAAGAAAGAAGGAGAAGAAGATTACGCTTGGGCGATAAACAGAATACTAATTGACTTTAGGAGCTCCGTCGACATTTTATTCTATCATACCTACAAGACTATGGGAGGAAAATATGAAGACTTAATTCCTTTAATTTATAAAATATATGGCTTTAATGGATCAGCAAATAAACCAAAAGGAGAAACTACTATGCGAATTCCTTTAAAGACAATTTCCACTGAAGTAACCTTTTGTGTTGTGGACGTTGAATCTCCATACAATGCATTAATTGGAAGACCATGGTTACGCATCATCTTGGGTGTGGCTACTACATATCATCAGTGTATTAAGTTCCCCTTTCCCCAAGGTATATGAATCATCGGAGGAGATGTTAATGAAGAGAAAACATGTAATGAAATTGATGTTGAGAAGAGCGAAGTCCGTGCAAGTAAAAGAAAAAATTGGAAGCGTGGTGTAGAGGAAGATAAGAGGTGCGAAAGATTGATGGTGAACTTCATAGAAAAAGAAGGAGAAGTTGATAATTACCATGAAGGCGAGTAGTCATCAAAGGAAGAAGATACTGGGATTAAAATAGAAAATAAAAAGGGGACTTCAGTTGGTAAACTTCGCACAAAGGTAGCAATGCAACGTGAACGTGCAAATAAATCAAAAAAGGGATAATTCAAACCAGGGGAGTTAGTTATGAGCGAAGTACCACAATTTCACAAGCAAGGGAGGAAAACAAAATGGGAAAGAAACATGGGTAGGACCTTATGTGGTGAAGAAATATGTTGGTGATGGGATGTACAAGTTAATGGAGAGAGATTGAAGGAACATGGAGAAAATGGATAGTAGGCTTTATAACAAGAAATACCTGAAGCAATGTTACAACTAGAGTGCGCGAAGTCGATGAAGAAGAAAAAGGGGCGAGGTTTCAGATATATTATTAGTAAGGTATTTTAGTGTGTATGAATAAAGAATAGAAATAAAGTCAGTATTGTACAAGCAAAGATAGTTAATGGAAATATTTAGTTTCTTCTACAACACATATTCCTAACATACAAGCAGAAGAATGAGGCAAAAATCATACCTCAAAATAAGACCTCACTAGGGGGCAACAAAGTTTTAAAACCTCTAACTAGGGAGTCTAGGTACCCAATTGTGGCATGCACCCTAGTTCGCACTTGTGAAAGAGGCAATATACATAAGCCCCAACGCGCTTCATAATTGGGAAAAACCTAGTAATGCATAGCTCAGGCGAAAGCCATACCATCCCTGGAACCAGAGTCATGGATATTGGGGACGAAACAAAAGCATATCCGATAGAGACTCCTTAGTTGAAATACTAAGGTACTAAGTTCTCTGTCATGGAGTGTAGAAACCCGATCAGGGCGCCACAGTACACGATTGATCTAAGGGTGCCGGGGGCGTCTGAAGCGTACCTTTCCGCTCTTGGAAAGTCTTGGATATGATACACTCGGTCCTCAAGAAACCACACTTAGGGTGTGGTCTTGTAACCATAAGACACATCGGCGGAGGGATAAAAGGCCGCGAAAACATCTGGTTGTTGCATCACTGGATGGGAAGAGCCCACCCCAACCCGGTAGGGGTACGCTTCCTTGAAAGGTCAATCAGGGGGAAGATAAGGATAGCACCCTCCATTAGGGAGCTGGATTGTGTAAAAAGACGAAAATACCATGGGACTATAGCTCAAACAGGAGTGTTGACCTGTCGTATTGGTACATAAAAGCATCCTGTAGAGGCAATAATACGAATGATGATAAAGCGAGATCAAAGGGTCAGTACACGAAGGCGTAAGGACCTCCTGCGATTTTGTCGCACGACCAAAACAAATACCCTGAGGCAAGAATAAGTCCTTTTAACAAGGGAGGATGATTAATACCTCTACTTAGGCAGGCTCACTAAGACCTCATGAACAAACATAAAATACCACACTAACATTATTATTGCAGGATGATGCGAAAGAAGAAGCAATCGCCCTCCCGTGAATAACAGAGGAAAGAATGGGACTATAAATACATTAACTTTATGTTATTCGCGCCAGTACGATAGCTTAGTGCTAAATACTTCGCATGCATATAATGATCAGCACACTAACGATAATTCGCATACATATGAGCCTAGTGTTAAATATTTCGCATAAGTGTAATAATCTGCATACTTACGATATTCGCATACATATGATAGACCCGTGCAAATACTGTTATATTCACATTAGTAAGTCATTTCTGGACTAACATACATAAATAAGTACAAAAGAAAATATTTTGTTTTTGTAAAAGAACATGAAAAGGATAAAGAAGATAGAGGACATTCATTAAAAAGATTGAAGAATAACTAGTATATGTACATCAAAGGGAATATGAAAAGAAAGAAATATTGGACATCTACTTTTTGCCAGCATCATCTTCGTCAACTTCAGAATCATGATATTTTTCATTAGAATATTCATATTCAAAGTCACTATAGGAAATCTCAGAAGTTTCCTCATTATCGGAAGGGTCAACAAAGTCATAATGATGGAAAAGGAATACAATGTTGAGAGAAGAGCTCGCCCACTTCTTCTTTAAGAGTCCCATCACATATGCGAATAGTATCCTTGATCAGGTTGGAAACAGTAACCTTGAGCTTTTTCTTGAGGCGATGACACTTGATATTGCGTGCTTCAAAATTCGCTTCCAGCCTTTGAATTTGAGCATTGGACTTCGCTTGAAGACTCTCAATATCTCGTTGATACTTCTTCTCAACGAATTCCTTTTCAGCAGCTGCGAGAAAATCAAGATAAGAGTCAAAGTCACATATGAATAATCAAAGAAGGAGAGTTGTGACAAAATTGCTAATAAAGATGATGAAAAACCTTCTCATTCGGAAATGATGGTTTTAACCAGAAATGCATGGTCATATTCTAAACTAACATTTGTAACCAACACCAACCTAGCATTGTCAAGGAATCTAGTAGACCATTCAAATTATGCATCATTCTGTATTAGAAGATGAGAGCGAATATAATTCTCACGAGCGAGAATAGCGTCCTTTTCACTTATGGCACGGACCCTTTGTACCTGAATATTGAGTAGAGCTTCATGAAACTCCTTTAAAGTCTTCACACCATTAGCGATTATCTGATCTTTCTCAGTAATAAGGCTATTCTTCTTCGCCTCTAAAATATTAATTTTCTCTCTGTCTTCATGATATCGACGCTGAAAGGTCTTATTAGATTTTAACAGGGGCCTATGGTTACAAATAAGGGCTTCATACTTGGATCTCAACTCCTCCAAAATAAGGTTCTCAAAACCATGCATGGGAAGGTTGTTCAAGGAATCATTAAGATGCTCAATAAGTATGTCATTGTCATCAGGCAGACTAGCCGCCTCGTCGGTCAAATTATAAATTTCTATAGGTTTAAGTAATTGAAAAATATGAAGACATAACAGAAATTTGCAGAAGACTATGAGTGAGAGAAAAGAGGCATACCTATCAGTTGATTGTTTCTTCGGCGAAGTGTGTCAGCCTCTTGTGTTTTTCGTAGAAGTTATTCTTTAATCTTCGCACACTCAGCCTCCAAGGAGTGATTCTTTCTATTCAAATCAAAGGAAACTGCATGAGAAGCTCGCGTAGTCTGCAACGACAAAAGTACAGAGATTGTTGAAATACAAATAAAAAAAAATACTCACTTGAAACAAACTTGCAAAAGAAATAAGGAACATACCAAAGAGCCCAGGGTAAATAGGAAGTCTGGAGATATAGCTGAGGCAGATCCACGCAGAGATTCATGACTTAGAGTGGGGGCATCAGATATGGAAGAGACCTTCTCATAAGTACAGGTTAGATCATCATCACCAACAACAGAGAGGGAGTCTTTGAAGATGAGAGATAGTTGAGCCATAGGAGAAGTTGAAGCATACTCATCAGGAAATGGGAGCTCTCCCCCTTGAGAACAAGAAACTAAAGGAGTTGAAGAAAAGGTTGTACAAGTGATCTTTCTTTTCTTCTTAGGATTCACCTCCTTGTTACTATTCTTCACTGAGGGATTAGAAGTAATGGACTTTCCCTTAGCCTATGTGCAAACAAGAACCTCCTCCCCACCCTATGAAGAGTCTTCAACATCAGCAACATCAATGTCCAAATCGCCCACCTTCGCACACAGATAAAGATAAGAAATAGAGGCAACAATATTGTTAAAATTCAAATAAAGGTATTTCTTACTTCATCAGTGATCGAACGTAGCGAATCCAGTGTCCTTTGCCTTTTGTGAGCCCTAAAATCTTTCTTCAACTTGGCAATCTGAAGATAAGAAAACTAATGAAACAAGGAGAAAGAAAGTAAATATATAAAAAATGGTAAACAAGTGAAGCTCAGAGTAACATACCACAACTTCTCGCTTAGTCCAGTTGAACTCCCAAGGGGAATAAGCCGAGAAATCCTCAGGGAGAGGATTTATCGACTTATCATCACCAAAGCCAGTAATATAGGGACCTTCAAGAAGAATAGGGTACACATCCCAGCGAGTGTCATTTGATTTTCGTGCGGTACGGTTAATCCTATCATGAAAGTCAACATCTCGCATGATCCTCTCATGCTCTGCGATGCCATCTTTCCTTCCCAAGCAAACATTATCCCAACGGGAGGATTCACTCTTCATAATCACCACTTCATAGTTAGCAAAAAAGTTGTCAACAGTATATTCAGAATGGATAATCTCCAGGTCAGCATACACTCCATTCATGTATTCTCTCGGGTAAAGAGATCCTAAGCCAGCTGCGCGACGAGCGAATTCCACCATGATTCTGATAGCATCTCCACTCAACTGAAATATTGCATGCTTAAAACTATCGTGAGATAAGATTTTATAGAATAGGAGGATTCGCAGATCCAAGAGAGAAATAGGGAGGCCTGCGAGAAGTTGCCCTAAAGAGACGTTGACTTTTTGATCATTCCATTGATAAATATCGAACCACCTAGGGTTAAGAGTCAAAGTAGGTCCAGGTGAAGGAGGGACGGATAATTTAAAACCTTTATCCCTAAATTCGACTTCAAGTTTCTCAAAATCCTGAACCATTCTACACCCTGCCTTGTGCCCCATTGTTGTTCTTGTAGAAGAAAATTATAGATATCAAGATGAGCAAGATGATCAGTAAGGTCAATAAAGTGAGGTGACACGATAATTGGGAGGTTGAAGCGGTAACTGAAGCGGAGATAAAAAGGTATGAGGTGAGAAAGATCGAGAATCAAAGACCAAGCAGGAGAGCAACATCAGTAAGAAAAGAAAGTTGCAGAGGTTGAAGATAAAAGAGAAGAGTAAAAAGAAAAAAGATGAGAATGAAGACGAGTATTTAAAGGATTATGTTTTCGAAACTGCAGGAATTAATAGGTGAGAAGATGTGAAGAGACAGTTGCAGGATTTAACCGAGATATGTCGAGAAATAAGCCAATAAAAGTGACACGCGAAACAACCTAGTCTGGGATCTCGGATTATTGTCAGTTGTAGAATATGAAAAGTTGATAGGGTGCGACAAATGGTATGAACTTGTGCGATATGGTGAATAAGAAAAGTTTCTCTCATCGGTCTTTCAAGTGTAAGGATCAATGAAAGAAGAGGCAAAATGTAGGGATTAAATATCGCTCCCATAAAATATATGCAAAATAATGACGTAATGATAGTGCGAGCTGACCTCACACACAGCATATCCCATATGATGTAATCAGTGACGTAAAAAAGTCATAAGTAAAGTGTGAAAGCTATGCGAAGTTAAAGTGCTCGTGCGAGAAGATCAAATATAAGCGTACCAAGACATCGCACGTCAGATCCGAAAATATTGGCTTTATTAGTTGTCTTCCACTATGTAAAACTCCTATATATATAGGACCAATCACTACTGTATGAGAGAGAGAGAGGGAGGGAGATCTTTTTGAGAGTTGAGATAGAACTTTAGGAGAGATAAAGTGATTTGTTCACCAAGTTAGGGTTTTATCTCTTTCCTTTGTATTGATTTCCAAACTTAATAAAATCCTTTTACGTGTTCTTCATCATGATTTCATAATCTAGCTAGTTAGTTATCAAAGGGTGTGGTAGTAGGATTTCTACTACTACAATGTCGACACTATTCGACCACTTTGATTCTAGCATATATTCTTGTCACCCAATGAAGGATTGGAAGTTTGGAATGTTTATTAAAGTTTTGAAGAAGAGTGGAAAGTGGGTTTAATTGAATATTTTACATTCCCAGAACAAAAATATACCACCAATATAAATAGAGAGGGGCACATGAAGTCTGGGGGGTCAGTAGTCCAGAGAAAAAATAACAGAGTTTTCATTTTTCTTTTCTTCTTCTTTTCTTTTGTAATAGAGTAATATCTTCACTAGGGTTACTCATGAACCCTATTATGTGTTAGAGATTTTAATTCATTTTTAATAATACTTTATTTTGGTCATATATTCTCGTGCGTTAACGATAATAATTTTATTCATGTCCTCATGCTTGCTTTCTTTGTAATTATTTTCCAATTAGAGACCAGCATCTAAATGGGTAAAATTATTAATATTTTGAGAATTTTATTGATTATAAATTAAGATTTATCATCCGAGACGTACCCATGTCCTACATCGTCTTGTGCTAATGAGAAAAGTATTATAGAGAATGTTGAATGATTTACACATAATAGTGGTGGATTGTTGGAACCCTAGGTTTTTCTTTTCTTATTTATTTATCTTATTAGTTTTAATTAATTTTTATCTAGTTAATAATGATGTTAGTAGTAGTTTTAGTAGTTTCATTTTTCATAGATTAGGAGTTTCTATTCAGAGAGGGGTTGGAGCTCAGCTTGTTGCTCGGTTACCAACCAAAATCTATGTTTGACTGTAAATTATTTATTAATAAAATATGCTTGATCTAAAAAAAAATTAAAAAAAATCTTATATTATTTTATTTCTCACTTTATTTAATTAGAAATTGAAGGTAACAAATTTAGTCCATGTGGAACGAAACCGCATTTGTAATACTATCCAATCGGCAGTCGTACGCTTGCGGTACAAAATTAAAATCCTATCATGGGTCTGTCCAGATTATTATCCTTATGGGGTTATCCATCTATCTCCCCATATCTGAATTTTATGACCACTTCCCACTTTCTATTTGTGGTATTGCTGAATATTTTCAACCTCTTCTAGGTACCTTTCCACATCCAGGAATCAGTTCTTTTACGATGGGTATTCATTCTGATGACTTACTGACCTTTAAAATGTTTAACTTTCATGATAGAGGATAATAATGACTCAGGTTTCTTAATGAGTCTCCAATCTATTTTAGTGATCATAACAATATCGAAGAGTTACATATTTTCAAAGCCAAGACCTCAAGAAATATTGTATAGACCTTTAGGTTTCTCAGGGTTCATTCTCCAGAAAATATCTCTTGAATTTTGTTCAACTCTTTGTCAGCGCTTCTTAGGTAATTTGAACAATTGATCTGGTAAGTGCTTGACGAATAAGTAACACTTATTATCATAGTATCCCTTCCAAGTGGTGAGAAAGTAATGTTTTTCCATCCAGTTAATCTGAATTTGAGTTTACCAATATAAGGTGAAAAACTTGAACTTTAATATCTTGAGTAAAAAAAGGAGATCCTATATACTTGTTATTGGCATTAATTATTAGAACTATCCTGAAGTAACTTATACTTTCATCAATGGAAGGTCCGGTATTTTTACTGAAGAAAATGTTAGAATTGGAGAAGTTTATCATTTGGCCAATCATAGTTGAATTGATAGAAGATATTCACCATATTAGTTTTGCAGAAACCATGCAATCATTAGAAAACAACAAATGGCTTATTAAAGGAGATTCGGTGCATACTTGAGTACCATGAATTAAACTAATATTTTCATTATTCATAAGAATCATACAAAGAGCTTCCATTCAAAAACATAAAAATAAAAATATAGGGGTATGCCCTTGTCATGGACCTCTGGAAGGATTAAAGAACTTTTCAGGAGCCCCATTAACCAGTACAATCATCTTGGTAGTAGATATGCATTGATGAATAAGATTGCATAATTTCTCACTAAACCTCATACTAGCCTATAATTAACCTTTATCAAAGGCATTGGTCGTGTCTACTTCTATTCCCGTAACCTCATTTTCTCATTTCTTACCTCTTTTGGTAGTGGATGAGTTCATGAGTTATTGCTACGTTATCAAAAATTTGTCTACCATGAATGAAAGAAGATTGAAATGGAGAAATAAGTTTTGGGAGAAGAGGTTTGGGTCATTGGGAAAGAAGTTTGGATATGATTTTGTAGGTGGTGTTACACAGGGAGATAGGTCTATAAAGAGAGGGCGGGTGGGGGAAATCAATTTTGGGTATGAGGGAGATGAAAATGGAGTTCATTTATTTGATTAAAAAAAACTAGAACTAAAGAAATTTTGAACCATTTTAACAATGTCCTCCCGTACTATATTCTAGTTAGCTTGGAAGAAATTATGGGGAAACCCATTGGGACTTGGAACTTTGTTTCCTGCCATACTGAACAACATATTATTTATTTCTAGGAAATTAGGGATAGCCAAAAGGTTGTCATTCTCATAAGCAGAGATGGTACTTGGAATGAGGTTGAGGATATCCTGATTTAAACTAATGGTGTCTTCAATAGCCATTTTTTGAAAATGCTTAGGGAAACACTTTGGGACCTTCTTGTCGGAGATCCATTCCATTTTTTTTATATCTCGGATGAAATTAACTTTTTTTTTTTTTTTTGTAGAATCATGATAAAATTGAGTATTTTTTCTCATAGACTGATGGATCGATCTTTCCTAAATATTATACCAACTACCGACGTTAATTTTAGATTTCTTAATAGCAGGATGTCAAATTTGTTTTCGATGATGCAGTCAAGTTGTTTCAAACTTTCTTTAAGGTTAGACTTGATATTACCATAAGAAACTTAATTTGTTTTAAGTTTTGACTCTGATTTTGCCTTCTTTTAGCTTTCTAGCAATAGTTAAAGAATAAAAGCTAGGGTGATCCAACTTCCAACATTCAACTATGTTATCTGTATAATCCCGATGATCTAACCAAGGCCCAAAGAATTTGAATAAGATTTGACCGGGATTCTAATGGGGATCGGAGTCCAAAAATATTGAGTTGGGAAAATGATGAGTCAATTTTCAAAGGCATGATCTCTATCAAATCTTTATTCAGTAAGGATATTGTCATCTCTTCTGTTGGTCCAAGTGAAAGGGTAAACAGTATATCCCAAATCAATAAGGTTAAGATCTTCAATTTTTCCATTGAAAATGGAAGCTTCAGAAGAATCAATAGGGAGTCTTCTAATTTTTTCATACTCATGTTGAACAACATTTAGGTTTCTCATAATGATCCATGGAAAGGTATTTTTAGAAGCAATATTCTCAAGCATTTTCCAAGAGATTAACTTATCATTAGTAGTGTAAAGGATACCCTAATAGCCAGTGAACAACCAAAGACTTCCATTTGTAGGATTTATGGTGACATTTATGTGGTTATTAGAAAAAATCAATTATTGAAACATGTAAGTTGGTTTTTTAAGCCAGAGCAAGACCACCAGCTGTGATGGTATATATCATCGTTGGGTTCAACAAACCAATAGTTGGTAACCCTTATGTTATCAAGGATTATGCTAAGATTTGATATTTTTGTTTGATTTCTACATAAAAATAATAAGTCAGGTTTAGATTTATTAAGCATATTATTAAGGTATCCGTTAGTAATATTTTGGAATATTCTGTGACAGTTTCAAGCCAAAGGTGTGAAGAATTTCCATAAGTAATAGTATCTAGGATAAGTGAATATGGTGATGCTATAGCCTAACTAGATAAGCATAATTGGAGATAAACTAGTTAGAGCATTGTTACTTAAGGTAAAAACATGTACAATATACACAATGCATAGAAAATAATAGAAGTTGTGAGTGATGGAGTAACATACCTGAACAATTGGCGAGATAGTCTTACCCACTGAAATGCTAGTAGTCAGATTGGTGCTAGCTGTTATTTCTACCCCTAACTCCATGTTACTGGAAGGTAGAATATCCGTGGAAAGGTCCTTGACTTTTTTTGGATTGGAGATCATATTATCCCATCTCTAACTTTTTTTTTTTTTGGACTCGACAGGTGTTGTATCCTTTTGAAGCCCTACATTCTTGGTTTTCATCTCTAATTTCCTTCTTTCTTAGATTTTTTTTTCTTTTGAGATTAATGAGCAGAGTTCATTTGGGCTTCGGTGAGCTAAATAGGGTATACCAGGGTTTGAGTTTGGAATGACAAGCAGAGAATTTTTGGGAAAGAGTAGATTTCTTGCTCAACAACAATTGTGTTTCGTTTATCAACTTAGTTTTGTATAGATGTACCTTTAATATTGAGGGTATTTTTCTTGGGTGTGAGCTCTTTGTTCTTACCACTATTGAGGATTTTCCCGTGTTTCCTTATATAAGTAATGACTTTGGGGTTTTGAGATTGAATGTCTCCTATTATTGGTCCATGTAACAGAGCTTTAAAAATGACAAAGACATCAGGGCCATGCATCTAGTTCATGAGTTATGTCATGCAATATAATCTTTATTTGAGCATTTCTGAGTTTGATGGCATACTATTTAACTATAACTTTTTCAGAGTAACCTCACTTCTTAGCTTTGGTTATGACAGTCAAATTTGAAGATGCAGTATATATTATTTGTCTGAGGATTAGTTGGGGTGGATTTTCTGTTGCTAGACTCGTCTTTTTCATGTAGGGGACCAGGATGGTCTAGGAATCTATAGACTTTACAAAATTGAAGTTTATTTAGAGTATAAGCAAATTTCATCAAGTGAGAGATAGTTTTTCATAATCATCAATACCTACTTCAGAGCTCTAATAACATAAATGTCCAATAAAAATGTCATGTCCATCTCATCCCTAAGGTTTCTTAGCATCTTGTAAGATTTCAGTAGGTCTGAGAATGTTTTTCAGATCAAGAATGATATGCTTTGGAATTCTTTTGAATATGAATAATAGTCATATTTTGAAATAATTGAAGTTGGTTTCATCAAAAACGTCAGGGCTAGATGGAGGAACTTCTGTGAGAACAATGAATTTTCTAAAGATACCTCTAGAGGGCCAGGATTTTCTATTGATAGACTCTGCACTTTCATATAGGGGACCAGGATGGTCTAGGATTTTGCAGACTTTACAAAATTGAAGGCCATTTAGAGTATAAGAAAATTCCAGCAAGTGAGAGATAGTTATTCATAAGCATCAATACCTACAATTCAGTGCTTTAAAAATCATCGATGTCCAATAATAATTTCATGTCCATCTCATCCCTAAGCTTTCTTAGCATCTTGTAAGATTTCAGTAGGTTTGAGAATGTTTCTCAGTTCAAGAATGATATTTCTTGGAATTCTCTTGAATATGAATAATAGTCATATTTTAAAATAATAGAAGTTGGTTTCATCAAAAACATCAGGGCTAGCTAGATGGGGGAACTTCTGTGAGAACAATAAATTTTCCAAAGATTCCTCTAGAGGACCAGGATTTTCTGCTGTTAGATTCAGCTCTTTCATATAGGGGACCAGGATGGTCTAAGATTTTGCATACTTTACAAAATTGAAGGCTATTGAGAGTATAAGAAAATTACAGCAAATGAGAGATAGTTATTCATAAGCATCAATACCTACTTCGGAGCTCTAATAACATCAATGTCCAATAATAATTTCATGTCCACCTCATCCCTAAGCTTTCTTAGCATCTTGTAAGATTTCAGTAGGTGTGAGAATGTTTCTCATGTCAAGAATGATATGCCTTGGAATTCTCTTGAATATGAATAATAGTCATATTTTGAAATAACAGAAGTTGGTTTCATCAATAAAGTGAAGACCAAATAGAGAAACTTCTATGAGAACAATAAGTTATCCAAAAATACCTTTAGTCCTCATTGTTTAAATATTTTGTATTATCCATACTTCTTGCCTCATTGAATAGAAATTTCTTCTTTTATTCCATAGATCAATCCCAACATCTCTTCTTAGCTCCCAGTTGTTGTTGATGAACCTGGAAATATTTTTAGTATCATGAGATACCTTGATGCATCGTCTTTCGATGAAACACACCATTTCCAATTTATTTCTATTTTGGAAAGCATGTTATCAGCATTGATAAACCTTTGGAAAAAAATCCTCATTTGGATCATATTTTTTCTCTCCTCTTTCCAACCATTTGAAGAAATTGACCCTTATCTTCATTTGCAATTTATTTAATATGACCATTTGGCTCTTATCTTCATTTGCAATTTATTTAGCATGTTATCAGCATTGATAGAGTTTACATGCTAACGGAGAGACAGAAAGCGGTTTTTGGTTGTTTGCAAGCAGCACATGCCCAAGATTTTCTTCTGGCTATTCCGATTGAGGGGCTAGGGCAGAAGATGTCTCCTTTGGAGTACCGGTCTATCCTCAAATACAGGTTAATGATCCCGCTTTATCCTCCGACTCTCGCTGCCCCGCTTGCATCACAAAGTTGCTTGGATTCATATGGTGAACATGCAGTTCATTGTAAAGTAGACCCTGGTTATAAATATAGACATGATCATGTGAGGGATATTTTGTATGATGTACTTGTGGAGGTCCGGCATTTCTAAGAAAGAAAGAAGCACTGTGCATTTCTGACAGACCCACTTGAAGGGAGATCGACACTAAGACCAGCTGATGTTCTTATTTTTGGATGGGCTAATGGGAAACACACATGTGTTGACCTCACCGGGTATCTCCTTTGGTAGGAATTGGACATGGCACCTTTACGATCGAGAGCGACGCTAAAGGCTGCCTCAGGTAAGATATCGAAGCATGAGAAAGCATGTGTTGACAATGGGCATGCTTTCGTCCCCTTTGCTTTTGATACTTTTGGCTATTTGGCTCCAGAAGCAGTTGGACTACTCAAGAGGGTCCAGAAAGTCATGCGCAGCAATGTAATGACCCCTGGCTCACGAGATTTTATTTTTAATAGGATAGGTTTTGCTATTCAAAAAGGGCTAGCGGCACAACTTGTCGCTCGCTTGCCTAGTATGTAATTTTTAACTTTGTAATTTATTAGTTAGATTTGATTGAAGAAGTTTAACCAATGACCATTTAAGAGTAATTGTGTTAGTGTAAGTCCTCGTGATAAGTATTGGATAATTTTTCTTTTTTTAAGTCAAAAGTTCGTGTTTTTGTAGTTCAGTTTGTTGATCTTTTTAAAAAACTTTTTCATTTGTCATTTTCGTTTACCTTAAACTATGGTCATTTAAGAAAAATTATGTATGTTAATGTAAATCCAGGTTACTTTTCTCTTTCCACGGTCAAAAGTTGATATTTCCATTTCCATTAATTGAGCCGTTGAAACAGTTCTACATTATGGAGTCTATGGACTTGGGCAAGCATTGGACAACCTTCATTTTCAAATTCCATAAATTCGAACAAGATATCAGATCAAGTACATCTAATGAACCACATGCCAATTTCACATTTACAAAAAGAAAAAGTTGATCGGTTATGCCGGGCACCCAATAAGGTCCTTCCAACAAAGAGAATGTGTTGGAGTACAACTAAAATGAGTTATGGCTAACAATGATAGAGTTGAAAAAAGATGAATTGATGGAATGATATGGCTGACAATTAAGAAAGACAACCATGAATTCTAAAAACATAAAAAGGGATAAAAACATCTCATGTTAGTATTTTGTACTTAGCAATCATAATGAATGAACATTATATCCTTATTCATGAGTCATGACTACTTAAGATGAAGAATGTATCAAATCAAATGCATTCAATAGAAGATCCTCATAATCTTATCGATGAATGCCAAGTGTGATCATACATCATTCAACACTTGTACAAACACTTAATGTATTTTTAATCCTAACCCTCATCATAATGTGTCTCACACAGCCTAATCTCCTCCATTACATATATTAATGGAAGAAGAATTTGATAGAAGAGAGAGTTACAGAGATTTTACAGATAAGTGGGTTGCACGATGAGGTCACGATGTGCATTGAAAAATGTCTGTTGCCCTGTTGGGATGGACATAAGTATTTTCTATTAGAAAGAAAGAATTGGAATGTCGCCTATGTTGTTCATTTGACCTGTCCCCTATCGCGTTAGTTTTCTGGCCGTCGCGGCTGGGCATCTCTCTTGGAGATATGGACGGCTCAAGGAACACTCCGGTGGATTATATAAATTATTATCTGAAACAACAATCCACACGAAATATATATATGATTAAGATCATGATTATCCATTATATGTATAATGGTTGGTTGTGATGCTGCTAGATAAAAATATTTGAATAGAACCATTTCTTGGTAAATATATATATATGATTAAGATCATGATTATCCATTATATGTACAATGGTTGGTTGTGATTTGAGCATAACCATTTCTTAGGTAAATGTGCACTTCATTTACCACTACTGTTATATGAATGGTTCAATGCATAAAAAATGGCGACTCAATGAGCACTCTAAGAACAATTAACCCCTAGACATTATCCTAGACTTGTTTATTTTCATCGTATTATCTTTTGATTGATTTTATGTGCAAGAAAATCTCAAAATATTAAGAGAGGGTGGCATGGCATTGGCGACGTGAACCCAATGAACTGTCATTACATATTTTATCATTTTACTTAAAATTCCAAGTCAATCTAAAAAAAAAAATCTCAAAATTATATTCCGAAAGAAATATATTCTTCCACACTAGAAATTCTCTTTTTTCCATTTTTAATTCATAGAAAAATATTGAGTATCATTGGTGAACGTGGTGAGAAGAAGAAGATTATAAAGGTAAGCAACTACTTCTAGTACAGACTTTCTCCAACCACAACTACAACGACACCAATCAATTCTCAACAGCCCAAAACTCCCATTCCCACCACATTTTCTTAGTTTACCATCAAAACTAAGACTAATCCAAGATTGAAGCTTAGTTGATCATGGAATGGGGTTGTTGCTCAATGAAGAACAAAAAGAGACAGATTAATAAGTGAAAAGATTTAAGGAGAATTTTCAAGCAAAAAGGGGTTTGTTTATTAGGAGGGAAACCATTTCAAACCATACATTTCATTTTCAAAACGAACTCTCAAAAGTGAGGAGAAAGCAAAAGAGAAAACGGGACCATATCCATTGCTGCTTTTACAACGGTAAGTTTCTTTCATGACTTGAATTTCAAATTTGGGTTTTTTATCAACTTTATTGTGTAAATTATAAGTTTTTATTTGCAGAAGATTTAAAACAAAGGGCACCCATGAAAGATTTTCCCATTTATAAGGAAAAGTTCATGGCCGCACTACCAGTAATAGTAATAAATCTAAGTATGTCACTTTAGAAATATAAGTTCTTTAAATGGTGTGTTCGGCGGTTTCAATTTTGATTTTTCGTGATGCGGCAGGATTCGTTTAAGAGAGCTTTAGTGAGAAAGATGGCGAGTTCGGCGTCGTATGAGAATTTCGAGTTTTATCATGCATCGCCTTCTGCGACATCGACGCCATCAGCGACAGATACGAGCGGATTTTCTGTTCGGAGTGACCAAGATTCATTTGCGTACTGTCGAACGAACTCAGAAATGTCGTCGGTGTTTACGGAGGAGAGTGTGTATCATGATCCATCATCTCCTTTGGCGAAATCGGGTGGTAAAGGGCTGCCCTTGTGCCAGGCTTCACCAACGAGATTAGGAATGAAACAGTATTATAGCCATGTTGGAGATGAACCTGATGCTGAACCAGAAATAGATGATATTGATCTTGGTAAGTAGCAGTTTTATTTGCTTTTCACCATTTTGCCTGACTAAATTGGAATCGAAAAATTGTGTTTCTGAAAATGTAGACTTACTTGCAGAATTAGACATGATGAGGGAGAAGTACTCAAAGCTATTGCTGGGTGAAGACATGTCAGGAGGCGGAAAGGGTGTCTGCTCTGCAGTTGCACTTTCAAATTCCATAACGAATCTCTACGGTACGTCTGAATTACGAATTATAAAAGAAAAAGGATCTCTAATTTTACCCTCTTTCTGATTCTCATGGTGCTTTTGTTTATTTCTGCAGCAACTGTTTTTGGCCAAACATTGAGGTTAGCACCTCTACCAGCTGAGAAGAAGTCGATGTGGAAACGAGAAATGGACTGGCTTCTATCTGTTTGTGATTACATTGTTGAGTTCGTCCCTGCTACAGAGACCTTTAACGACGGAACACCTTTAGAGGTAAACCCATATGCTAAAAACTCAAGAATTCTGCAATTTGTTTCTGTTTCCTGTGTCAGGTGATAACAATTGATACTTTTCATTCAGGTGATGACAAGCAGACTTAGGTCAGACATTTACATGAGCCTTCCTGCACTGAAAAAGCTTGACAATATGCTACTTGTAAGTAAATTTTCCTACTTAATCAAATCTATTAGTCGGTAAATAACTAAGTTTTACTGAGCACAAGAGCTGAACATATGCAAATATCAAATCTTGTCAGCAGGATATATTGGAGAGTTTCCGGGATACAGAGTTTTGGTACGCAGAGCAAGGAAGCATGTCAAAAAATGCAAATACTAAATCTGGGTCGTTCCGGAAAATTGTAAGTCTAAGGACAGAGGAAAAATGGTGGTTACCAGTACCCTGCGTTCCTGCAGGTGGGATCTCTGAGAAAGCAAGAAAACACTTGCAACAGAAACGTGACAACGCAAATCAAATTCACAAAGCGGCCATGGCCATAAACAATTCTATTCTTGGTGAAATGGAAGTTCCAGAGGCATATATGTCAACGCTTCCAAAGGTAATACATGCATCTATCAAAACAAAATCAACAAGAAACTTTTGTTCAACTTTCACTCGTTTATGTGCATCTTTCTAAATTCTATTTTTGTTTTTTCTAGAGTGGCAAAGCATGTCTGGGTGATTCGATCTACCGTCACATATCTGGTTCGGATAAATTTGTACCCGAGTACCTTCTTGATAACTTGAACATAGGTTCTGAGCACGAGGCACTTGAACTTGCAGACAAGGTTGAGGCTGCGATATACATATGGAAGCGTAAAGTCTGTATAAGCAGCATGCCTAATTCAAAATCCACATGGAACCTCAAAGATCTAGTGAATGATAAAGAGGGTGACAAGAATCATATCCTAGCCGGTAGAGCTGAAAGTCTATTATTGTGCCTGAAGCAGAGATACCCTGGACTATCACAAACAACCTTGGATACAACAAAGATTCAAGATAACAAGGTACATTTCTAACTTGTTCCGTTTATGTCCGATGTCATATGATATTCTGTGTGTGCAAAAGAGCCTAATGGATATCATTATTGCAGGATGTTGGGCAGGGAATTCTAGAGAGCTACTCAAGGGTTTTGGAAGGTCTAGCATTCAACGTTGTTTCTTGGGTAGACGATGTTCTATACGTTGATGATCAACAAAAAAACAAAGTCCTTAGTATTTAGAGAGAAGTTGAAATCCAAGTTTTCACATTTGGAAATACACTTCCCATCTTCAGCCAATATTTTTTCTTTGCGGCATTCCCTGAACAGTTTAACATAGTAGAAGAGAGCAACCTAAGTATGTTAGAAACCGGGATGGTATGTGAAAAGACTGAAATTGATTGTACTTGTAAGTTGTCAGATCGACAGCATTTCGGGGAAACCCCATTAATCCTATGATTGTACATTAACAAGTAACTATGACAGACACGAAATGTGAACCCGTACAGTTCATGCGAGTTTCTACATCTAGTTAACAATACAAGCAAGATTATGTTCATTAGTTCAGTTCGGCGCAGCAATTATGTATGCAAAACTTGTCTTTCTTTCCACTTTCAAACCCTAACCAAAAGGGGGGCCATTTCAATTTCATTATAAAACAACACAATTTCCCCGAAAAAGGGTTATATTCGTATCGCAATCTGGGTGCATTACAAGCAAAATTAAGCGCATAAATACGAATAAACTGATAACAAAACAGCAATTTGGTTTCAATTATAAGAAAAAATGTTCACCATTGTTACCAAGTTCCTCCAATCCAGTGGTTGATCCAGCAGCTTGAGCTTCATTGAGATGGTGGTGCAGAATCATCAGCAGGTTTCTTAATAGAACAAGAAGCCTTGAATGCATCAACCTGTGCTTGACATTTCTTGTAATCCCCTTTGTTTTCTGCTAAACATTTCTTTAAAGCTTCAACATCACAAGGAGGCATAATCTTCTTTGAACCCCCCCACCAGAACTCAACTTCCCATCCATACTTTCAATCCCCAAAATTTCAAAAGAATATAAAACCCTATACTCGGATTAACAAACAAAATCTGCCCAACAATCACAAATTGAATTCAAAAGAGAATTTGACTAAAGACCCAACCTTTGAAAGATCAGAGGACTTGCAGAATTTTTGTTGTTTGTTTGTAAAACCCTATTTCGTATATCTTCCCAGACAGCCAAGGGTTGGCTCTTGCACGAGATCAGTGGTTCGGTTCTGGATATCTCTTTTTCTGAGACACCCCTTCCTCTGTGGGGGTATTTTTGTCTTTCTATAAAAACCCCAAAATTCACCATCACTTCCTTTGTTCTCTATTTCTCATACTCGAATTTGAAGAGTTTTTTCTCTGCTCAGCTGCTGCTGTTCTTTCCTGATTGCTGGTTTCTCTCCTTACCTCTGTTTTCCTACCAGGTTGGTTCTTCTTCGTCTTTTAACTCTCTGTCTCTGTCAGTCTTCTTCTTTTTATGACATGATTTTGATGTTTTTGGGGCAAATATGAAACTGTTTTTAGATTAATCCAACTTAAATAAGCTCAATTTCTACTTACTTAGATAATTAGATTGATTCTAGTAGTTGGGTTGAATGCTTTTTCTGTTTTTTCACAGGGTTTTTGTAAATTTCATGGTGGGTTTTAGAGAAACCCTAACTTTGGATTGATATGGAGAAGGGTTTTAGTACATTTTGATTACTTTTTAGCATATTAGGTTTAGCATTCTGTTTGTTTGTGATTTAAAGTTTTGATCTTGATTAAGAAAATGGCTTCTTCTTTTAAGTTATTTGTATTCATGAACTAATTTTGTTTTGTAATGGGAAGAATTGATTGCCGGTATCGTAAACATTTGGAGTGCTTTGTGATTCTCGATGACGCCAGAGACAGCCTCGAAGGCGAAAGATGCACCTAAATTGGTGAAACTGGATAGAGCCCGAAAATTGGTGAGTACTAGTTTTCCATGTTTATCTTCTTGTTATCTTTGAATTCCTGAGCAAATGAGTGAATGAAATACATACTTTGTTTCCGGGAGCTAGCAGTGGCTTGTGACTATTTATATATGGCTGCTAGTAATGTTTTTGCGGTACTTACACTGAATGACTTAAAACTCGGTCCAACTAAACCAAACTTATCTTAGTGATGCGATATAGAAGTTTAAGGATACTGTATAATCGGCATTGTTATATCGAAGAAACATAACCGTAGCTTCCTTAAGCCAAAAATTGCATCATTTGGAATCGAGATTGTCGTATAGATGTTGAAACCTATATTTTAGCCATACATTAGACTAAACAGTTGTGTTTGTTTCATTGTATTTGGAAAGTCTGTTGTACTTTGCCTTACCTAAGGAAACAACCTATTTACAGGCTGAATCATGGGTTAACAATATGAGTGGATCACCAGACGACGATTCAATTGAAGAGAAGGAACCAGAGGCTCGTCCTGCAAGGTTGATTCTCTTTCTCTCTTGCTGTTCTTCTGTCACATTCCTTACTGTTGTGAATTCCTAAAAGATTTTTTGCATACCTTGAAGGTTGGGCTTAGGGGCAAGAGCTGCACCGCAAACTAGACTTGGACCTTCCAGTGATCCAGCTGGTAAGAGTTTGCACAACAAGTTGGAAGCTAGTAAAAAGAGAGCTGCGGCTAAGACATTAGAAGAAGAATCAAAGGCTAACAACGGACAAGCTAGCGATGATGATGACGACGAAGAACCAGAGAGCAGAACCAATGCTTTTACCAAAAAGATAGTGGTACCTGCTATTCCACAGAGCTCGCAGGGCAAGAAGAAACGAAGAAGATGAGGTCTCAAAGCCAGAACAGACTGTGTAAGGGTGAAAATGTGAAGCATTTTACATGCATTGCCTGAAAACCGAAACATACTGTTGTCTAATCTAGCAACAATGCAATGTGTTAGGATTTTGATAATTTTTGTACAGAACGATTTTCGAATTATGTATGGAACTAAATGAGATCTTACTGAAATCTAATATGAAGTATGATTTTGAACTGGAACAAGAAGATGTAATTTACTGAAACTGGCAGATACCAATTGTTTCGTTCGGGTTAAAAAACTGGCAGGTAATTTAATGAAATTTGTGTAGCAGGGGATGGCTGCAAAGTCTATAACCTGAAAATTCAATCAATTATCTGCCAGAAAACTATACTGAAAACCCTTTTCCTTTTTGTATTTTGCTTTTACTGTCATTTTACATAAAACACTCTACTACTGCACCAAGCTTGCTAGGACATTAACATTTCAGGATGAAAAAGCTGTACAAAGAAAGAACAAATAGTCGCGCAATGAACCTTACATAACTGAGAACGAAGAATAAGTCGGCTCCTCGTGACTATACGAACCAATTCAACTTCTTTAAACCAGTTTAAGTTCATTTCGAAAACCTCTCAAGACTAGCAATTCCATCTTCGCACTGTTCAAAATCCTTTCAGCGTTTCGACGTCCATTCTTGGCTTGGTAAGAACTAAGTTAGTGGTGTGCTCAAAACCCAAGCATCCAACAGGAGATAAGGAAACCATGTCCTATTCTGTAACCAACCTTCACTTCAAAGACTCACACAAGAGTCTGAGTGACTCTTCTTTTTGCAACGAACCCAAAATCTGATCTTCCTCATTTCAGCTAGAAACCTCTGCCAGGGAACGCATGTCAAATACGCCGTCTTGGATCAGTTCAATCAAAATAGCCTCGCTGATCTCAATACCAATGTCTTCAATGTCTAACCGGAGGTTTCCCCATGATCCTTCTTTATTGAAATCTTTTCCAACAATATGGTCCAATGTACATGGCTGAGGTTGAGGTATGAGATTACTATCAATAAAATCCCACACTTCTTGAATGATGCTATTCCCCTCGGGAACTGGCCGAATATCAGACTTCACAAATTTTAACCATGGTGGGCACCCAAAGTATCGTTCGTATAAATCCACAAGAACTTCATTGACGCAGTCAAAGATCAACTCTGGTTCACCACAAAGTCGACTGGATGGAACTTCTACTTCATCAATCAAAGATGCATCAAGAAGATGGCTTGAGGACTCATAGCTACTTGTGAATTCATCCCAGCTCAAGCCTGAGGCACGCAATACTGCTCTTACATACTCATACGTTGGTTTCCTGTCCTCAAAACAAGCTGCTGAATGTAACTCAGGGTCTGAAGGAGATACCACCACAACAGTGGAATCGCGTTCATCAAAGCAGATTCTTACAGGTTTTATTTTCAGTTCAGCTACAACAATTAGATAAGATTACAATAAGTACACTGAATAAACTAGAATTATGAAAGAAAGATAAATGCACCATTATAGTTGTTCAAAAACGCATACCACGATCAGATTTGGGAGTTGCAGGGCTGCTGGCATCGTCTAAAAAGAATGGCTTGAGGACAGATACTGGACTTTCCCATGCTGGAACGCCATCATTGGAGCTCTCCAGAGCTTCAACCTTCAGGTCAAGTAAACAACTCGACTCCAACGAGGACATGGATGGTTCATTATTTCTGTTTTCCTCCTGAACAATAACAAATAGGAAGAACGATTTCTTCGATTAAAACCAAGATCACAAAAGAAATCTGGACAAAGGTTCCCAGCACCAATTTTTACGAAACCCAGAAGTTCCCTACACAAAGGTTCAAATAAAAAAAGAGCTAGCAAAATAAGCAACGAACACAGAATTGGGAGAAACAAGTTACCATCAAGCTCCCTGAAGATCCTTCTTCCTCTGAAGTTTTGCCTGTCTCAGTACTGGAGATTTTTACGTCGGCGGGCACACCGGTATTTGATTCACAGGGATCATCAGAGGACGTACTTTCTTCTATATGCACTGCCTCAATCGTTTCTACAGTTTTTGCACCAGCACAAATTTTAGGAAACCCTATTAACAAGAAAGTAATACTATATATATGCACATATATAAATGGAAGTTTTGTAGAACTATGAAGGAAACTAGTATATTACCTTCTGCTGTGGAATCTCCCTCCAAAGCCGAGTTGCTTTCTTGAACTACAGTCTCTGGAGAGGTATCTGGATTCAGGTCAAGAGCTTGAATTTGGATGTCATCGTCTGTTTGGAAGTCATCGTCCGTATGCAGCTCAGTTTCAAAGTTTTGGCTAGATGTAGTTGAAAGTTCTGGGTTTAAAGGCTGCCAAACGTTCTCACCTACCACTCTTAAATTGTCAGAAAAGGAAAATCTCATCTGTGCTGTTATGAATGGATGATCAGAGTCCCTAGGACTGCACAAAGGTGGTGAGACATATTCAGGAAGCGACAGTGTCTTTCCCAAGCTTTTTGAAACTTTAACTGCTGACAAATTTGGATCTTCCTCCCTATAACTCAACATATCAGCAAGATGTTTTTTGGCCTCGGCGTAGATGTCAGCTTCTCTTTCCTTTGAATATCCAGAGTCTTCGATGGTTACGCTTTTAAAACTAGCATCCCTTTCTAGAGTAACTTCATGGTCATTCACCGGCTTATCTGCATTTTCCCTGTAAGAAGATTTTCTCTGAAGTTGTCTCCCACTTAGCTCCCCAGAAAACTCTCTACTGCAATCCGCTGAATTGTCATTTGGGATTTTGTGCAAAATAGCATCCATGGAAATCCTGTGCTGCTCTTTTTTATTTTCGCCCATGACGCGCTTCAACTTGTTTTTAATTCCTCTAAGTGAGAATTTGGAGTGCAATGTACCGCCTTGTTCCGGATTTCCCACCGGACTATAAAGGAACTGAGTTGAGGAGCGGGGACTATTTAGGCTAGTTGCAGCTGCAGGATTTATAATAGCTGCTGGGTTCGGCTTTAGAATTACTATTCGGTTTGAAGCACGTGGACTATCAACCTCTTTGGCTGCATTTTTATTCTCCGACTTGGCCTTTCTCCAGAAAAATTTATACATATTTTGTTTCGGAGTCTCCTTATGAACAACAAGCTCCTGACATTGGGTTGAATTATCAATCTCCTGTTCTGACGCTCTTGTTTTTGTTACCGGCTTCTTTGGTTCAACTTTTTCTGATTGAGAACCCCGGAGGTCTTCGATGTGTTTCACCAGCAATGAATTAGAATCTTCAAGAAGTTTTAAAAGTAGTTCCTTGTTCGAGTTCAAGATATCCAGTGCATCCATGAATTGTTTGGTCTGTTGAATCTTCGCTTCATCTGTCATTTGCCCAGAATCAATAAACTTCTGACTCAAAAACGCCTCGGCTGCTTCACTTAATTTCTCTTCAAGAATAGTATGTTTTTGAACCAACTGTAAATCGAGCTCGTCAAGATGATCATTACTGGTGGAACTAGTAGATTCCTGTCCATCAGAAGAATCCCCCTTGTTTAGACGCTGATGCACATGGTTGCAAAATTCTTCCATCAGCGAAACTAGGTCCAGATGCGAGTACTCTGGCTCTTGAAACTCCACTGAAGCAGTACGAGTCTTCTTTTTCGGTTGCTTCTGACTGAACATTTCTTCTTCCATGAGCTTCTTTACACTTCTTCTACAAATATCAATCTTTGATGTTCTGTTTTCATCACCGTCCTGAAACGTTACGGAATTCAACTTCAGAAATATAGAGTAAAAAGATACCAATTCGACAAATCTCAACTGTTCATAGTCATACAGTACAAGATTTATATCCGGAGAATGGGTATAACATACATTGATGACTTCACGCGCTCCTTCAGCATCAGTCAATAGCTTGAGTTTTTTCTTTGAATATCCATTACCTGCAAATGAATGAATAAAACACTCAACATGCAGCGGAAAAAAAAACAATAAAAATTGTATGCTGTGCTGAGCAATGACTCGTAACAACTCACGTCTGAGAAGCACCAAAAAGATGACACCGAACGAAATAGTAACTCGATCTAAGGAAGTGACTGCTTACCAATAGAAAGCCTGTTACTGCCATGCCTCCTATCAGGGAGCAACTTTTGAGATGAACGGCCATACCGGAAATCAAAGATGCTAATCAAACCCGAAATGCAACCTGCCTGGTTTTTGTCCCGGTAAACTGAATTTTTCTGCACTCGTTTTCCCATATTGATGAATGATTAACCCTTGCTATTTATCCTTTTGTCTTTTATTCAATATGCACCACATCTGTATATGTGATCCGACATGAGATTAGGCCTGAAAAAAAAATATAAACACCAAACATTAAGAAGACAAATGAAACAACAAAACTGAGCACATAACATCGGAATTGGATGCACAGAATTTATTCATAGTAACCAGTAATGAATACTAAGATTTTCATAAGAAGATGTCGCCATGCCAATAAAAACAACAAAGATATGAACATACAATTTCGGCATGCTTGATCAATTGTTACCATACAAATAAGCTCAGGTAAGAGTTTCCATAAGTGCTTCATCTAAAGTCCCTATAGTAACTAAGGAACATGTAATTGACAATCTAAGGTACCCTACCCCGGACATTAGGTTCTGAATTAGAGACTTCCATAAAACCCCAATACTTCCAGTCATACAGCTTTGTGTTGGTAAATTCACTATCTTTCCTATAAGATGAGATTTCAACTGAGTCAAAATTCCATTTGACTCACCGATTCAGATAGAAGTTTCAATTGTGCCAAAACAAGAAAAACAACATGTCAAACCACAATTGAATGTTGAATTTTTTTTTTAACTTGATGAAATGCTCAGCTCAATTTGATTCAATCTACTCATAAACTGTAATTCACATGCCTTCACCTTAACTGATCATTACACAAATTTGCGCAGAGAAATCAAAATCTCAATTTAAGTCCATTTTTGGTAAAACCCAGATTTCTATCTATCTTTCTAAATCTAAAATCTCTAAGTTTTCAGCATAGGATCATCAGAGAAAAGGGTTTATGCAGAATCATAAAATTTTGAGTAATGGGGGTACCTTGTAAAGATAGATTCAATCTCTTCCTTGATATATTTGAGCTCCCTCCTCCCACAATCAAAACCCACACAAGAAATTGAAGAAAACCGAAAAAAAGGTCTCTGCTTTATCTAGTACTAGTATATGATATTTTTTGAAAATCTAAAAACAAAAAACCTACTGATTAAAAAGTAATGGAGAGAGCTGAAAAAAGAAGAAATGGGGTTATGAAGTTTCCTCAGGAGAAGAAGAGGAAGAAAGGAGAAGATAAGAATCTGAAAAAGAAAACGAGGAGGGAAAAAAGTGATTAAAAAATAGTTGTTTTGAAAGAGTAATAGAAGAAGAAGAAGAAGAAGAATTGTTCATGGAGGTGAATTGGGTCCCTACAGGATTGCAAAACACCATGACTTTAGATTCAAGGAAAGTAAATATGTTTCTTCGATCTCTCTTCTCTTCCCCCGAGCCTCTCTATAGAGTCTGTGTCTTTCTTCACTTTTTGCACGTTTAAAGAACAACTTTTTGGTTTGTACAACGCCGAAGGGTAAAATGGGGTTTATCATAAGTTATATATAGGGAAGGGAAGCAACAAACAATGTTGTACTACGTACGAATGTCGATGACTTCTATCGTAATTCACACTTGATACGATGCGAGGTAATAATAAGCATATTTTGATTTCTAGTGTCCACTTTTTCTTTTCGAAAATGAATTACTATTGCAAATCAGGATTAACATCTTTAATTATGAATTATAAAGAAAAACACTCTAAAATCATCCTTTCAGCCGACGTGGTGGTAAATTTTGCGACGGTGATAATAATGACCTGAGTTCAGAACTCGTTATCACCAAAAAAAATATTGACAGAAAAAAAAATGCTCATCCTTCGTAGTAAACTTGAAGCTATTTTGAAAACATTAGTCAGACAGTCTGCTTAGAATTTTTGTAGAAAATAATGTTTTTGATGAAAATTATCAAAGTTGTTCGATAAATATTATGAGTAATTGAAGGTGATATCCATATCTTCATTTGTAGTATGGTTTTGATTAACTGATATTATGCTGTGTTATCCATCTTTACCATTTTTATCCGCTTTATATGAAGCTAAATTTAGGTTTATGATTTATTTATTTTTCTAGAGCATTACTTATTATATTTTCCAAAGAAAGTAAAAGTTTTATGATTTCATTTCTTTGTTGGAAACAAATAATAAATTGGATAATAATCTATATAGATTTTCTAATTAATGTGGCCAGATATTTTTACCCAACCTTTGTTTACTGGCCAACTTTATACCTAATCTGTTTAGGTTTACACTTTAGTTACATCTATCAAATCTACCTAATTCATCACATGAAAAAGTCTTTGGTCACATATGGACCGTTTCTTTCTTTGACGTTCTAAGCCAATCACTGCCATTTCCCTACCCCTATTGTTCCGTTTCACATTTTACTTCATTTGGATAGACATAGATGGTCTTTTTTTACTGTTTACCAAACTACATTTTCAGATAGGAGTCAAATTTTTGTTAACATCAAAATATCACGAGTCATTAGGAGTCTTATATGGTCCCTTACTCATCACCTTTTTTACCAGTGGATGATGAAAACTAATACTACCTCCGTTTCAGAAAAAGTGTTACTTTCACTTTTTCAATTTGGCCTATTTTTAGGTTAAAATGAAAAAGTGAAAGTAACACTTTTCCTGAAACGGAGGGAGTAAAAATTAAGAAAATAGAAATGCTCCAAATGAGAAAAGACATGGAATGCCAAATGTAATATGGCTTGTAAGTCAACTGAAGTGGATTGAAAAGATGACCTAATTTACCATGCCCTGAGACCTTTAATGATAGTTACAGGTGGTACACTTTTATAAAATGGTGATGAGAAGACCATCTAGATAACATACCTAAAGCTGTCTTTCCCAAAATTAACACTTATAGTACTATTTAACAAGTTACTTTTCTTTGCATATCAAGTCTTATGGTGGAATCCAAGTTATTTCAAGTGTGGAAAAACTGTGGAATGTCAAGTCTAGTGGCTTTCAAGTTGGGGTCTTCCAAAAAATATCCAAGCAGTGTTCCATAGTTTTGTGGGAGGTCCCGTGGAATCCATGGGAGCGCTAATCAGAATAGCGCACTAGAAGACAGGAAACGCCAATCAGAATAGCGCTTTTTTTTTCATCTGTAAATTTAAAACGAACCATTGAAAATCTAATGGCTGAGAAGAAAAAAACGCTATTCTGAGTAGCGTTTCTTTAGCGCTATTTTGATTAGCATTTCTGTTGTTCCACCACTATACTTGCACTTCCAAATGTTGAGGTGGCGTGGAAGATGTAAGATGTAACTCTTCCACTATAAGACTTGCTCTAACAATAGTCGGAAGTTAACTTTTCGTGAAATAAAATTTTGTTGCTTCGAACTTCTAGGATTAACTTTTTCTTTTGAAGGAGGTTTGTTTTTACTTCTGATATTCAAACAACTTATAGAGAATGAAAAATCATTTCTGAAAGATGGTGTATCCCACAAGAATTCAGGTCATGTGAAAGGTGATTTTAGAGTGCTGATTTTTTTCCAATGTGAAGAAATTTTGGTTATCAGTTTACCATCCGACTATCCCAAATGTGTAATATGCCATCAAAGAGAAGGGTAATGCTTCTTTTTACTCTCTTTTTCAAGGAATTGTGATGTTTGGATTGTTGAATCCGTTGGCCTAAATATGATGGTGAACCATCAAACTTTTTTATTTTATGTCATATTCCATCCTTTTCATTTCGTGTTTATTTAGCTAATCTATTGTAGGTTCGGATGGAAATTTAGAATTGTTATTTCCTAATCTTCAAACAAAACAAAAGGTAGTTTGTTAATCCTTTTCTCGAAAACAATGACCTCATGTCCAATTTTATTTTTATTTTTTTGCATAATGTATTCATTGAATTTGGTTAGACGATGTAATCCCATTTCATCACAAACACCACCACCAAACTGTTAGTTAATTAGTTAGCAACCTAAAGCCTGGCGAACTACTTAACATTAGTACTTGTTAACACTGATCTGGGATCTTTAGTACCACATTTTTAGGTTTTACCTATTTTCTATCCCCACTTTCCCTAAATCCCATCCAAACCATACAAATCAATTTTTGTTTAACCTTTTCTGGGTCAGGTAAACAACGCTTACCTTAATATATATGGGTCAGGATCCAATGACATGGTTATATTGACATAATCATGACATGGTTTGGCCGATTTTTCTACAAAATCCAAGAGACAATGAGTTTGAAGCTAATTTTCTGGCGACATGTTCCACTTATATAGCTCTACATTCTTGCCAAAAATGAGAGTATTCCTTTTTTTTTTTTTTTTTTGGAAGATACAACTCACAAAGAAACCTCACCATCCACAAAATTTAATTTCAAAATTATAAACCTTAATCTTCAAATTATTTATGGTTCATATTCAAAATTGTAGATCTTCAACGGTTCATATTCAAAATGGTAGATGGATGACCATCTTCATCAAACACATATTCCTTCTTCCTCTCTCTCTCAAATTCGACTCCTAATCACGTGTCAAAACAAAAAGGAACAAAAAATAAAATCTAATCCAACATCGCTCATTTACCACTGCCAGCCTAGGAAACTCTTGCCAGCACGACCTATTTACTTCCATCACAATCTAATCTTTGTACCGATACATTAACAGCTTGTTCATTTCAAGTTTTTCATATCCCAGGAATGGGACTATAGGGTAATCCAATTCCTAGAGATACGTTTTGCGACTTGAAGAAAAAAGAAGATGGCATAGCTGCAAACATAAATAGGCTAAATCTTCGGGAGGAGAATGGCGCTCTTACGGAGGAGGAGTTTGTGGAAAGAGATAGCGAGGAATTAAATCTGAATGCTATCAAGGTGGATAGAGAAAGACAGGCTTTTCAAAGAGCTAAAGTTCAGGGTTTTGTGGAGGGGGAAAAAAACACAGGCTTTTTTCATAGGATGGCGAATGCGAAGAATAGGAGATGCACAATAAACAAGCTGGAGGAAAATGGGGTGGATGTTTTTAACCAAGAAACGATAAAACCGGAGCTGCTCAATTATTATACTAAACTTTTCTCTTCTTCTCATACGGTATCAACGTGCTTCGATAATTTAAACTTTCCTAAGGTGGAACAAGCTCAAAATACGTGGCTAGAGAGAGTGTTTGATAAGGAGGAGGTTCAAAAGGTAGTTTAGAAGTTTGGTACTAATAAAGCTCCTGGTCCGGATGGTTATACAATGGAATTCTACAAGCTTTGTTGGCATATTGTGAAGGAGGATGTGATGATGGCAATGCATGAATTTTATGTCAAAGGAGTTGTGGATTGGAGGCTTAATGTTTCTTTTATCAAGCTTATTCCTAAGAAGGAGGATTCATCAATGGCAAAATATTTTATACCAAATAGTTTGATCAGCAGCTTTTACAAAATTGTGTCTAAGTTATTGGCGGAGCGGTTGAAGATTGTTATGCCTCTGTTGGTTTCTCACTCTCAAGGTGCGTTCATTCAGAAGAAGCAGATTTTGGATGGTATTTTAATCACGAATGAGTGTATTGATAGTAGGCTAAGGCAAAGGAAACCGCGTATTTTGTGTAAAGTCGATATGGAGAAAGCTTTTGATAATGTTCCCTGGAACTCTCTTTTTATGATTCTAAGGAAGCATGATTTTGGGGATAGGTGGATAAAATGGATTTTTTGGTGTGTTACGTCGGCCCAATTCTCGGTTCTTGTCAATGGTGTGGCTTCCGATAGAATCAAACCATCAAAAGGTATAAGACAGGGAGATCCCTTGTCTCCTTTTATTTTTATTCTGGTGGTAGAGATTTTGGCTAAACTTATTGAACGGGCGGTCCAAGCTGGCAGACTAGGTGGCTTTCAAGTTACGGAGGGAGGTTCGGTGGTTTCTCACCTCCAGTTCTCCGATGATACTATAATCTTCCTCAATGCTTCTAAAGAGGAGGTTAGAAGACTGTTGGTAGTTTTGATTATCTTTGAGGTCTTAACGGGGCTAAAGCTTAACCTGGAAAAGAGCGCAATTACAAGTATTGGAGCTGACGGCGTTGTTGAGGACTTGACGTTGGAACTGGTCTGTCAAACTGTTGACTTGCCTGCAATTTATTTGGGTTTGCTGATTGGAGCCAATCCTAGGAGTATCACAATTTTGGATGTGGTGATTGATCGAATGCATAAGAGGATAGCGGTGTGGAATAATAAATACCTTAACAAGGCGGGTAGGTTTGCTTTAATCAAATATTCTCTTCAAAGTCTTCCAACGTATTATCTTTCGTTATTTCACCTTCCGGCATCAGTTGAGAAAAAACTAAATACTATTATGAGGAAGTTTTTATGGGGGGTGACTAACAACGAAAACAAGATGAGTTGGGTATCATGGCGAAAACTAAATAATCTAAAACAGTATGGAGGGCTAGGAGTTCGAAACTTGATATTGGTCAATAAGTCTTTAATGGCGAAATGGATTTGGAGATATACTAAAGAGAAGAATGCGTGGTGGAGAAGGATTATGGCGGAAAAGAGTAATACTGACTCAAACCTTTTGGTCCCGGCGGAGGAGAAATCAACAATGGGTAGAAGTATGTGGCGGGTGATTCTGAAGAGTAGAGAGGATTTGCATCTCTGTGTGGAAATTAAGGTACGAGGTGGGAACCAAACAAGATTTTGGCATGATTGGTGGTTCCGCAAAGTTAGCTTCAAGACTAGATATCCACGGCTTTATAGAGTGAGCTTGCAAAAGCAGTCCACGGTAGCGGAAGTAATGGGGAATTCTTGGTCTTTATCTTTCTCTAGGGTTCTCAATCCGGTGGAGAGAATTGATTTGCTGGAATTAAGATATGATCTAAATTCAGTCGTGGTTCATGAGGGGGAAGAAGATTCCTTGGATGGAGATTTTTCTTCAAAGAAGCTCTTTGTGTTGTTGAATAGAGAAGAGGTTGAATGGGAGTGTACAACTTTGTTGGAGAATAAACATGTTCCACCAAAAGTAAATTTTCTATTTTGGGCAGGGCTTCACAATTCCATTCCGACGAGAGTTATGTTGGATCATAGAGGAGTGCAAATAAACGACATTTCTTGTGTGTTCTGTAGCAGGGATCCGGAAACGCAAAACCATATTTTTATTCATTGTACGGGTATTGCGGATGTTTGGAATTATTTTATCAACACTTGCAACGTTTTATGGGTGGTGCCTTCTTCCTTTGCATCTCTTTTGCAAAGCTGGGATACTATAAATTTTTGTGGAATCAGGAAGGAAGTGTGGAAGATTATCCCGTTTGCTGAGGTGTGGGTGCTTTGGTTAGAGCGAAACGATAGAATGCATGGGAAGAGGCATAAATCTGGAGAAGAACTGAAGATCATCATTAAACAGAATCTGCACTTATGGTCGACAGGGTTACAGACTTTTCATTCACACTCTATGAATCAAGTCTTGCAATGGGAGACGATTCTCTCTATGTAATGGTTTTTATTGATTTTTTTGGCTTTTAAGCTGGCCTCTTCTTGCTAGCTTAGTTCTCTTGTTCTTTTTTTTCGTTAATATATCCCTTCATTTCAAAAAAAAAAAAAAAATGTTTGGTTGGGGTAATTGGATTGCATTGTAATTCAAATCCAACTAATAGTTCGTGACACAAAATCAAAACAGATTTTCAATACATGCAAAGAAGAAACAGGGAATACGAAAAACGAAAAGCAAATAAAACTTACCAAGAAAAATTCCAGCAAAACCTAACCTAGCCATGGCTGATCTCCATCTCTCTTCCTCTCTCGCCTTTCTTCTTTTCTCTCTCAATTTAATTGAGTGAGTTTTGTTAACCCAATTTGAAAAGAGTTATATAAAATCTTATTTGTATATCTAGGATGGGATTTAGGAAATGTAGGATATGAAATAGGTAAAACCCTTTTATATATACTCGTATCTTTATTTCCATTGTGCTTAATGTTGGAATATCTTTGTTTTTTTCAACAAAATTTTTTTTTTCCCGGATCAACAAAAATTATTCATGGAATCTCCACATCGATCTTTGTTTTGAGATGCATTATTTTTTTTATTGCACAAATTTATGAACTTAGTTTGAATACACAGTTGACCAGACCTGCTAATCACTTATAAGGCATCACGGGAAAGCAGTAACCACCTCCAGAGACTACTCCAAGCCTACAACTATGCAGCAGGTTAGGAAATCAACATAATAAAATCCAAAATAATACATCACCCAACACTGCAACAACATCAGCTGGACGAGATCAAACAATTCTTTGACATGCCAATATACCTGGGAGTACAATTCAAACATGGAATAATATCCAGTCACATTTTTGAACCACTCATTCACCGGTTAGCATGAAAGTATCAGGGATGGATGACTAAATGTTTTAATCAAATTGTAAGGTTAGTACTCATCAAAACCTCCTTAATACCTACTTCCAAACACCTAATGCGAACACAACTATTTCCCTCCCACATTTACAAACAGATAGATCGGATAGCTAGAAAAAAATTCTGGGGACATGACTTTTTAGTTTGAAAACTCTACCCATCAAGATTAACCAAACTAAACAAACCAATAGAGATAGGAGGTCTCGGCATTAGGAAAAGTAGCCAACACAATAAAGCCTTATTGATGAAGAGAATAATCTAGAATATCCACAACCAAACCAATTACATTTGCTCCGGACTATATAATGAGAAATATCTGCAAAATAAACCGATTTTTCAAAGAAGCATTTCAATTCCTTCCTCATCTAGCCCACAATGGAAACAAATGGCGTCCCTAATCCCTATAATATAACAATTCATATTTCATCAAATCGGAAACGGTTTGGACACTCCTATCCAAGAAAATTGGTTATCTCAAGTACAAAACCTTGACCCCATTCACTGCTACCCCATCCAATCAGTGGCAGATCTCATTGACTTTATTACCCGTACCTGGAATCATGATCAATTGAATCACCTACTACCAGACGCAATCTAGCACATTATTAATATCCACATTCCCCAAAGCATTCCTCAGAACAAGATCCTTTGGCCACACACAAAATCTTGAAAATACACAATTTCCACTAGCTACAACTATCAAATTCAACAGGATAATCATCAGAACCTAAATCCCCTACCACCCACCAAATTCATGAGGAAATTACCTTGTCCACCAAAAATTCAACTTTTCTTGTGGAAAGATATAAATGATCCTGCCGACCTATTCCATTTTACACCGTATCAATCTCACAAACTCCAACAAATGCCCTCGCTGCAATACTGAACTGGAAATAGCGGAACACATGCTTATTCACTGCCCAATAGCAGCAGCTTCCTAGAACAACCGCTTATATTCTCTATCAACAACCCAAACCAACATATTCTTCCACATCTCCATACACAACCAATCAACCATTTATCAAATTTTACAACAAGATAGCCATACCCAATCAATATCAACTTTCAGTTTTCTCTTCTGGATCCTCGAGACATCCAGAAATGACTTGGTTTTCAACCAACACCATATAACTCCCCGATAACATTCTGTCACATACATGGAAGCAACAACATGAATTCGAATGGGAAAGAAAGGTAATGCCCCCAATTTTACATGGAGATCCACCGGTTACAGCCGCTACAATAAATACCAGATCAACAACAACAATACTAGCAGGATGGAACAGACCGGAACCAGACTAGTTAAAGACCAACACCGATGAGGCCGCGATGGGACATCTAGGAATGGCGAGCTCATGATTTATTTGTAGAGATTCGAGTTCTCAAGTTGTAATGGCTCTAGCACTACCTCTTGGAATAACTACGGCTCTAGTAGCTGAAACGTGGGAAACTCTTCTAGCTTCAAAGACAGCGACAGAAAGACAATGGAAAAAGGTTATCTTCGAAACAGATTAAGAAAACTTGATGCGCTTTATAAAAACCGACATAGAAGCCTCGTAGTATATTGCAGAAATGATTTCCGAAATAAAACAGAAAAATGCGACAAATTCCACAATGTATCATTCACCACAAATATAGAGAAGGGAATCAAGCGGCATATGGTTTAGCAAACCATGGAGCTGATGGAAGCTTATTGACAACAATATGTTACCAGGCAGTCCCACTTTTTATCATCCAAATTATTTCAGATGATCCAGTGGGTACAAGATATCCACGTGTAACTTCTTTCTAGTTCTTTTCTTTGTTTACACATGTTTAAAAAATAAATAAAAAATACCTATATTAATTTTATTATTAAAAATCATATTAAGAGGTGCAAATAATAGTAGTACCAAAGAAGAGCTTTTATTTCTTTCAAATTTGTTAAAATATGCATGTTAGGGACATGATTACATAAAAACATACGACGTCAATTTTCACTAATTGCCAGTAAGCTTCATTGCCAACCAAATTCCAAAACTTAGGCTGTGTATGATAGGAGTTAATTTCATGGAATTAGCTATCTTTCCATGGAAATAGCGTGTTTTCTGTCGTTTGGTCAAAAATCTGTTTCCATGGAATTACAATAAAAGGGTGGCTTAAAGTATGTTTTAAACTCAATTCCGTGGAATTTCATGGAAAGTCTTTCCTTTCCTCCCCCAAGAAACTGATTCCATGGAATTGTTTCCTTTCTCTGTTATCAAACACAACCTTAGATTTTATTCCCCGTAAATTTTTATCCATTTAAGCACGATTGCTAAAGGGGGGGACCTGTATTAGCAGGGGGTACGGTTTGAGTGATCCGACAGCCAGGATCAGATGTAACTCTTTTGTCTCATATGAAACGGTATCCCCTGCTAATGCCGGTCCCCCCCCCTTTAGCAATCGTGCATTTAAGCTCCTTAAAACTGTTTTTCATTTTCAGCTCTTATTTGCCTGTCATATTTAGGGGCGACCCCAACGCAATTAGGGCCGACACTAAAAGACAAAAAGGTCACCCCAAACGTAAAACTAAACTACCCCTTATCCGCGATTTTTCGAAATGGCAACTATGCCCTTACATAATCGGTAGCCAAAACCACAATCGGTAGGTTACAAATAATCGGTAGTTCATTGGACCATAATGTATGGATATTTCGGCTAATGTTCCCTTTTATAATCAGTAGTTAATTGGACCTGTAAAACTACCGATTGTAATAATCGGAAGTTTAACTGGTTACATTACCTTCCGATTATAGGTTGCCCCAAAATGAGTTTTTTTCTAAAATCCATTTTTTCCAAAATTTTGAAATCTTCCATAATCGGTAGGATATTCGGCTACCGATTATAAGTAGCCCCACATCGAACCTTTGCCAAATTTCCACAGGTTTTAGGGTGCAGAGCCACCCCTAACCATTTGATTCGTACTTGAGACGTAGCCATAATCAGAAGTTTAACTGGTTACATTACCTTCCGTTTATAGGTTGCCCCAAAATGAGTTTTTTTTCTAAAATCCATTTTTTCCAAAATTTTGAAATCTTCCATAATCGGTAGTTTCACGATGTTTATTTCCTACCGATTGTACAATCGGCAGTTTCATGATGTTTATTGCCTCCCGATTATGGTAGTGCCCCAAATTCGAAATTTTCAAAAACCAATAGGAATTTTAGATTTCTTTGTTTTCACAATCGGTAGTTTCATGATGTTTATTGCCTCCCGATTATGGTAGTAGTCCCAAATTCGAATTTTCAAAAACCAATAGGAATTTTAGATTTCTTTGTTTTCACAATCGGTAGTTTCATGATGTTTATTTATTGCCTACCGATTGTACAATTGGTAGTTTCATGATGTTTATTTCCTACCGATTATGGTAGTATCTCCAAAATTTAATTATTTCAAAATAAATCTAGAAAGAGAAGAACATAGTCACAATCGGTATGTAATTTTTTTCTTCTAAACTATCAATTATGAAGGGACATATAAGTATTTTCAACATATTTTATCTTTTTATGTCGCCCCTAATTACGTTGGGGTCGCCCCTAAATATGCCGGGCTTACTTGAGTATCTTTTACAACTCCCTACATAAAAATCCTGTCACCGTCCACTGATCCAGAGATACACTATTACTCTGGGTGATTGGGTCTTTGGGTTTGTATAAACAGTATCCTGCCCTTATTATATGGTTGGTCACGGTTAATAAATGGAAAAAGATCAGTCGTCACATTTATGTCAGATAATCAGTTCCTGTCGGAACATTAGACGAAAGGGTACCTCCAAAACGGACTGGTGTTGTCCCCCCTGCCTGCACCTTCCTGCATATATATGCAGTCGTTGAGATTCTTCTTCCCGTCTACAGCATTGAAACCGACAACAGTGTACCTTAAAACAGTACCACTCACTCGGATATACGGCTGTAAGAAAACGCCTTGCACCCCACAAAATTTCTACTGTTTAAGCCATGATAATTTTTAGGACCTTGGGTCTCCAAATGTGTTCATCATTTTTAGGTCATGGATTTATATAGTTGTGATGGCGCACCAAATAGCAGGTATCTAGCAACCTCACCAATTTTGGGTAAGCCAAAGAGATCCATCCCACAAAGATCCAAATCTATGGAATCAATTGATCATCCATCTATATGGTGGCCTGAAATGTGATTACAATGTTGAACCGTCCAAGAAAATGTCATATTCCATCCTTTTCATTTCCATGCCTATACATAGCTAGTTTCTAGGTTGTTATTTCCTCCAAACCTAAAACCTTCAAACAAAGAAGTGCAGTTTGTTAATCATTTTCTTTGAACCAATGACCTCATGAGTCATGTCCAATTTTGGCCTATTTCTTGATTAGTTGTTTATTTTTTTATAATATTTTTTTTTCTTTCAAAAGCTTTGAAAATTAACGGTCAGTGTTCATTTAGGTAAGAAGTTTGATGATCTCAAACACCACCAAACTATTGGCTAGTGTTAATCATGAGCAGTAGCACCAGTAATAACCTTAAGTTTTGACAAGATTGCTCGTACACAAGTAGTTGTTGAAATTGAATTTCACACAAGTGACACAACAAGGATTTCCAACTACTGATATTTATGAACCCCAACCTCTGCAACAAAGCTTAACGCAAGTTTTTTTTTCCCCTCGGGTACGGCCAATGCTCACCTGTATCAGGAGTAGCTAGGGGGACCAGGTCGATCATTTTCATCTCGAAGAAGAAGAAGACCGTCGGTTTGATATTTCTGGACCGACAGTTTCTTTACAGGCTATCCTATTCCTGATTGAGCTCATTTTTTTGTCACCATATACTTTTGGGAGTAAAAAAAATTTAAGAAAAATGAAGATTTTCCTCCTCATTTTCCTCCTCAATAACCAACTAATCCAATTAACATCTAATATCTAATATACCAACTTAAACCACATATATTAACAACACAAGAAAACAAGATTAGATTGTATATGGTGATTATCAATTCCTAACCACTTTCTTCTTCTTTTTATATATTCTAATTTTCTCTTTTGCAATTGATATCAGAGTCACACCAGATAAAGAAAGATTAACAACAAGCGCATAAAAACCTCTGTTCAAATGACACATAAGGTAACAAGAACAGTGTCATATATAATACAAAAAAAAAAAAAACTACTGTCATTATAACGAATGACAACCACAGGAGGATATTCCACTATATCTAGATTATTAGGATTTTATTTCGCATTAATAAGAAATTAATAATCCAAAGGTGGAATCACCCGGTTTAATATTGTGATTAGTATAATGTAAGCATGATATGGTTGTAATTGACCAAAATGGAATATAAAATGAAATAAAGCGTAAGACATTTCTTTGTGTTTTTTTAGTCTAAAGATAATGGTTTGTCTTTGTCAAACAAGTGTTTAATTAACAAATATGAAAATGATCAAAAGGAGGTTTATGACAAAACCCAAAACCCTACCATTTGATTCCTTGATACCTTACATACCTTGTTGTTTATCTAATCTAGAAAGAAATCAGTTTGCCTGCCCAACAACAACCATTGATCTGGTGGATTGTTCACTAGTCCAAGTAAACCAGAACTTGTACTTGCTTGTTAGCTACGATTGGAATTTTAATTCGCAAAGAAATAAAGAAACTTTAGTAATTAAATTATCAAATAGTCACTTAATTTAAAAAAGAATAATTGTAATCTGTCAATTAGTGGGAATGCAACGAAAGGCAATAAGACTTATTAAGACTGATGGGATAAATCATGACCATATGTCGGCAAGTTGCAAGACTTTCGTTTACAGTAGGATGTATACCAGCCGTTGTAAATTTTATTTTTTTGCCTTAATAGACGTTAATGAATCTATTTTTAGCAGTTGTTTGCAGTAAAAGAAGCACATCAACAGCTCTTTTCAGTGTAAACAGTTGCAACTAAGAAACGTTAGATATGACAAAAAGAATCCAAGATAAAGAAGGTTCTAAATTCTAATATCTGTCTAAAGAATCAATTTCTTTAAAAACTACAGCTCAATCCTTTGTGATGCTCAAAATACCTACTAAAAGTTTTTCTCAAACCAAACGAATGCAAGGAAAATGCAGCCATCTCTCTTGGAAGAAGATAAGGAAAAATGTCTTGCACTTTTAATTCTATCAATTGGACTCAATGAGTGGAATTATGAGTCACTAAGGTTAAACTAGATTAACTAAAATAAAGAATATGTAAGACAAAAATATAAGGTTAGTTTTCTACAACTATGGTCCTACTTTTGTATACTAAATCTTGTTCTATCTGGAAGTAGGTCTTGTTGATCTATATTACCTGTAACCAGAAACCATGACCTTATAATAATAACATAAGACGAAGGTAGAAAAATGAAGATTTTTTATATGATAAAACTCCTACCAAACTCCTTGATCTTGCCTTACACTTTAGAAATAAAATACTACAAGTGTGCTGTAGACGACTATAGTACATTTTTCTAGGATTTGGGAACTGTTTTGTGTCCGTAAGAAGACAGAATTGTCATTGAAACTATTCATTATCCAATTAATTGGGTAAAGTAAACATCATTTCTACTATTCTAATACCTCTTTCCCCTCAGCAGTTATGATTCTTATGAACTCATCATAATTACTTACACTAAACAAATGAAACAAATATATACGAGTACTAAAAAAAAGTAAATGAAGAAAAAATGGGAACAGTATGATGACGGGCAAATAGAAGTCCAATAACTCCAACGGGCTAAAAAAGATGTCATGTGGGACCTTATTAGGGCCCATTAAGACACCTAAGTTCGGTACATATCAAATGATTAATACATCTAGATTAGATCCCTGTGATTTGTAGCGAATACAGATATAGATTTGTAGGTCTTGATGTCCCATAATAAAAAAAATGATCATGAATCAGATTCAAGACTCATTATAACAAGGACAATGAAAACTGTAAAACAATTTTTATGGTGCAGACAGTGATCATGTATTTCATGTTAGTATAGGCCCATGCCAACACTAACTGGTGACTTAGTTGGAACAACGTAAAAGACTGGTTATCTTTCTTTTTTTTTCCCTTTTCCAATGAACACCGCAGGTAGTGGGAAATAAAGTTCATTTCCCATTTAGTGTTTTTTTCTTTAGAAAAATAAATTCAAAAGAAAGGACTCCATAATAGACTAAATTGGGATCTTCTAATTAACAAGAAAAGGAATAACCGAAAGTTAAGAAAGCGATACTAACACAATTTTTCATATCAAAGTATCTGATTGAGACAAATACTTTCGTTACCGCCTTTATGGAAAGAGGGCTGCTGTGTGTGCAAGTACAATTCTACCAGAACGGATATATTTCAGCTTGTCCAAATCCAGAGAATTCAACTTAACAAACACATGTAAAATGAGAACTTTTAACCATAGGTTAAAAAATCTCAGTTACTTTGAAAAAGCTGGAGCTACTTATGCTCCCAAGTAGTAGTTGTAAAGCTTTCATGAATTCCTATTTCCAACTATAAGTTTCTGGTACAGATCCCACTTTCTCATTATCTGATCAAAATGGGTAAAAAGTTAAAACTGACAGGGTCCATTATTTACTATTGCAGCACTGAGGAGACAAACAATGTAACATGATAAAAAGAGTTAGGGTACCAACCAACTAACCATAACACTCAGTTCTTATCTGTAGGGACATGGGGAGGTATAGTACTCCATTTCTGTTACTTTTTTGCAGAGCTGCACATGTTTACCTGATGTGAAGTTCAGTTCATGGTCTAATCACCTACTACTATGTATCTGCACCAAAATATCTTTGCCATTGCGTGTTCCATCTCTCTCTCTCTATCCTGCAGCAGCACACAATGGTATGTAGTATCTGACAAGCAACTTCCAGTAAGTTAAAGTACATGAAAATGCCCATCCTACATACAAAAATGAAAGAAAGAAAAGCAGATGAAGAAAATTTAAGGGCCATGTTGAGGACACCACAAGAATAAGTACTCGGTGATATGTTTAGATGATCTTATTGGGTGTTTATTTTCTTGTTGAATGGGCTATTTCAGACATTTTTGAACAACATAAGCAATAGCAGAAATAGCCCATATAACAAGCATGTCCCTATAGTTGCCGTTAGAAGTATCTGGGGTAAGAAGAAAGAGTCGTAGTGTGAACTATTCACTGAATCATTTCACCAGTGCAGAACTAGTAGAGTCATCTATTTGGGCCAAACCTTGACCATTATCAATACAACTGATGGAGAGCTTCTATACTTCTAGAAGTTGCATGGAGTTATAAACCCAAGGGTTGAGATACTTCATTATGGAAGTCTCATTTTCATATTCTCTATTAGGTTCGTAATTTTGCCTGAGGTTATGATGGGTCAGTTGACAGTTAAATAGGCCTTCTGGCAACTCTTACAACACGTGTGATGTATTCTGGGATATAATCTGAACAGAAAAAGACTTTCAATTTCTCTCAAGTGGACTATATTCTAAAATACGAGTAGTGTACTCTTAGTAACTTGGAGATTTATGATATAAAGTATCAAAAAGTAATTTTTAAGAGTGAGAACCTTACCATTAATTTAAAACTATAACCCTGCTAACTTTTCTGTTTCTTCTTCTAGCTTTCTTAAGAATCTGATCAGTTTGTACCTGAGATTCATCAAAGAAACTGCTTCCAACACCTGTAGCAAGAACAAAAATTAGTTTAGTACATTGTCATTTGTCACAAGATGAATTCAGAAATGCGAGGAAATCAAATATGCAATACGTTTGATGTAAGTCAATATGGCACTTTGGCCACAGGAAAATATGAAGCAATTAAAGATGGAAAAAAGATACGAGTATAAGTATATACACAAAGTGGCCAAATATCAGCTTTTTTGTTAAAATCTTAAGATATTCTCTTCACCAAGAGTTCGTATAGCGACAGCAGGAGCTCAGCTACTTTGATTGGCAACATTTTGTTCGCACCCAACAACTATAAATAAGAGATAACTCTCAATCAAATGACCTATTAATATGACTTGGTACCATCCATTTCTTGTTTCTTTTTACAATTTCTGGATAAGTCCTCATTCGGCAGTCTGCATTAAGAAATAAGAATTATTCATACAGTACCTGTTTCTATTTCTCCAAGTAAGAAGGCAAAACCACCATCGAGATCTGCATCCCATTCATTATTTTTTCTCCATTCTTCATCCTGAAACACCATTATCAACTTAAAATGGACATTTTGAAAAATGACTGCAGGACGGTGCTTAGGTATACATGTTAGGTGAGCATTCGTTCCAGAATACTGAATTTACCAGGTTTATAAGAGGAATTTCCTCTGGTACGTTCATTTTACTTCGATGTGCATTGGCAAATGAATCTGGTTTCTGTTTTGATGATCGCCGAGTTTCCACTTTTTTCTCTGGTTTACGCTTGCTTCTTGTACATACTCTTTGAGGCACGACTGCACTGAAAGCATATAGATTCTTTTAAGAGACTGAGAAACTAATGACGGCAGTTTAACACAAGCACACACTACAGCTATCAGTTTCAGAAGAAAGGGAACCTAAAACATCGACAGATCATTTGTATTTACTTTTATATAGAAATTGTACCTTTTTATATGAATGATTCCATTTCATCTACATTTATATGTTTCTACTCTTTGTTTGTTCACATTGAACTAGAACAACAAACTTAACCAAGGTTGAACTTATACTACTATTTGACAATGATTATAATCCACCAGATGGGATATGGGGGAAACTGAACTCACCATGCTGTAACACCAACACTTAGCATACTCACATGAGCGTCCAGTAAGCAAATACAATAAACTATCTCGCACAGACAATATGCAATTCACAAATCTTTGCTTCGAGAGGCAAGCATTAGGTAATTTAGTACATAAACAGCCAAGAAAGACGAAATGCGTATTTAAAACATACCTATTCATTGCAAGTTCCATGTTTTGAGATTGAACAGGGTGGCACTCTCTCTCCTACACATCAGGAAGATATAAGCGCAAGAAATAAACAACCGCACTAGTATTATTACTACAATGAAATGATAAGACAAATCATCAAATGAGTTGGTAAAAAATGAAGTACTTTCAGTTTGAGCATACTGGGAACTGATTCATTATTGTCCAAAGGCTGCAGAGAACCAGTTATTTCCTGCAATGAGAGGAGTTGATCTGTGAGCATAAGCATGGACAATAGAAGATTGAGTTCAGACTATTCATACTTTATGTGTGTACATCCCTAACTAATTAGGTGAGCATCATTTTATCTCTTTATTCTGCGTTATGCAACTAGCAATATAAAATTTAGAAGTCTGAAAAATTCTATGTACTTTACTTCGGCATTTTCCATTAAGTATTCGAAAATCTAAAGAAATAAACATAATTTTACTTGATAATATCGTTCTACATAGAGTTGAATGGCGGAAATATGTTGCTAACCAAAATATTTGGTGAAAGGCAATGGCAATGATTAATATGACTAAGTAAGTACTGTTCTTTATCAATTTCTAGACAAACCTTCACTGAGTTGGCTAATGCTCCAGAAAGTTCAGTTGTTAACTTGAGCATCTGTTTTTCGTTGTGATTCTGTAATGTTGAAATTGCAGAGATAATATCTTGGTGTACTTCCTTTCTGAGCTGAACAGGAAAGGATTTGAAGCTTTCATCGAGGGTATTTTTGATATCTTCGTCTCCCTTGAGCTAGTTAGTAGAGTTTAATTCATATGTAAGAAAATCTATATTCTAATGGATAATTACTGATTTGGAATTTGAACCAAGAAACCAAGAAGAATCAAAGGATAAAACAGTTACCACTAGCTGCAATGAGTTATCATGGCCTGCCAATTTCTGCTTTATACCTTCAACTGAATGAGAACACAAGAACATCAACAAATTACACAACCAAGATAACACCTCAATCAAAAACTCAAATACCTTCCTCATTTAATAAACTGAAACAGTGAAATAATTAAGATGGACTACATTTTCAGTTTCAAAGAGAACAACATACTTATTTTCTTTAATGTGATTCACTACATGTCTAACAACCATTCTAAATTTTGCCTAATGTGACTGTCTGACTGAGACGGAGGTAAACATTTACTTACTATCCAATGCGCACTCTTGCATTTGCTTCTTTACTTGCATGATGTCGCCCTGTATGGATTCAAGGACCATCCCATGACGATTCTGCGTGGTCTCAATCTGTCCAATCCTGTGTTCCAGTTCATCACTAACCTGACCTGTTCCAATAAAACCAAATACCAAAAATCCTGCCAAATGAGCTATAATTCGTTTCTCATGCTTAGGTATATGAACAAACAAAGTATGAGATTTTTTTTCTGAGCCAGCTGACTCAAATCCAGAAATGAGAACACACAATATATCCTGCCAAATGAGCTTATCAGTAAAAGAACAAGTAAAGTATGATCTCCTGAGAACAACAACTTCTCCTTCTAATAGTAAAATCCAGCATTAGACATTCAACATTTTCGTTATTTTCCTAATTTAAACCTCAATAAGCATGAATTGTTAAGTTGATAGTTAAAAACAAGCTTACATCTATGATGATCTGTAACAGGAGGAGGAGCAGATCCCCATCTAGGCTTATAATTGTTTGAAGATCTTGAAATCGGCATCTGAGTCTCTTCTCTTGATAAAGAACTCGGTGCTAAACAAGAAATCCTCTTTGCAGAATTCTCTCTTTCCTGAGAAGCAAATCTCTGCGCGGAATCAAATTTCAAAATAAGTATGAATTCAAGCGAGATAGAAAGACAGTTAGAGAAAAGATCGCATTTCAGAATCACCAAAAACCTAAAAAAAAAATTGAGAAAAATTGAAGATCTGTACCTGTTCGTTATTAATAATGTTATCAATAGAGTTTTGAGAAAGTTGAGATGACATCAATTGAGAGAGTTGAGATGACATTCCTTGTGAAGGTTGTTGAGATCGAAGCTGACTTCTACCAAAAATTGAAGAATCACTTCCAGATGTGATTCCATTTGGTCGTCTAAACAAAATTCATACACCAAAACAACATAAAAACAGCAAAATCATCAGAATAAACACAAAATGATTTCAAAATCGAAGAATCGTCACTTCCAGATGCAAAATGAAGTTGCAAAACTACAAAATTCATACACGAATCAAACAAAATTAAGCTAAAAAATCTACAAAATCAACACAGAATCAACACGAAATTGAAGAAATAAGGTTTTCGATTTCGTTTTAGCTAACCTGGAATGAGGAGGAAGAACTGAAATGGAATTTAAATCACAGGCTTTGTTTATCTTTAACTTCATTTTAAGCGTTTAATTAGAGATCGATAAATCTAAATAGAGATGAAAAAGAAGAATAAATCATTTAGATCTGGAAAAATGAAGTTTCAGAGAAATTTGAAATTTGAATGTGTAGCCGTGTAGGGATGAGCTTGTGAGGTGGGGAGAGAGTGGAAGTTGTTTCTGAAGCGGGAAGAAAAACCAGATTTAGGGATTTTTATAGACGACGGCAAACTGGCAGAATGCGTTTTGTAAGGAACTGGAGTTCGGTTTTGTTTCAGTCTTTGCTAACGTGGGTGAACAAAACGCGATTAAGGAGAGGAAGTTATGGTCCTTTCTTCTTGTAGGTAGTTTCAAAACGTGGTTTTAAGTTGGCTTTAAAAAGCCGAAGGTTATATGCTACCAAGCTTTCACACCGTAAAATTTTCTATTAGGTCACCATGAGCACGAGGTTTTCCAGGGTGGTTCATGATTTACTGGTTTTGCCAGTTTAAAGCATGATAGTATAAATGCTTTCACTTCTACAGAAATAAGAGTCAATCCAAAAATCAAAAGCAAAAAGATTATGTTAAACGAAATATTAGTTTTTTATTGTTAGAAGTCATTTTGAAATTGAGTCTCCAAATTAGTTTCTACCTTTTCGACTTGTAAAATAATTGTTGAGATATATTTTCTTTCTTTTATTATTTCCGTCATCTATGCTATTTTTGGCAGTGCCACATTAATGTTCTATCTCAAATTATAAGTCTCCACATTAGTGTCCAAATTATAAGTCTCCAAATCTATAACTATTATAAAGCCAACTCCCCTTAGAGTATCTCCTATGGGTAGTCTCCAAAGTGAGACTAACTCACCCATATGGAAGACTACTCACTCATATGAACGAGTGAAGCTACTATGGGCAAATACAAAAAAAGACACTACACGGGAGACAGTCTCCCGTTTAGTTAAAAAAAATTGGATTTTGGCTCTGACGGGGGACTGTCCCCCGTCCAAAAAAAAAAAAAACTTCTTAGACGGGGGACAATCCCCCGTCAAACTAAAAAAGCTAAACCAAAACTACATGGACGGGGGATTGTCCCCCGTCAAAAAAAAAAATTTAACGCGGGATTGTCCCCCGTTTTGTACTAAAAACTTTATTTTTTCTCGACGGGACCGTCCCCGTAAGTTTTACACTACCAACCACTCGTTCAACCAACGAGTGGTTGAACGTTTTGGGACCAAAATACATCCTTTCACTTACCATAGTGGGAGCAAATTAGGCCAAATTGGTAGTGACCCTTTCAAAATGAAAGGGTTACACTACCCATAGGATTTGCTCTTATGGCTTAGGTATTGTTCATGAACAGTACATGAAGCTTCAATTTTTTAAAACCCAAGTTTACCCTTAGTTTTATAGCTTTGTCAAAAATGCTATCTAAATTAAGTGAGGCTAAAAAGATAAAAATGAAAAATCAAATCAAGAGAAAATAATTAAAGAGAGTAGGTCATGTGTGCGATGGTCCCATGAGAGGGCATTAGGAAAGCATGTGAGAAAATCATGTGAGAAGCTGAAATTTTATATTCTGATGTTGCCCTTAGAGTTATAACTATATTAAAGAGTATTATCTAAGGGTGCACAAGAACCGAGCCGGACCGCCGGACCGTCCGGAACTGGCGGAATCGTTCCTGGTTTTGTACCGAACTGAGGAAGGGGATACAGGTACCGGTCCAAAAAATAGGAACCAGCCTCTAGGGGGTACAGGTACACGGTCAAATACAAGTCCCGTGCAGTCCCGGACCGAATGTACCAAGTAGTAATTGCCGTTAGATTTAGGGGTAATAAATCAATAATAGCCATTAGATTAAAGGGTGATATATAATAGAAATATAGGGCTTGGGTTTCTCATTTTTGTTTTTTGTTTTTTTTTCCCGTCTCCTCTCTCTCTCAGAAGGAGAAGAACTCCATTAGATTTCTTCTGAATCTTCTCTTCTCCATTAGAAGAACTCCACGAACTTGATTTACTTACCAGTTACACCTCTCGATCCAGAAGAAGAAGGAGAAATTGTTAACCAAGGGTAAGTGTTGAATCTCCTATTTTGATTTTTGGAACCTAGGCTTTTGATTCTTTTGAAGTAGTGTTGGTTTGTATTGTTTACCAAATTAATTACTGGTGAGTGGTGATACATTTTTCATTCTTTTTATTCAATCTAATAATTCTACCTTCCTTGATATTGGATCAGATTTGAAATCAAGATATCAAAAAGATTTCTTCCTTCTCTACAAGAGTTGATTGATTTGGCTTGTATTGTATTTCCACCAAAATGGTAAGAATTCTATCTTCTTAATATTTTGATTTTTCATTATTTTTTAGTTCATATGAAATCCAGTCTTTGAATTGGTTTTGAAATTACTGATCATCGTTTTAATTTGTGAATTAAATGAATTTTTTTGTTCTTCAAAAAAATTGGGTTTGAGCCTATAGACACATGGTGCATGTTTTGTGTTTGATGAAGTTCTAAAGTGAAATTTGAATGACAAACAATTAACGTGTCTATGTCTAAGTACTTTTTGCATACTGCTATAGTAATGTTCCATTAGATGTATTATGTTTTCTACTTCATTGTATTAGAAGTTAAACAGGAATGATACTAAACTTAGCATGAACTATAGAAGCAACACTATTGTGAATGAGTAATATTTTTATCCAGTTGTATGTTTGAATCTCTGTCCCTTGTGGAATGTCTTATTCTTAGATGTACTCTTGGCTAAGGCAGTTGTTATTTCTGTGTAGATTTGTTATAACAACGGTACTTACTTCCTTGTTTTGTAAATATATATATTTCTGTGAACTGATTTTACTAAATGCTATTACTTGTTTTTGCAGTGTTACTTGGTCATATCAACAATAATGCCACCACAAGTGTTGCTGCCATGGAATAGAAGATCAAGACTCAAGACTTTGTATTTGTCATTGCCTCCACTGTCCAGTCATTGCTACTGCTACTTGATAATGCCACCACAGTGCATTGTTTGTGTTGGTCAGTGTGTGTGTTTGTGTGATATTGCTACTTGTCCTTTTTTCACATTTTCAAGACTTCGGTTGTTTGTTTGCTACTGCTACTTGTTCTTTTTTTTCAGATTTTCAAGACTTTGGTCAGTGTGTGTGTTTGTTACTTTATTCTTTGATTGAGACATTACTTAATATATTGAAAAACAGGTAAAACAGGTACTTAATTTGTCTGGAAAAATGACAGGAAAATCTGTCTGAAATTCTGACATAAAGTACCGATTGGTACTGGAACCGTACCTGTACCGAATGGTACGTGTACCGAGATACAAGGTACATGTACCGGTCCAAAAATTTGGAATCGAGGTTGGGGAAGTACAGGTACTCGACCTCGGCAAGAACCGAGCCGAATCGTACCGTGTGCACCCTTAGTACTATCTAATTAAATGAGGCTAAAAAAGTAAAAGCGAAAGAAATACAAATTAGTAGATAATGAGAGAGAGAGAGAGAGAGAGAGAGAGAGAGAGAGAGAGAGAGAGAGAGAGAGAGAGAGAGAGAGAGAGAGAAAAACATGTGAGTCACGTGCATACTAGTAAAGAAAATGAAAAGCATTATTGTCCTACTGCCCTATTTTATTATATACTAGATCTTAACCCGTGCCGTTGTTTTGTCTCTAATACGATATTGTTCACATTCCTCTTGCTTTGGGAATTATTTTGATATTCAAATAGGTTTTGGGAAACAAAATGGGTTACCTGATCTTTTTATTTTTTACTTAAGCATGTTATTCCAATTTATTATCTGGACGGAGTAATAATGTTGTGCCAACATGAAAATAAAATAAAAAATACAGTAAATAAAAAATTTCCCCATTTATTGTTCCATCATACCATAATTTCAAACTTCAAAAAGAATATTCTATCTAAAAGTACATATACCTAAACTGCCAATCCAAATCCATGATGTTTATGAATACATTTGTTCCGAAATTATTGATAACTAAGGCTCTAAGGAGTGAAGCGAAAACCCATAATATTTTCCCTACTATAGATAAATACTATTTATTTATTTTATGCAAATGTGAGAGTTATAAAAATGAAGAACCCTTGGCTATTGGAAGGCTGAGATATACACATGTGAGTTGAAAAAATAAATTTATAATAGTAAATCAAAATATGTGTAAGATTCTTTCTCAATCATATTGATAACATAAAATTGAAGAAATTCGTGGATAAAAAGATTTCACACCAACTATGCTAGGTAGTGCATGAATGACGTTCTCACATCTAGTGTTGCTCAAGTAATTTGGAGTTTTAAAGAGCATAGTCATATTGATATTTGTATCTACATAAATTCAACTAACCTTTAGAAGAAAAATTATTAGTTTCAAGGTAGAGACGACACAAACTTCTGTCGCCTTCAATGTATACAACACACATTGGGTTTAATCGGCCTTGAGATTAAACAAATACCCCAACATTAGTCAAATAATATCTAAAAATACGGGATCGAAACAAAGTGCTAACGGGAAAAATGAGAGACTAACATCAGTTCTACAAAGAAAATACCTAATATGTATCAAAGTTTGTTAACCAAACATGTATTCAAATTAAAAAGTCATCAACGTAACACAAAAATGTAAAAGAACCCAAGTTAAATCAATACTTGCATAAACAAAACTTATAAGAGAATTTTGTAATTATTAAATACCTTTAAAATCACTATTAGAGATTAATTGCATGCCTCGTTAAAAACTACTTAGATCTAAATCACCAGATTAATCAGAGAAATTTCACTGGATATGTAGCAATTCAGAGAAGTTTACACTGGTGGTGATGCGTTCCATCTAAGTGCTGTTCGATTGTTTATTTTTTTTAGAAGGTTTCGGTTTTCATTGGAGAAACCGAGAGGGAGCGTTTTATTATATTCATTATCATTCAGAAATCCAAGACCAACTCGCCCTCTTCTTACGGGATCTCAATACAACCTTAGATTTATCTATTGGACGGAGAAACCTTGATACTAAATATGTAGTTTTCAGTGTTATTTATTATATAACGTGACATCCAAATGTTTTTTTCTTCTTCTTAATTTTCATGTATTTTATTCGAGTTTATATTAGCATTAAGATGATCAACCACATTTCTAATTTATAGTGTTATCCTTTTGTAGCAGCACATAATTAACATAGTCAATTACTACTCATCAAAACCGGCCAGTACCACAAACTACCAGATATCACTTCTTTCTCCACCACCACCATTTTCCATCCCTCGTAGAATATTGGGCACACTTATAACTTTTAATCCCACGCGTCATGTATAAAGTTTATATTTAACAAACTTAGGTCGTCAATTAATTTATTCAACTATATGTTTTTTTTTAATACTGAAAATCATACGTACGAACGGTTACCAAAGATAGCAGTGGTACCAAAAATAACCATTTTGTCTTATATGATTTGGTATCATCCCAAAAGTATTTGTTATCCGCCTTTTTTGATCGTGTCAAAAACAACCAACTAAACTTTTCACAATACAATGTTACCCGTCATGTAATTTTTTTTATTATTTTTGATTCAAAAAGAATAAACCAATACCACCGCCATTAAAACCATCCAGCGCCACTATTTATTCCACCAAAACTAATGTTACCGCCTCCACCACTTAGTAACACCTTCCACCGCTTCCACCACTTACTTCTTCCTTTACTACCGCCACCACCACTAATATTTATTGAAATAATTTTTGTCAAAATTATTATTTATTGATGGAGATATGTATTAATATTAATTAAGGGATATTTATGATGTAAAATTAATAAATCATTTATCACGAGAAATTAATGAGACATCAATTAATAAAAAACATATACTAATTAATATTTAAGTTGAGCAAACCATAACCATAGATTTATCTTCTCTCTAGACAAATCACTTATACTAATTAATAAAACTCTTATACTAATTAATATTTAAGTTGAACAAACAACCACTATTTATTTATCTTTTCTATCAATTCCAACTAAGGTGGAACAATGGTTAGAGGCCACTCTTATGACACAATACGTCATGAGTTCGAACCTCCCCGTTATAATTTTTGAAATTTCATATCTTGACTTGAGTATTCAATTTTAATTCATAATATTGGAATGAACACCACGTGTGCGACTTGTAGGGTGTGGCACGGAGAACCACAACCTTTGATTTATCTTTGCCAAGGATAAATCTTGACCACCACTCAGATAGGCAAAGTTAGCTAAACTCTGGTTTATACTATTGATTTTATTGAATTTAGCTGCCTCATTAGCCATTCCATTGATACTCTTACTGATATATTTTAAATCTAAAAAATGAGAGTACATCAGTGACCAACTCACAATCATCTAATATAGTTCCAGTGAACCATCTAATCTAGTTAGAACTTTTATTCAAATAAAAAATGACATTACTAGCATATCTTTTTAAACAGATTTTGGAAGGGGATTCTCTTAAATATATCCCACACTTTTAATAACCATAGCCTATTTGACTTTGGTCAATTTATGTTTACTAAAATTCAAAGTTTGACCTTTTTTATTATTATCCATAGCCCACAAACTAGGCTAGTTATAATAATGTGGAGACTTATAAGTTCCTTGAGATAAACTTGTAGGAAATCTGTATTTGAGATAAACATTGATAACGTTCCTTGATTATAAGTCTCCACATTATTATTAATTTTACTAATAAACATTGACTTGTAGGAAATTTGTATGGACTAACTCCAATATAATTCCAAGAGAATCAACTAGACATTCAGACTCAATCAAGGAAAATATATCCAAGAGTTATATCTCTGTTTCTCAATATAATCAGCAAATCAAACAGATAGAATATGTGAGCCTGATTATTATGAGAAACAACTTGAACGGTACCAAAAACCAATGTTCAAGTATCAATCAATTTCAACCAACAACCAAAGGTTGGATTTACCAATTGATTGAACTCGCACAACATGTGATATTTCAATTATATAAACAAATATAATGGGGAAAAGAAATAACACAGACACAAGAAGTTTTGTTAACGAGGAAACCGCAAATACAGAAAAACCCAGGGACCTAGTCCAGATTTGAACACCACATTGTATTAAGCCGCTACAGATTCTATCCTACAGCAAGTTAACTTCGAACTGGAATGTAGTTGAGCCCTAACCAATCTCACACTGATTAAGGTACAGTCGCGTTCCTTACGTCTCTGAATCCCAGCAGGACTCTATGCACTTGATTCCCTTAGCTGATCTCACCCACAACTAAGATTTACTACGACCCAAAGTCGAAGACTTGATAAACAAATTTGTCTCCCACATAAAAGTATATTCTGATAGATAAATCTGTCTACCATAGAAATACCTACAAAGTTTTTGTTCCGTCTTTTGATAAATCAAGGTGAACAGAAACCAATTGATAATCCGATTTTATATTCCCGAAGAACATCCTAGAAATATCAATCACCTCACAATAACTTAATTATATTGTAGTAGAACAAGTTATTGAGGAATCATAAAGAATGAGACCAAAAACTTTGTGATTACTTTTTATATCTTACCTATCGGAGATAAATCTCGAGCAAATCTTAGAGAAGATAGTACTCAATACGATAGAACAAGTAAGATAAGAACACGCAACTACAGATAAAATAGTTGGATTTGACTTCAGAATCCCAATGAAGTTTTTAACTCGTTAACCTATAATGGTTTTAGGAAAACCCTAGGTTAAAGGAGAATCGACTCTAGTCGCAACTAGTATCACATAGGAGGTGTGGGGATTGGGTTTCCCAGTTGATAGAGTACTCCCTTATATGGTCTTCAAATCAGGGTTTGATAACTTTGTGACAAAGCAATCAATATTCAGCGTTAGATGAAAAACCTGATTTAAGATTCAAACTAAGTTTTCACCATTATATGGTCTTAACTTGTTACACAAAAATGAAATATACCTTCATTTAGAAATGGGCAACCATACCTAAACGTGTATATTGAGTTGGCTCAATAACAGTTAACCGAAGTTAGCCATATGAACACTTTTGTGTTAACCATGTTCATCTTAACACTTCTTGATCAAATGATACTCAAGTGAATCTAATTGTATTACTCATAGAGTTGTTCAATTATTTATATTCTCATATAAGTATACAAGACACAATTGAAGAAAATCAAATTGATTTAAAATAATCATTTCATGAAAATTATATGCATACTGACGTAGGTTTGTGACCGGAAAATTATGCTGGGTTCGGAGGTATGCATACCCGTTCGCATACTGGCGAAAAACAAACTTGGTCCGGCTATTTCAAGTATGCGTAACCGTTTGCATACTTGAATTGTTAAAGTTCTAAAATCGGTTGTGACATGAACAAATACATTTATATAATAAGGAATGCATTATTTGCAAACCGTGGCTATAATGTTCGTGAATTGATTCGAGTGAATCAATCTGATTTTGCTTCAATTGTGTTCTTGTATACTTCTATCATAATATAGCAATTGAACAACTCTTTAACTAGTCTCATTTGAATAATTTGAAGTAGTTATGGTTAAGATGAATAAGGTTGATATGAGAGTGTTCATATAGCTAAACTCGGTTAACTACTGTTGATCCAACATGGTGTACACGTTTAGGTACGATTACATAAACCTAAATGAGGGTACATTTAATTTGTGTATAACAAACTAAGTTCGATCTAACAGTTGAAAGATATTAGCTTGGGTTTAATAAGGTTTTTATCTAACAGTGAATATTGAATGCTTTGTTACCAAGGTAACTTAGATTTTCTGATTTAAAAACTATATAAAGGAGAACTCTGGAAAATGGGAAAGCTAATTCCCACACCTACTAGAGTCGATTCTCCTTTAATCTTAGGTTTTTCACGAAACCATGTAGATTAACGACTTAAAGATTTCATTAGGATTGTGAAGCCAGACCCAACTATTTTATCTGTAGTTGCGTGTTCTGATTTTTCCATGTTATATCATATTGAGTACTATATTCTCTAAGATTTGCTCGAGATTGATTCTCCGATAGGCAACATAAAAGTAGTCACAAACATCTTCGTCTCAACGTTTGTGATTCCACAATATCTTGTTTCGCTACCATACGATTAAGATTATTGTGAGGTGATTGATAATACTAAGTTATTCTTCTGGAATATAAGTCCGGTTTATCAATTGGTTTCCGTGCACCTTGATTTATCAAAATACGGAACAAAACTCGTAGGTATTTCCGTGGGAGACAAATTTATCTATTCCAATAGAATTTTATGTGTGCGACAGGTTTGTTTATCCATTCTTCGAATTTAGGTCACAGCAACTCTTAGTTGTGGGTGAGATTAGCTAAGGGAATCAAGTGCGTAGTATACTGCTGGGATCGAGACGTAAGGAGCACAACTGTACCTTGAATCAGTGTGAGATTGATTAGGGTTCAACTACATTCCATTCTTAAGTTCATTGGGAGTAGGCTAGTGTCTGTAGCGGCTTAATATAGCATGGTGTTTAAAACTGGACTAGATCCCTGGGTTTTTCTGCATTTGCGGTTTCCTCGTTAACAAAATTTCTGGTGTCTGTGTTATTTATTTTTTGGATTATATTTTGTCATAATATTATATAAATATCACAGGTTGTGCGTTGAATCGATCAATTGGTAAATCCAACCTTTGGTTGTTGATTGAAATTGATCGATCCTTGAACATTGTTTTTTGCTACCATTCAAGTTATTTATTTTATATTCAATCGGGCTCGCAAATTTCTATTTGATGATTACAGATTGAATTGAGAGATAGAGATACAAAACTCTTTGATATACTTTTATCTAGATTGAGTCTAACTGTCTATTTGATTCTCTTGAAAGTATATTGAATTTTGTCTATTCATATTGCCGAATGAAATATTAGGTGTAGTTGTTAGACCCCCGATTTTTAATTGGTATCAGAGCAGGCAAACATATTAAAGACCTCATAAGTTTATGTTTGTAGCGATCTGAATATGGACAAAAGTGATATCTCTATAAACGTACCACCAATCTACGATGGTTCAAATTACTTATGGTGGAAAATTTCTATGCGTGTCTTTCTTCAAGCACGTGATTTTCAATCATGGGTTAGGGTTGTTAATGGCTATAATTCTCATTTAGTTATAGTGGATGGTGTAACTATTGCAAAGGATATTGGTGAGTATGATCCTTTAGAAGTTCTTGCTGCAAAGCAAAATTCTGATGGGTTAAATGCTATCATCCATGCCAGTACCCCAGATCTCCAGCATCATGTGACTACTTGCACGAAGTCTAAAGATGCTTGGGATATCTTAGAAACTATATTTGAAGGGAATACCTGTGAAAAATAAGCTAGGCTTCAAAACCTAAATTCTGATTGGGAAAACTCATATGGAAGATGAAGATTCATTTGATGAGTTTAATCACAAAGTGTCTTAAATTGTTAATGCATATTTTGCATTAGGTAAGACTATTCCAGAAAAAGGACATTGTGATGAAAATTCTCAGATCGCTACCATCTAGATATGATTCTAAGAAGCATGTCACCATTGAAGGAAATAACCTTGCAACTCTTTCCAGAAATACTCTTGTCGGGAAGTTAAAGATCTTTGATTATGAGCATACATCCAAATCTAGAAAGGATGTTGCTTTCAAAGCACAGAAGAACACTAAGTTACTTGACAAAAGTAAAAGTGTTTTCATCTCTGAAGATGATCTTTCTGAGGATGATTCATCAGATGGAGATCTTGACAAGTCAGACTCTTTGATCATAAGACATTTTAGAGATCTTATTTTGAAGAGAAGTAAACGGTTCTCGAGAGATAAACCTAAGTCATCAGTTAAACCTCATAATCATGTTCCTCCTAAAAATAAGGATATTGATGAAACTGATGAAGAGGATATGCCTCAGTGCTTTAAGTGTAAAGGATTTGGTCATTTTGCAAATGAGTGTCTGAATCGCAGAAAATACATTGGGGACAAAGGTCTTGCTGCAACTCTTGATGAAATGTCTGATCACTATGATTCTAATGACGACGAAAAGTAAAGTGTTGCACTTCTTTGCGAAAATATTGATTTTGATAATTATAGCAATACATACATCAATCTTGATATTTTTTCAGAAGAAACCTCAACCATTCTGGAAGAAAAAATTGATTTAATTGTTTCTGCTGGAAACTCTCTGTTTGGTTTTTCAGGTTCCAACATGTGTCTAGCAGCTTGCACATCTATGGCGTCTGAACCATCTTTCATGCTGACATGTTCTTGTTCACTCAAGGGTCATGAACTATCAAAGTGTTTCAAGTACAAACCCAAAATAAGATACATCAACAAATTTCAACGAAGAGAAAATCGATTAGAAAACAAGCTCAAACTTGTTCAAAAATCACCTGAGGTATGTAAACTCATTTCATCTTCAAAGAAGTTAGTTTCCAAAGAAAAAACTAGACCACTGGAGAAAAAAATTATGGTCTAAACATTCTGTGAAACATGGTTCTATGAATTCCTTTCAAAAGGGTTATGGTGGACATATTACTGTTCACCCCAGCATAACTTGATTGTGTTGGTTGGTGCATCTTGTCTCATGTGACTGATAAAAAAAGACAAGATTGTGCACACCTCAGGCTTTAGGATAAGAGAATTTTTTAGATTGTTTTGTCTTTTTCTTTTTAGTCTTGTTGTGATTTGCAAGTTTGGAATTCTTCCAGCTTTCATATCTAAATTGATATTGGAAGGGACTTCCCTGTTTAGTCAATAAAATTGGTTATTCTTGTTAATTCTACCCTCTTTAGGGCCGAGAGTTGTGCTTGCGTGAACTTGTGTGCTTAAAAGGTTCTGTAACCCTATATTCATTTTCCTTCTCTGAAAAACTCTTTTTATCACAAGATTGCTTGTTGAGTCTAATTTGTGAATTCCTCCCATAATCTCATATATGTATGGAGGAGAATCCAAGAATTATGTCTTCTGATGGAAAAGATGTTAATATGATTGTTAATCCATCAATCATGAAGGAAAAAGATAAATCTCATGTACCTCTAACGTTGAAAAGAAAAATAAGGAATGTGACGAAGCCAAGAGCTGTTCCTTCAAATTCTCATAAGTTTTTCTGATGTTCTTGAAAGAGTTGAAGGAAATAAGGAAGGAGATTCAGGAAATAAAGGCTATTGTTTTTAGCGAAATTCAGAAGGCCCTGGTTCGACATCAGCCTAAAAGGTTTGTTGGAATTAACTCATCTCTTCATGAACCTTATGTTCCTATGACTGTTGACGACAAGGAGTTCAGGAACGATAAAGAATTTTTTAGAGGTCTTAATGTCTAGGAAACTTCTTATGAGAATTTATTCTTGTGTTTTTAAGAAGGGTAACTAGGGTTTGGAATAGCCATTATTATGAGTACACATAGATACTGCCAACCGTTTTCATCTTGCAATGTTTTTAGATTTATTTTTTTAAATTCTAAAGTTTATTTGGAAGATGATTTTTGCAGTGTTAATCTTATGATTTATTATATTGGAAATTGTTATGGGACATGTTGTTTACATTCATGAACCTTGACTGTCCCATAATTTTTCAAAATTTAACTATATTATATGTCGATATAAAAGTATTAATAAAATATAGAATGAACTTTTGACTACAAAAGTTAAGCCTTTTATGTCTGTTTGTAGGTGAAAATGGTTTCTGCTGATTTCGGTAATTGCGGGTGTGCAGGTGAGAAACAATTTAAACCCCAAACAATGTACTGCAAGGGAGTACTTTTGATTCGAGAGATCAATCTGTACAAGTACGTCCTAAACCAAGAAATGGCCGTTCCAAACTTGCTTCGGTCACAAAGTGGAGGAGAATAGGTTGGTTTTGGGGAGGGAAGCAAGATAAGTGGTGAGACCATAATAGTTGATTATGGAAGAGTAGTTGGGTTACTACGACTTGTTATCAGAAAAGTAAGAGAGCTAATGAGGTGAGCTAGCAAATAAGTATTTCTGAGTATTGTATCTCCCGTATGAACTTGTTGTTCAATGGAAATAGGTAAGACCTATTTATACAAGTCGAAGTAAAAATGTACCCTGGTGTCATTAAGGAGTGGGGAAGTAAATAGGAGTTGGTGGTAACCGTATGCATGGAATTGATGTTCCATAAAGTGGTTAACGCATGAAACTTCTAACGTTATGGAATTGATGTCCCATAAAATTATAAACGCATGTGCTTTATGTCCCATGAATGTTTCACACATAACTTCCCGTATTTACTAACCGCCTCACCCTTATGACACTTCCTTATGATGGGCGTAGTGTACGCCATACGCTGTAAACCGCCAAACCAATACCCAAAGAGGATCCCCCAATTTGTGTTGATGTCTCGAATGTTTTTGGAAAACATGTAGCACGTTGTTGTGGCTTGGCAAGTCAAGCTCGGGAAACTTGCTATCCTGGTGACCTTTGACGGTCGAGATTTCACATCTTGAGATGAGGGAAAACCGTTGATCATTGCACGCCTTCGTTTTGGTAGCCGCGTAGTGAGGGCCAACGTGGTGGCATGTCTAGGTTGGCATGCCGTTGGCATGGCCAAACTTAGGTTTTTGGGCCAAAGGTTACCATGTGTCGTCTGATAACCTTGGATCGCTAGGATTTGCTCCTGGGATTAAAAAGAAACCGTTGATTGTAACACGCTTTCATTTTGGTGGCCGCGTAGGGAAGGCCAACAGGGTGGCGCGACTAGGGTGTGGTTAGGCTTGGCATGTGGGGCCAAGGGTTCGCCTTGGGCGTGGCTAGCTTTGGCTAGGTGCGATTTTGGCTTGGAATGTGGGGACAAGGGTTTTCCATGGGCGTATGACGTGGCTAGGGCCAAGGAAAGGGCGTTTGGCTTGGCATGATGTGACTATCATGGCTAGGGACAAGGCAAAGTGCGTTTGGCATGGCGCGGCTAGCTTGGCTAGGTTTGGTTTGGCATGTGGGGCCAAGGGTTTTCCATAGGCGCATGGCGTGGTTAGCTTGGGCTAGGTGCGGATTTGGCTTGGCATGTAGGGACAAGGGTTTGCCATAGGCGCATGGCGTGACTAGCTTGGGCTAGGTGCGGTTTTGGCTTGGCGTGTGGGGACAAGGTCTTGCCATAGGCGCATGGCGTGGCTAGCTTGGGATAGGTGCGTGACCAATCTAGGGTTTTGGGGAAAAGGTCATTTGGTAACCTTAGACGGCCAGGATTTGCTCATGGGATTGAAGGGAAACCGTTGATTGTTGCACGCCTTCGTTTTGATAGCCGTGTAGTGAAGGCCAGTATGGTGGCGCGACATGGGTCCATGGCGAGGTGCGTTTGGCATGGTGCAGTAGGTGTGGATGACATGATTTACCATTATCACTGAGGTGCGGCTAGCATGGCTGTCATGCTTTGGCGCGGTTGATGTGGATGACATGATTTTCCATTGGCACAGAGGTGCGGCTAACATGGTTGGCATGCTTTGGCGCGATCGGTGTGGATGACATGATTTTCCATTGGCACAGAGGTGCGGCTAGCATGGTTGGCATGCTTTGGCGCGGTCGGTTTTGCGGGCATGATTTTCCATTGACACAGAGGTTCGGCTAGCATGGTTGGCATGCTTTGGAGCGGTCGGTGTGGCTGGCATGATTTTCCATTGGCACATAGGTGCGGCTAGCATGGTTGGCATGCTTTGGCGCGGTCAGTGTGGCTGGCATAGTTTTCCATTGGCACAGAGGTGCGGCTAGCATGGTTGGCATGCTTTGGCGCGGTCGGTGTGGCCGGCATGATTTGCCATTGGCACAGAGGTGCGGCTAGCATGGTTGGCATGCTTTGGCGCTGTTTTGTGGTTGACATGATTTGCCATTGGCATACGTGGGAATTAGGATTTGGCTTGTCGTAACCCTAATTTGAAAAAGATACCCCAGTAATTATTTAGGGACACATTAAAGGTTTCAGTAAATGTGCCTAGTAAATGCTTGTTACTTTAAATGTTGTGACATCACTGTCTGCTAGGGCTTAGTGTTTTACGATTTTAACCCTAAGTTAAAAACCACCATCAACAATGTCATTATGCAAATATTGATGGAAGAAAGGATGAACTTTTGTTTTCAAAGATTAAGTCTATTATATGTCATTGTGCAATAGTGATGAAAAATAGAATGAATCTTTGATTATTCCGCAGTATTGGTCTTTATTCCCTGATCCACATCTTTGTGTATGTACTGTGTTGCTTCGTAAGTTCTCTTATGTTGAGTATGGCCAATTGAATTGATCATTTTCCTTGTGGTTAATTCAATTGAGATTTTTGGATACAAATTCATGTTTCATGTGATTTGTTAATTTCCAAAGAAATCCTTTTTTTCTTGTAAAAAGTAAGGTCGCTCTTGTTGTTCTTTCGGGAATGACATTTTATGGGGGAGAGTTCTAAATTGAACTTGTGCTTAATTTCCAAATCTTTCTGGGAGTGCGGCTGTGGAATATTGTAGGGGTTATCTTGTATCTTAATAAACTCCTTGATGAATGCATTTAGTTTAGGCTATTTGATGGAATCTAAACAAGTTGATATGTTGTTCTCTTTTGGTCATGAAGTATCTCTATGAAAATTTCATGAGGATCCCACTAGTTTTCGTACCTTTTCCAATTTATATTGACAAAAGGGGAGAATTAATGTGTAGTTCACACTGCAAATACATATGGTTTATGGATCATTATGTAAGGGGGAGTGGTTTTCATATTGAGATGAAGTATTGACTAAGGGGAAGTGATATATATCACCATAGTATTCTTGTCAAAGTTGTGATACAACTGGACTTTGATGTTGTATAATAATACTATGACACTGTATAACAATGATTGAGAGCAATTGTTTTCTCATTTTTATAGCTACAGATCTTCAACAACTATGATGCTGAGTTGAACACATTTGGAACCATTGGAGTACTTTGAATTGATGATGATTTCGAGTAATGTTGAAGAACCAAAGAGATCAAGCATTTGGATGAGAGGCTACAAAGTTTATTTATTTTGTAATCCATATGTATTGATAGTTTTGTCACTAAAATTAATAAAGGGGGAGATTGTTAGAGCACTTCTCGGTCGAACTCCAAGCGTTGCTATCTAAAGCTTGTTTGTCAATGTTAGTGATCCAAACTATAAGTATTGATTTCTAGTCTACTTAAATTAATGTCTCGGACTAGGATAGATTATGTAGTTGAGAATTAGACTTCACGACGGTCATTAATTGAAGATGAAGAACTACTAAGGAGAGCTTGTGGAACTTCATCAACAAAAGGTATGTGGAAACTAAAACTCATCTATCACTTGGAAAGTCTATTGCTACTCTATCTCCTATATTGAGACAAAAGTCGTATTACTATAGTTTTCGATTATGTACTTTTGAGATTTCGAGCTGAGTTTAACTCGCTTACATATTTCGAGAAATATGTTTTGGTAAGCTTTTGCTTCAACCAAGTTCATCTAATATTCTTGACGAAAGTCAAAAGATGATCATGTGAAAATCGCCGAGTAACATCTTGCATGGTTTATGTGATACAATCATTTGGTGTAGACTTGGAATGTTTTGTTATGGTTATTTCAATAACATTAAAATTGCTTTGATGCTAATAGTGTGTGAAAAACGGCTCTTGTCATCCTTTAAGAATGTTTCAATGATTGAAATATACTTTAGAACACTTAACCAACATTGGATTATAAACATGTTGTGCACTCTTGCATATATGTGATCCATGTCCGAGAACAATAGTATGCGTACCTATTGGTTTGAGAAGTCCGGGAACCTAAGTGCGCGTACCCATATGCATAATGGTGTAGGTTTGTGACCAATTATTTTTGCAGGGTTTGGAGGTATGCGTACCCGTTCGCATACTGGCGAAAACAAAACTTGATCCGGCTATTTCAAGTATGCGTACCCCTTTGCATACTTGAATGGTTAAAGTTCTAAAATCGGTTGTGACATGAAAAAATACATTAATTATATAATAAGGAATACATTCTTTGCAAACCGTGGCTATAATTTTCATGAATTGATTCGAGTGAATCAAACCGATTTTGCTTCAATTGTGTTCTTATATACTTCTATCATAATATAGCAATTGAACAACTCTTTAATTTGTTTCATTTGAGTAATTTGAACTAGCTATGATTAATTAAGATGAATAAGGTTGATATGAGAGTGTTCATATAGCTAACCTCGGTTAACTACTGTTGAGCCAACATGGTGTACACATTTAGGTACGGTTACATAAACCTAAATAAGGGTACATTTCATTTTTGTATAACAAGCTAAGTTCAATCTAACAGTTGAAAGATATTAGCTTGGGTTTAATCAACAATGAATATTGTATACTTTGTTACCAAGGTAACTTAGATTGCAAACCCTGATTTAAAAACTATATAAAGGAGAACTCTAGCAACTGGGAAACCTAATCCCCACACCTCCTGTGTTATACTAGTTGCGACTAGAGACGATTATCCTTTAAACTTAGGTTTTTCACGAAACCCTATAGGTTAACGACTTAAAGACTTCATTGGGATTCTTAAGCCAGACCCAACTATTTTCTCTGTAGTTGCGTGTTATGATCTTTCCCTGTTCTATGGTATCGAGTACTATCTTCTCTAAGATTTGCTTGAAATTGATTCTCCGATAGGGAAGATAAAAAGTAGTCACAAACATCTTCGTCTCATCGTTTGTGATTCCACAATATATTGTTTCACTACCATACGGTTAAGATTATTGTGAGGTTATTGATAATACTAGGTTGTTCTTCGGGAATATAAGTCCGGTTTATCAATTGGTTCATGTGCACCTTGATTTATCAAAATACGGAACAAAACTCGTAAGTATTTCCGTGGGAAACAGATTTATCTATTCCAATAAACTTTTCTGTGTGAGATAAATTTATTTATCAAGTCTTCGACTTTGGGTTATAGCAACTCTTAGTTGTGGGTGAGATCAGCTAAGGGAATTAAGTGCGTAGTATCCTGCCGGGATCAGAGGCGTAAGGAGCACGACTGTACCTTGAATCAGTGTGAGATTGATTAGGGTTCAACTATATTTCAATCCGAAGTTCATTGGTAGTAGGTTAATGTCTGTATCGGCTTAATACAATATGGTGTTCAAAACTAGACTAGGTCCCGGGGTTTTCTGCATTTGCGGCTTCCTCGTTAACAAAACTTCTGGTGTCTGTGTTATTTCTTTTCCGCATTATATTTTGTTATATAATATAAATATCACAGGTTGTGCGTTGAATCGATCAATTGGTAAATCCAACCTTTGGCTGTTGATTGATCCTTGAACATTGGTCATTGGTACCGTTCAAGTTATGTATCTTATATTCAATCGGGTTCGCAAATTTCTATTTGCTGATTGCAGACTGAATTGAAAGTTAGAGATACAAAACTCTTTGTATACTTTTCTCTAGGTTGAGTATAACTGTCTAGTTGATTCTCTTGAAAGTATATTGGACTTTCTCTATTCTGATTGCCGAACGAAATATTGGGTGTGGTTGTTAGACCCCCGGTTTTTCAAGTTTGCATTTGGGTATGCATACTATGCTATGTCCACACAATGATTAATTGTTCTAAAGCATTCTTAGAAGACGACAATAGTTGTGTCACACAAGCTATTAGCTTATAAGCAATTTTCAAGTGATCGAATGATCAATACGAAACATTATGAGTCTACATCAAATGACTGTCTCACACAAATCATGTAAGATGTTACCGGGCGATTTTCACATGATCATCTTTTGACTTTCGTCAAGAATAATGATGAACGTAGTTAAAGCAAAAAGCTTTCCAACACATATTTCGAGAAAGATATAAGCGAGTTAAACTCAGCTCAAAATATCAAATGTGCATAATGTAAAGTCCATATAGCTATATGACTTTTTTCTCAATATGATATATAATAGAGTAGACTTCTGAGTGATAGACGAGTTCAAGTCTCCACATACCTTTTGTTGATGAAGTTCCTCCAAGCTCCCCTCAGTAGATCTTCGTCTTCAATCGATGAACACCGTGAAGTCTAAAGCTCAACTACACATTCTATCCTAATCCGAGACATAACTATAAGTAGACTAGAAATCAAGACTTATAGTTTTGTCAACTAAATTTGACAAACAAGCTTGAGATAACAACACTTGCGAGTTCGACCGAGCAGTGCTCTAACAAATAGTTTTATTCGTGGAATTACTGGGATTTTGCTGATTTTTCCCATGAGATATCCAACTGGATGATATTATCAATGTTTTGCTCAACCAAGAAATTATATATATTTTTGGCTGAGAATTTTCCCGAATGATGATATTTCCATCTGATGATATCCTGCTATTGGCTTCTTGGATTTATCGCTAGAATCCTTTTTTTTATCGCTACAATCAAATTCAAGTAAATTAATTTATGAAATCCAAATCTACAATCAGTCATCACCAAGTCTACACTCGATCATCATGATGCTTCCAAATAGATCGATTCCTAACAATTTACACTACATATAATCGGTCGATATAAGTGCGTATCTGCACCAATTCTAGGCTAAAAATTGTTAAAAAAAAGATTGAGTATTTTCTCCACGTAGAATCATTCGATATAAGCACTTATATGAACTAATTATGGACTTAACATTTAAGAAATCACATACTATATAATCGCTCTATGTGGATATTTACATAAATCTATCTAAGAGAAACACGTTTATTTCTCCCAAACTTGGAATTGGTCGACATGACTTGAACATCGACCGGTTCTGATGAAACCGATCGACTTGAACATAAACATAAATTGATTCTGGATAATCTCAGAAAACCTTGATTTCTTTTTTTTTTTAATTTCTGAGTGAATGCATGTTGTTATAACCTAATTTAGAGGATTAAACTGATAGAAAAAGTACATGATTGCCATTTATTCTGCCTTTATTGCGTTATGAATTGCTTGAACAATTCCTGGATTACTCGCACTAGGATAGGTAACTCCATTGGCTTGTTTAAATCGATTTACCATCATCATTATATATAAGAAAAAATAAATGATCAATCATTTTTTGCATCGTTGACAATTGGCGATGTTTTTGTCCGAAAATGAAAGAAAAAAGAAAAAGAGCAATAAAGATTTCACCCCTTATGATTTTGTCCAACTTAGACACCCCTTGTTGATGGAAGAAGCATGAGGAATAAAAATTTAATGGAGGGTAATTTTATAGTTTCATCCAACTTAAACACCCCTTATACGACATCTGATTGGGGACAATATTTAGGAAATCCTAAGTAAATGGGTAGTCTCAACCCTCTCCATAACAATCCTTCTCGAAGTCCTATTTTACTTGACTTGGACTTGGCTTCAATTTCTTCCAAAAGCAATACAACAAATTACGCTGATCGAGAAAAAAATAATATTGGTAGTGAAGATTCCCTTGATTTCTCCGGAATATTTTTGGAGGAAGAAAGAATAAGTGATTCGGAGCTTGAAGAAGCTAATTGGATATACTTATTGTTAATCAAACTGTAGATTAATGGGATTCAGAATTTGATTGGAAAAAAAACTCAGTTATGTGGTTGTTTAGAAGAAGCAAAAATGGTCCATCTGGGTTTTCATCTTCTAGTACAGCTGAGGAAGTAACTCATGGAATCGATGCCTCTGCTCTTACTGCCATTGTCACTGGTAACGAAAAATTCTCATCTTTGTCAACTATCTCTTTTTTCTTCCTCTAAGTGAATATAATGGTTTGTGTGGGTAGGCGTCTAGGCGCGCCTAATTGTCGCCTAGGCTGTGCCCCAATTCCAAAACATGTCCCCGTTGAATTTCATCAGTTAGTGCCAGTTATAAGTGATACTTCTGTTTAGGCTTTGTGTCTTATGTGCAAAAATGACATGATATGTAAGGGTAGGTTGTGCAGTCGCCTCTGATGGCATAGCTTAATCAGTTTTATTTGGAAATCCCTGGTTTTAATGATCTTTTCAGAGTGTTTGATATTGTGAGCTTTATGGTCGGTTGTATAGAATTTGAAACATTGTGCTTTTTGATTATGTCATTTGCATATCTTTTCTGAATTTGGAGTTTGATTTGAAGGTGCATCAAGTGGTATTGGTGTTGAGACTGCACGTGTTCTTGCATTGCGCGGAGCTCATGTAATCATGGCTGTAAGGAATATGACTGCAGGTAGAGCTGTCAAAGATGCAATAGTTAAAGGAAACCATAATGCCAAAGTTGATGTAATGGAGTTAGATGTTAGCTCCATGGCGTCAGTGAGAAAATTTGTGGCTGAATTCAATTCCCTTGATCTTCCACTTAACATTCTTATGTGAGTATATGAGACGATTTTCAATGTCCTTAAGTTAAAATTAGTATTGATTTCTGACATTATTTGTTGTTGCAGTAACAATGCAGGAGTTGGGACCTCCTTCAAGCTTTCCGAAGACAACATAGAGCTGGTTTTTGCAACAAATCATTTAGGTATTGACACCATTTGTAGGGCTTTCTATATGCCATGCCTTCAACAAATTCCAAACAGGAAATTTTGCTCATGGAAACTGATGTTTTTGCAACGATTTATGATCTATATTTTGCAATCAAACAATTTGTTCTATTAAACGTTACAAGGAAGAAAGATATTATTGAGATGATTTCTCTTTATATTAGTATTTTGATTTTGTTTTCTCTTGCAGGTCATTTTCTTTTGACTGAACTTTTACTAGAAACCATGAAAAACGCAGCCTGCCAAAGTAACATAGAAGGAAGAATTATCAACGTCTCATCTGACTTGCACAAGTATTCATACGACGAAGGGATTCGTTTTGATAAACTCAACGATGAATTAGGGTATGGAAACTCTTCTTTTTAAGAATTTTTTTGTAGCTACAAGGATCAATGAATAATTGAGTCAACAGTGCGTTGTCAGAGTAAGTCTGCTTGTGAGATTGAGCAGTCACATTTTCACTATTTGCAACTAAATGCTGGTAAAATTCTCTTGTAATACTTCAGTTGGTGGATGGATCTTTTTCAACATTTTTGTCCCTCTAACCAACAGGTACAATATCTGGAAATCATACTCACAATCGAAACTCGCGAATATATTGCACGCTAATGAGCTTGCAAGACGCCTCAAGGTATACTTTTGAGGGAGATGGAAACAATATATTGAACTCATCTGCAATGAATTGGTGTTCATTTTAATTTTAGTGGCTTTGATGAACAGGAGGATGGGGTTCAAGTGACAGCAAATTCTCTTCATCCAGGAGCTGTAGCGACCAATATTTTCCGCGATACCTTTTTAAGTGGTAAATTTCCTCGTGTAATATACGATTTTCAAGTTACCTTTGTTATTATTTCAAAAACCTCACAAATTGCTTTGAAATGAATTCGGACTCTTCTGTTGCTGTTTGAATGCAGGATTTGTTTCAACGCTGGGGAAATTGGTTTTTAAAAATGTTCAACAGGTTGGTATTGTTACACTGTTATACACAATTTTCGGTGCAAAAGATTATACAATTTGTTGATTTTTGAAGACTGAAAAAAAGGTTATAGATTTGATACCGTAGTAATTGACTAAGTGCTAATTTTTCAAAATTGACACATCAATCACAAATTTGGTAGTCTGATTTTTCATGGTTTATGATTGATTTTGTGTAGGGGGCATCAACGACATGCTATATTGCGTTACATCCGGACGTCAAAGGTGTAAGTGGGGAATATTTTAAAGACAACAATATCTCAGAATCAGACCCCAAAGCTCAAGATACAGAATTAGCCAAGAAACTATGGGATTTCAGCATTAAATTGATCCACCATGCTTGAATATGCTTCTGTAATGTGATGCTCTTATTTGCATTACTGCATTCGTTGTAGATAGTTTTTTCGTTTTTTTCTTTGTCATTGACAGTTTAGCCCAGATAACAAAAGGTCACATTTGTCAAAGCTTTGTTTATCTGTCCTCATGGGTCACATTTGGTTATGCACGGCAACAATGATGTACTACAATGTTTAAGATGCTTATGGCTTAAAGCTCAAGGTATGAAATTTAGACAAGAAAAATGGGATTTCACCAAGAAATTGACCCACTGTTGTTGAAGATGCTTATGTACCGTCCTAGTCTAGTCTGCTCTACAGTTGTATTCTAGTGTACTTGTTATTGATGATTATATTAGAAAATCTATTTCCTGGCTATCCATTGCAACATATTCTGCTTTTCTTTCGCACCTCCCTTCTTCCAAGTGGTGTTAGCATTGTGCCTGGGTTGTCTTTTGTCATTTGTGCAATAGCTTGTCTTTTAAGCGATAGAAGAGCCGCGGCTGCTTAAACAAGCTTTAATTGGTACTGCAGCTAGGCTATTTCCGGTGGCATATCTTGGACCATAACATTGCCATTGGATGTTATCAAGATTTCAGGTTCAACTGGAGCCAACTTCATCATGGGCATTACTTTGTAAAGAGATGTACAGGTCGTCAAAATATACTGGGATGATGCAAGCAACTAAAGACATTCTCAAAGAAGAAGGTTTACCAGGTTTTGGCACGGAAATGTCCCAGCAGTACTCATGGTGAGGCCGTATACTTCTATTCAGTTTGCGGTGTTGCGTAAGTTCTAAACTTTTGTTTCAGGCTCATCCAAGGCACATGATCACACTCATTTGAGTCCTTACTTATCTTACTTTAGTGGAGCATTAGCAGGATGTGCACTGTGCAGCAACTTTAGGATCATATCCATTTGATCCGTTGCGGACCATTTTAGCATCCCAGGCGGAGCCAAAGGTGTATACAACCATGGGATCTGCTTTTGTTGATATCGTAAGGAATTGTGGCTTTCGAGGTTTATATACAGGATTAACACTGGCTTTAGTTGAGATCATTCCTTATGCTGGTGTGCAGTTTGGCACTTATGACCCCTTCAAAGGCTGGACCTTGCAGTTGAACAGGTTCAGATCGTCCAACCAAGGTTCAAAACTTACAAGTGAAAGTTAATCTAGCTTCCAGCTTTTTGTCTGTGGGTTAGCTTCTGGTACATGTGCTGAAGCTGTCTGCCACCCCCTTGATGTGGTCAAGTAAAGGTTCCAGATTATAGGGCTTTCTAGGGACGCAAAGTATGAAGCTCAGGTTGATCACCATGCTTATAATGGCATGTTGGATGCCCTGAGGCGCATCTTAGTAACTGATGGGTGGGCTGTATTGTCCCTTCTGTAATAAGAGCTGCTCCAGCAGGTGCAACCCGAATTCTCCACTTGTATTACTAAAGCAAATTGTAAAAATGTATCCAAACAACTTGCAGTTGCAAATTTATACACAGATAAAACAAGGCTAAACAAACGGTACTCTTTGATGGCATATGATGATTTTGTTTCTCAAATGGAATGACTGTGCTGCAAGCCTCCACAATTATAAAGATGAGAGAATTCATACACTGAAAAGTAGCAAGCTTTCCATTTCAGGCATCATTCTGCTGCTGACATGACGGTTTATTGCAGTACGAGAAGGATTAAGCCTGAGTGCTCTCCACGGCCAACATACGTGTCTCACTTTACGTCGTTTGTTGCTACGCTCCCCCTTACTGTCAGCCTCTTCCAACTGCTTCGTCATATCTTCGATAATCTCACGCAATCTTCCAGCCCTGCTGTCTGCTAGAAGGAGAGATTTCTCAATGGCTTTTTGGGCAGTATAAGCTGCAGCTGCAAGCTCTTCTTTTAGCTTTAGCTTATTGTTTAACAAGTCCAATGAAGCTTTCGTTCGGTTCAGTTCTTCTCTGAGAATCTTCGCCTGCACAAGTTCAAATGAAGAGTTGTTACATATTGTTTCAGAAAGTGATGCCAGAGAGTAATATGTGTACCTCTTTGTCGCGTTCTTCTATTGCATTTTTCCCAGCTTCCACTTCTAATTCACAAGCTTCCTTCCATCTTGTAATCTCTTCTTCTGCAGTATTGATTTCCACCACGAGCTGTTCAACCTGGAAATGAAGGAAACGTGGGAACGTAAACGGGTAGTTTACCACAAAATATCCTTACCAGTTGGCAAGAAAAAGCACATGATTACATTTTGCGATAGGGAGGTTTCCCTTTCTTCCAAATCCTTTATATACAGTGTCAATTCTGCGATTTCGTGAGCTTGTTTCTCTGTAAGGCTTTGAAGCCGCTCCGTTTCTGACCTGGTAAAGAATGCATAATGATTAAAAGAGCAACCTCTGTCAGATGCCCAACATAGTAAAAAGAAAGCTGCATCTGGCATTACTAGAAACCAGGCATACCTTGACTCCTCCAAGGATTTCTTAAGTTGCGATATTTCAAGCCGCAAACCCTTCATCATTTTCTCCACAGTTGAAGCCTATTCACAAAAAACACAAACACAAACATCAAAAATCAACAATCAAACACAACTAAACAAAGAGATCGAAAAACATTTTACCAGACTAACAGTCTCCTCTTCACACTCACTATCCGATTTTTCGCTCATCTTAGAATCCGAATTCTCCACTCGATCTTCACTTGTACTATTACTCCTCATGAACCCAAATCGAACCCGTTGTGCAAATTGCAAAAGCGTACCCTTTTTTTGCTCCTCGTTTCCTCTCAATTTACTCAACATCTTCTCCACCGATTCCTTTTCGACCAAAGCAATCCTCAACAAACTATGAACATCTCTATTCTCTTGAGTTAAACTAACCAGACTGTTCTCCAGTTCCTTCTTCTCTTTTCGTTTCTTCGATTCGTATTCGGTAAACCTCGATTCGGCTACTTTCACTAACTTATCTACGTACATTGTCTCCGATAAATATCCTTTCGTTGCATCATCTAATTTCAAATCATCAATCACTTCTTCATCCAGAATAATCTTCCCCGTTTTCTCTTCGTCCATTCTTTCTATGATTCCATCTAAGAATTCTTTTATAGACCGTATCGAATCCCAACCTCGAGAAAACACTTCCATTCTCTGCCTCTTTTCTTCCACTAACTCTCCGATTATTTCTTCAAAAACATCGATTTTTTCCCTCTGTCCCGCTAGTTCTTCTTCTTGTTCTCTCGCCGACATCTCGATTCTTACAACTTCTTTCAGAGCATCATCTCTCTCGCTTGAGATTTCTTCCACATTCTTTGCTAAAGTCACATTTTGCTTCACAAGTTCTTCTTTTTCTTGCTGGAGAGTTGCTAAATCATTGCCCAAACTCATGAATTTTGATCGGTTGTCAACGTAAGATGCTCGGAGAACTTCAAGTTCGATACCAAGAGCTTCATTCTGTAAGTGTAATTCGTCATCAGATAGATTGTGATTGTGATCGTTAAATGGATCTTCTTCATTCCCGTCTCTAGTAATTTCCATAATAATAATAATAATAATACATAAATAAAACCCTATTCAAGAGATTTCATCTTAAGAATCTTTGTTTTCGAAAACCTATATATCTACCAGTCAAAAAAGAATGAGGAAGACTGTTAGAGAAGGGAGGTAAGTTTGGTTAATTTGGGCGGGAGTAAATTATCAATTTATCAGCGGGATCACATTCGAGTCCCCTGTTTGGTGCCTGTTGATATGGCATCTCATTATTTCTAGCATCTGGGCTTGATTTTTTTTGTAACGGGTTCTTGTTTAAGTAACAAACGGAAAAATTTGAGCGCATACAAAATAGTTTTCCATGTAGGGTGACATTATAAGGGGTGTCTAATGAGTAGTTCAATTACCTATATACCTTTTTTTTTTTATTCTTTTTTGATAGTTTGGAAGAGTGGTTTTGGGCTACATCCTTAACTCCTTATAAAAAGTTATTTCTAACAATTACGGGGTTCAAACCCCTACCTCCGCAGTGGGAGGGAACATACCAACCATCAGACCACTTGATGGTTGGTTACCTATATACCTTGAATGGCTTAAATCTTTAAATTTCCTTACCCTTAATTTAAAGGGCTATCCTCGTATAAATTCAAAGGTTTCTACTTTGCCTAGCAGACAAACAAGGTTTGCTTTTTGCTAAGCAGACGGACAAAGTCGAGTCGATGGAGCTAGTTGGAGCAAAATTGGTTTGAAAAGACGTTGCAGTCCCTTAAATTGTTAACCTAACCAAACCATCTACAAGGGTGAAATTAATAGTAATAAGCCATACCGTAAACTGAACCCGTACTCATTAAGTTACCCTTGAATCAAAATGCATGTCTGATGCTCTCTATCAGATGGAACTGTTTTCCATGAGAAGAGATCTCATAGTTTTGGAATATAACTGTCGATTTTAAGTAACAACAATTCTGAAGGTGATCTAATTAAGAGCTCAAAAAAGCCATAGATCCAAGATTAAAAGCAAGGTATTTTGTAGAATTTTCTTTTCTTTTCGTCTCCTCTTTCGCCCTTTTTAATTTTCTATTTCCAAGGTTGTATAATTTCATTTTTTGCTCAACATTAATTTATCATTCGATTATAAAAACTTTATGCATGATAGAAAATGCTTAAGGTTTTTTATTGTGAAATTTGGTCAGTTGTCAGAGTTTAGATAAACTTAAGGGTTTATGTATAGGATAATAGATGGTAAGTGAACACAAAACCCCTCGGTCATAATCTTATTTTGTTATTATGGTTTTAGAGTTTTTAAGGCTTAATTTGATGTTTTGGTTTTGTGGGGGTTTAAAAATATTCCTTGTGAGAGTTGAAAAATGGATTGTGAAAGTCTTTGATAGTTCAGGTTTTTATCGTTTAATATAGTTGTCGAAACAACCTTGAAAGCGTTTGATGAAATTCCTTAAAAAGTGGTGTTACTTGGAACTGCATGATTTCTGGATGTAACAAACGGAAAATTTGTGTTTAATTGTCTGTTTGATGCTTTCCTCTAGAATACCGCATTACGTCACTTGGTGTTGTTCTTTAGCTGTATAAGATTTTGGATTGGATGGACTTAAATTTGGAGTGAAATTTGACAATTTCACCTTTATTCACGTTGCGGACATTCTGTACAATTTTAATTGTGCTTGCATGTTAAATTTCAAATACTATCTTTATGGGGTAATGATGTGTGGCTGAAACGGGCTCATTGCTAAAGATAGATTTGATGCCATCGAACAACAATCTCTACAGACTAACTTTAAGTTTGGTAACTTTCTTATAGTCCTTCTGTCTTCGAATTCTAGTTACTTGCAAATCTGACTGGACAAGTGTTTCATTCACTAAAATTCAGCCTAATGATGTGTGTCTGCATTGGAAATGTGTCTTCGTAGTGAAGCCCTTTTAATTTCTTGCTTTATTTTATATATTTTAAGGGTTAAACCTCCATACTCTCCAGTTTGTTTAGTCGAAAATGGAAATGTGTGCATAGATAGCTCTAACCGGCTACTCCTCATCCCAAGGACATGTGTGCAAAGATAGCTCAAACCTGCCACTCCACTCCGGTTTGTTTAATCGAAAATGGACATGTGTGAATACTTATCTGAATAGAAGACGTGTGAAGGCTATTTGCAGGCATGTCTTTCGACCAGAAGAAAGTGCAGGTATGTCTACTTGGGTATTATAAACAAAAGTAGAAGCAATATCGTTAAGAATATATGTGAAGATTCTAAAGTCTAAACTTTTTAGATGAACAAGTATTCACTAAATATTTTGTGCATTTAGTTATCTGAAATTAGTTTGTTTTCAGTCGTCTTCGGTGTGATATGAATTTTGTAGGCTAGAGAACATATGAAACCATAGCTCTAGCTAACTTTGATTTTGCTTAAATTTCTAATTGTGTATTTACAATGAGATCTCAACTTTACCAAGTTTGTTTGGACAGCCAGTGTTGTTTTATCCGGTGGACGAGCACCTATTTTTGATGGTGTAATATATGCGTTATTTGGCGAGTTCTTATATTTTTTTATTTAAGCATACGACTGTGTTATATTTTGAATTGTCCAATGCAAAAATGCAAGACTAATAGTCTTAAACTAAATTTTGTAACAACATGAATTAGGGGAAGTTCTGGAAGAGCACGTGTGCATCTTGGATTTGGATTCTGGTTATATCATGTGATATTCATCATACACTAAAGATATGGTCGAGTCTAAAATGGTCAGTGGATGACTGTTGACTAAGAAAGCTATACCTGTATTTGTTATCATGGATAATTTTTATCACTTAAGGAAAGATTTATCAGCGCAAAAGTGATGTAACTATTATTGATAACAGTTCAATCGTGATTCTGGAGATTTACTTGTCTAATGATGGAACAATTATACATCTATAAGGTTACTTGCAGAAACCAAAGATGATTTTAAACCTGTAGAAACCAACATATACTGCAAGTAAAATCGTTGTAAGAATATCACCAATGGATTAGTACAAGTTTCATTGTTCAAATTATATAGGTTAATTATATTGATATCTTTTCAGTTTCCTTTCGTTAATGTATATTTTTATTCTCTTCGATTTCTGTATTATGAGTCTGTATACACTGAAGCTTAAACTTCAGAGAATAAAATTCATTGTCTTTATCTTATAAGTGTTCCTTCTTAATGCGTTTGTGATGGGTGTGCTATCATTTCAACTGGGATATGAAAACAGTTATGGCATGAAGAGTGACTGCAGTCAAGGGTAGATCATAGCTTCGCCATCATGGATGGTGATTTTTATTTTTATTGGTTTACTTAGTTTTCGTGCATTTTTCAATAAAGTACACTATCTAGACAACACGAATAAACATATACTAGTTTACCGAAGGTCGTATGAAATAAATTGGGTACCCCTTTGTGAACGTTGTATAAAATAAATTAGGAACTCCTTTAAGAAGATCATATAAAAAAATCAGGTAAATTAATCTGCTGATCGTATAAATTAAATGGGTAATTGATCCTAACGGTCATATAAATTAAAATGGGTAACAGAGAGTTGATACCTAAAACACCAGAAGTCACGGTATACATCATAGACAAAATCAATCGTTAAACTAAGACCGAATACTTCCCATATAAGAAGTGATTCACAGAGTAATAATGCATACAGAAAGGAATACAAGTAATAGAACACATTCAGATCATAAATCCAGACTACCATACACTTCAAGGAAATCTGGATTTGGCTAGAGATACAAATGCCGCTACTGGTAATAGTAAATCATGTTCATGAGTAACTAAACCTCAGAAATGTATCTAGGGAGACTCATTCGTACATCATTAAATAAATTCCATAATATCTCTATGGAAGAAGAAGTTTCGTCGACACCCCACATGAATAACACTGCAGCATACGTTTACAATGACGCACTGGAGGAGAAGAGGCATCCTGGCATTAGAAAACAAAACAAAAGTTATATACACAACCGACCGCAACCATCAAAATAACACAAGGGAACTTAAAACTTATAGAGTGTATAAATTAAAAAGGAGATGCGTTTACAAGTCACTTTCGGAAGAGAGTTAGGTCCATGGCATTATATCTCTAAGATTAGGAATTCGGTATAATACCAATAGCAAGTTCTAATTTTCCATAAGTAACTGTTTGTCATCAATCATGGTTCAGAAAACATTGGATTTTGATTGGGTTTGAAGCTAAAGAAGATTTCAGTGAAAAAATACAACAAAAAAAAGAAGGAAAAAAAATACGAGTAACGAAGTGACTAACGAAAGAAAAGGAAAACAGACGAGAAGAACGAGAGAAAATATGAGGTAAACAAGGCTAAGTTCCAGGAAACAAAACTCTTATTAGATTCGGGTTACAAAAACATGACTAACCCATATAAGATTTGGGTTACAAAAACTATATGTAAAAATTAACTATAGTTGGCTCATATTAACTATGGTTGAGGGGTGAACTTGTAATGAAAATATGAAACTCAAAAAACAATGACGGACCACCGATTTTGTCCGTCTATTTAGCAAGTTTCAAACCTTGACTGTCTACAAGGAAAAATTGAAATCTTTGGATTTCTACGAGGGTTGCCTTAATTTGAAAACCAAAAATCAAAATCAGTTTTTAACTTAAACATCTTCTATTCTTCTCTAGCGGATTCCCTCTCGCGAAACCGTCGACAAAAAAATTTCATCTTGAAAATTAATCGTCGATTCATGAAAATTTGATTGTTGATCAAAAACAACTATATAATAAGTCACACAAAGAAACCGACAGTCGTTAGTCACTCTAAATTTTCTTCTAATCCGCCAATTGAAGAACAAGAATAAGTTGAAGGATTTTAAACATAAATTGAAGAAAAAATTCAACCGAATGAAGAACTAGCTCCTAAAATGAGGATTAACATCTATTTTCTATAAACGCGACTCTTATTTTATCGTTTTTGGTTGATTGAAAAGGATTATCAAAAAAGAAACTAAAGTTTTTTGTGGTTACAGAATGAAGTTCGGCTGATAAGTGAGATGAATTATCAGCCGAACTGTTCATTGTTCTTCGTTCTGAAAGTTCTTATGAACAGTTCAGCTGATAATTCATTTCTAAACGACAACCGAACTTTCTAGGTGGTCAGGGTCCAGGTTCCGCTGACTCGATAAGATTACTTTCAAGTCGAACCTGACAAGTGAAATTTACCCCAAGTGGTTGTCAAGTTCGGCTAGATCGATTAGATTACTTTTAATCCGAATATCTCTCTATAAACACTCTGAACACCTTGATTTTTAGGATCCATGTTCGGCTGATTCGTGCTGATGAGTTATCGGCCGAACTTCTCTCTGTAGGCTCAATTTTTGGATATTGTTTTGTCCATAACTTCTTCGTCCGATGTCGGAATGACCTCATTATTTTTGCGTTTTTTTCATGTTTTTATTCTCCTGGGGAAGAAGACAAGATATCCTTGATTTTAATGAGTTAAATTTGGACCTTGGTATTCTTCATTAGTTTTATAGCCACTTCCACTTCTTTTGGTTGATTCATCCTATCAAATGTTGCACAATAGAAAACAAACGTAATAAAATGTAATATGCAAGAACTCCAAACATATATATTATGAACCTATCAAAATTCAGAAACATGTTCGACTGATTATGAAAACACACCATTAGCCGAACTTCTAACTTGTAAGTTGGCGCGAAATACACAAAGTAGAAGTTCGTCTAAAAAGTATCGTGTTTCGGATGAGTCAAACTGCTCATTACAAGTAGGTTCAGGTGATAATTGTAATCCGAACCCAACACTGGACAACCAAACTTCTCGTAAAAATTCATTTTATAAATAATTCAACCTACAAAATGGACATTAAACATCATCTATAAGTGTATATATGTAATATTAGCATAAAGTTCCTTATCACCATATTCATTTTGGGGATTTGGATCATAAAAATAATCATTTTGTGTTTGAGGTTGAGTATGAGATCGAGTTTGTGTAAAATCATTCTCGTAATCCAAATAATCAGCCATATGTGGACGATTATTGTAATTGATGTGTATTTTTTGAGCTTTACGATATGAAGATTGACCTTCTTCATTCATTTTCATAACTTGAATCGCAATAATCTCAAGAAACTAGTTTTTTTTTTTAACTTCTCCTTCTCCAAAAACCAAGTTTTTTTTCTTCTCTCAAAATTTCACAGAAACTTTCATAATTTGATATACATTAATATTAACCATTAACATTAATCACTAATGAGTATTATTAATAACTAATCATTAGTATTAACCATTAATACTAAAAGGATAGTTTTGCCATTATAAAAGATATTTCGTTAAGGGGCTTTCAGAATTACTATATAATGACCCGTTTTATCTTTACATGATATGCCATAAAAGATTTTCGTATGCCCTAAAACAGGGTTCTTAAGTAACTCAGTCACAGTGGTGAAGACAGGAACTCAAGAGTGGGTAGGCAACAAAAAAAAAAAAAAATCGTTCCACATGAAAATTGTAATACAACACCTAATGGCGTTTGATAACAACAAACTATAAATATATAACACGAGACAAGTTGGCTATTTAATTCTTCGATCGTGTATTGTTCTTCAATTTTATGTAAGTATGCATCGAGTAGAAATATTTCAGTATTGACAAAAAACCCCAAAGAAAACCTTAAATGCAGTATTCTTCCCCTAAAATAACCTCAAGGGTTTTTGATATACTGATTATCATGAAGTTCGAATAAAAAAGAAACTAATTTGATGATTTCGATCAATTTATTTTCTAGAAAATCTTCACAATAGATGCCTTTTGATACAACTTATATTATATTTCTCTAACGAACAACACAAGAAGGGACTCAAGAGTAGCAATGATTTGGTTCCATTCGAGCTCTACACCTATTTTATTCTTTAAAGATCAAATTCTTAGAAAATTTTTTTCCATGGCAGAAGCCAAGGGGGAGAGCAGCGGGAAATATACGTATGTTTTTTTTTTTTGCCTTTTTTTTTCTTTGTTTTGTTTAGGATAGTATTGGACTTGGGATTTTTTTCTTTTTGGTAGGCAAAAACTCAAATATTTTTGATTTGGGCTTAAACATGTAATACTAGAATAGAAATCGGGAGGCAAGGAGAGGTAATTGCCTACCATCCACCCCCGAACAATCATCGAGTCGGATAGATTTGTTGATGAAATATTAAGAATATGGAAGAAGATCAAAAGAACCGAAGAAATTTGTAATGTAAGTTTTTATTTTTGTTTTGTATGTTTTGTTTCCGTTATCAGTGAGAAAAATTTAGAAATACAATTATTTTCTGAGATCTTGATTTGTTTGGGAAGAACAAACAAGAAGAATGAGGAAGATAATGGAAGACGGAGAAAAAGAAGAACAAAGATAATTTGTACATCTCATCTGTCCACGTCAGACAGTGCAGTGATTAGAAAGTAGAGTGGAGAGCAAAATAACATTTCCGATAAAATATGAACATAAATCCAAAATGCTTTAAAAAAAAGAGCAGTGATGTCCCACGCAGCTGCGTGGTACTCTTCCACAAGCAAACTCGTTTGTTGTCGTCCGATTATCACCAAATTCGTTGGATTAAAATCAGTTTAGTTTTCAACTTAAATAAGTTGGAAAAACTCATGTTATTAGAAGTAGGTCCCTTGTCATATTAAATAAAATCAAAATCATCCTCATCAAAAGACTTAATACTGTTAATTGTTAAGATTAAGAATACCAAACGTTTCTTAAGAGAATATAAGAATACTCATCTTCTCTACCATCAAAAACTCATATTCTTTTTCTGATATCTTTTGTTGATGCGTTTGTAGCAATGAGTCCTCGACGAAATTTGACAAACCAGTTTGATCTTAGTTTATTGAATGATTTTGTTTTTAGTGAATGGAACGCTCACAATAGTTTGGAAGAATCAAGTCAATATAAAGGTATAAGTTCAATGAAACTTCTTAGTCTTGTGGTTTCATCTGATTAATTTTTTTTCTTCTTTTTATCGTTTTAGTAATTGGGTTATTATGTTTTTAATCCTACGGGATTGTAAGAACCAAAAGCCTAATTATTTTTGTAATATATAAATTAGGGTTCGTGTTTAAATAATAATTAATCAATAATTTATTTAATAAATGTTTTTACTAATTTGATTTGTACTTGTTATACCTAGCAATGTACCACAATTAACTCAATGATAATGTACAGATTTTCAAGCGATCAATGAAGTTTTGGATGAAGAGGAGGAAGATATTTATAAAGAAGGCACACACAACTGTATGGGAAACAATGAGAACATTTTTCCAGTTAATGGAGAAAAAAATGACGAGCTTGATGATGAAATAGTTCCACCAAATAACACAAAAGAGTTATCTGAAGAAGAGATCAACAATATTCGCCCATTTATCGGGAAAGAATTTGAATCACAAGATGAAGCCTATGATTTCTACAACCGGTATGCAGGTAATATGGATTTAGTATTCGTCGGCACACCACTAACAAGTCTAGAGTTGAGCCTTTCGAAGTCATACGGCGTATATTTTGTTGTAGTCGCCAAGGGGTACGAGATCGTAGAGCTAAGCCGGTTGAAGAAAGGAAAAGGAACCAAGCTGATACAAGGGAAAATTGTAATGTTGATATGGTTATAACGAAGAAAAATGGTAGATGAGTTGTAACTAGTCTTACAGAAGAACATAGTCATAAACTTGTGTCTCCAAGTAAAAGGAATAACATGCGGTCATTGAGAGTCATAAAGAGCATCCAGAAACAAGTTCTTGTGAACATGCATCTAGCAGGTGTCAAAACAAACCAAATGATGAATTACTTGGCAGTTGAATCAGGTGGAATTAGGAATATTGGATTTCTTTCAAAGGATGCAAGAAATTATTTAAGTACGAAACGACAATTAGAGCTAAAACATGGAGATGCTCAAGCTGTGCTTGACTACTTTGAACGACAAGGAATGGAGAATCCGTCATTTTTTTATTCAATCCAAGTTGATTATGATGGCCAAATGACCAATTTTTTTTGGGCGGATGCTAAATCAAGGATGGATTATTACTATTTTGGCGATGTAGTTTGCTTTGATCCTACCTATAGTACAAACAGATACGATATGCCATTTGTTCTGATTATGGGAGTTAATCATCATTATCAAACTGTATTATTTGGTGGAGCTTTGCTATATTCTGAAAGTGAGGATTCATTTGAATGGGTAATGAAAACATGGATGAGGGCCTTGTGGTGTGTGTCCTACGTGGTTAGTGTAGCATTACATTCTCTCAAAGTGTAAACTCCAAAACTCCTATATTTTAGGACTATTAGAAAGATTACCTCCAGCGGATATAAGTTTAGACTAATGTTACAATATACTAGTATTTATCTAATTATTTGACATGTTTTCTTCTTTCTTTGGTTATTTTCGGTTGACTTAACTTTGATTTTATTAGTTAAAATTATACCTAGATTTATCACATCGTCCAGGAGAACCTCTAAAAAACAAGATTATTGCTAGGAGGAAACTTTAAAAAGGTGAAATTCCATGCCCCCCGTCCCTCCCCCACCCCCACAGAGTCCTCATAAATTCCAACGCAAGAAAATATGACCAAAATGGCAAAATATGGCAAAGAAAATATCGTTTATCTCTCTGAAGTGATGACGTACATGACTGCAGTAAGAACAACTTTTTGAGTGCACCAATAGTGTGTTACGAATATGAATGGTCAAATGGTCTCATGTTAACTGGTCGATGACACTATATTCGAGTGTCCAGTATGAGTGCACCCTCGTCCTTGACTGGTCAACTGGACTCAGTCAACTTCTCAAGGATGAAAGTCTCACGTCATGGATCAGTCAACTAGACTCTATTGACCAAAACATTTTGAAAGTAAAAGGTAAAAAAATACTTCACAAAGAGTCCAAAATGTCGCTTCTGGAATTTTTGATAAGGATTAGTAAATGCACGGAATTGCACCTTTTTTTAAGTCCTTTCTCAGTAAACAACTTCGTCTAAAACTAGAGGATGAATTAGAGATGTGCAAATATAAACTTGTTTAGATTTCTCACTCATTATCGATTATTTCATGGTATCATACCTTTTACATTTTTCAAATTTCAAATATCATTTTTCGATCAACTTCCACTTTTTTCTCTTAAAATATTTGTGAGATCTGAAAGAAATCATCTATCGATCGACGATATACTTGATTCTCCTAAGAATTATTCAAACTAGTCAACTCATTGAAATCAATCTACACTATCAAATCATCCTACATATCATATTAATTTAACCCTTTCCAAATATCACCAATATTGTTTCCGTTAAACTTGAAGCTGATGGATCTAACTATTTGATCGGGAAAAATCATTTTGAGTAAATTATGATTACAATTGATCTCTTTGATTATGTTGATGGCTCTATTTAGGAATCTGCTCAATTTATCAAAAATGATGATGAGAAAGTTTTTCATCCAGAATTCTATACTTGGCGCAAATATAATCGGTTAGGTATGTCCCGCCACCTCAATGCAACTATTTCAGATCGAGTTTCACGCAATATTCTTGGTTCTAATACTCCTAGTCATATATGGTTATATCTTGATAAGTTGATTCTTCGTCAATTCTCTGCACACAAATTTCATCTTCTTGGTCAACGTCACTCGGTAGGGAGAGGTAATCGTTCAATTTATGATTATATCAATGAGATCAAATCAATTTCTGATTCTTTGGATGTTATTGATCATCATGTGGATGCATATGATCTTGTTATCTGTTTAGGATGAGAGTATGCATGGATAATTTATCATGATTGCAAATTATTTGTGTTAGAGCACTGCTCAGTCGAAATCTCAAGCGTTAATATTTCAAGTTTGTTTGTCAAGTTTAAGTGATCAAAACTATAAGTCTTGATTTCTAGTCTACTTATAGCTATGTCTCGGATTTGGATATAATGTGTAGTTGAGCTTTAGACTTCACAACGTTCATCGATTGAGGACGAAGATCTACTGAGGAGATCTTGGAGAAACATCATCAACAAAAGGTATATGGAGATTAAAACTTATCTATCACTCAGAAGTATATTCTATTATATCTCCTATTGAGACTAAGTCGCATAGCTATATAAACTTTTTAAATTATACACATTTGATATTTCAAGATGAGTTTAACTCGCTTATATCTTTATCGAAATGTGTGTTGGAATCTTTTTGCTTTATCTACGTTCATTATTATTTTTGAAGAGTTTAGTTTCCAACAATTTATTTGTTGGAAACTAAATAAAAAGTCAAAAGATAATCATACGAAAATTGCCTTGAAACATCTTACATGATTTGTGTGATACAGTAATTTGATGTCGACTCAGAATGTTTTGTGTTGATCATTCGATCACTTGAAAATTACTTATAAGATAATAGTTTGTGTGATACAGTTATTGTCGTCTTCTAAGGATGTTTCAATGATTGAAATGGGAGTTTAGAACAATTAACCATTGTTTGGATATAACACAGTATGCATACCAGTATGCAAACTGTTGTGGTATGATTTAGGTCCAGCCATGACGGCCCTTCATTGTTCCCACCATCATGCAAACTCTGTCACAGCCATTGAACCTTGGCTAACACCAATATTCTGACTTAGCCAAACACCACCATCATTGCTGCCTTCTGCCATCAGCTATACCAACTACAATAGCTGCAACTCAACTCACTTATAACAACATATCCAGCTCTGAACTCAACCATAGATACCACCTGTAATTGACCACCAACAGTACTCATAGATACTTCCATTGTATCTCAAGTACCTTGTTCATTCTTGCTTATGAGATATCATAAATTCCGGCCGACAGTACCCTTCAGTTGCACCTCCATCTCCAATTGCATAGAATATACCACAAACTCCATCATCTGCATATCCATCAGTCCATTCATTTCACCTACAATTTCCAATCATGCACCCACCAAATCATCATTTCAGTAGAACAAACCATCATGAAATCTTAAGCTACAACCACCACACAATCCATCATCTGATTCCTTAGAACTTAGCCATACATCAATTGTATCACAACCTGCAATTTATAGTCGCTGCCAAGTACCCTATCATTCATCTAAAGCCTACCAGTAGCAACCACTCAAACAATTCCATAGCCTTGTCACCCGAGACTCATCTCAAGTCATTGCATCAGTTGGCACCATCATTTTCTCAAGCCTGTTTAAACCCCAACTCAATCAAGCCAATATCAGCAACACCATCTTTCCTAGCCATTACATCTCAACTGCAGCTCCAAACCATATGCTCAGTTCATAAGGTCTCCTGCAACAACATCACACACTCCATTCCATCTTTTCTTGCAATTATGCCATTTCAATACCAACTGCAATCATTCCTAGCTCACCTGCAACATCTCCTTCATTCTCAGTTCAAACCAAATCTATCACTTCAAGCATATAACAACATTTTGCTTCTCAACCATTCCACCATCACCTGCTCTCTCCAGCCTCATTCAACTGAACACAGATTTGCTCTTCTTACAAACCATATGGCAACAAATAACTATTCAACCACTCTCAGTTAAACCGCTAACCAGCAAAACCTATAATACAAACTAAAACACTGAATCCATTCCATATCAAATTCAAGTTCTCCTTCCCAGTCTCAAATCCAATCTGTTTCATTTTTCAACAACAACATCATATCACTTCTACAAATCAAGGCCAGAAACTTCAAGTTTCTTCTCTGCTCTTCACATCACCACATTAAATTTAACACTGCTAACATTACTGTAGCTGCATATTCTTATATCGGTTCTAACTGATTCTTCAAAACCCAGTTAACCAACAACCTCAAATCATCATCCTCACGAATTTCAGATTCAATTGATCAAACCCTAACTCCTTCAGATTCACATATTCGTTTCGGATTCAATCAAACCTTATTTCGACAATTCCCTAGCAAACCCATTTCAGTTGTACCACCAATTCCTTCTTCTCAGATCCGATTCTTCAATCCCCTTTTCAATCAAGGCCCAGTCTAAACTAAACTTGAAATCTCCTCCACTAATTATTATTCAAGCATCCAATGCAGCTTCATCTTTTCAATCTCTCCCTGAATTCTCTCGATAATTTGTCTGTGTCTCTAACTCTCAGACAACTGCCGCCATGAATTCTTCCATTGGTTTTAGGTAAAGAAGGTAATGATGAGAAGAATTATACCTTCTATGAATTTTAGGGGTAAGAGAAACTGAGTGATATAGCCACCCATGTTAGGAAGATAAGGGGTAACTCAAATAACTTGGCCTCTCAGTTCCATATAAGTGACAACCCACTCGCTTCTTGCTCAACTGTCAGTTATGGCACAGTGATAGTTCATCTTCACCTCCTCCTTGCGCACGTCAACCCTCTCCAAATATAGCTCCCATGTGAATTGGCCTCTTTGCATTTTACGCTCCAAATAAACGTTTTCTTCTTCTTTTGCTCCCAAGGACTCCATTGCACCTAATAACTCAAAACTAAACATAAGAGATGCAATTCCCAAGGATAGTAGCAAAGAAAGCATAAATACTAGATATAAAATTAGGTATTTTACAACACCTATCAAATTCCCTCACACTTAGACTTTGCTAGTCCTCGAGAAAATGAAACAAAACTTATTCTAAAATATACAAACAACTATCGTGAGGGTTTACTAGAGATGTACCCATAAAACCTACTTTTCCAACTTACTAGTTCTCCGAAATAATAGCATCCAACGCGCTAAGAAGACATATAAATTCTGCATACTAGTCATAAGAAGTTATACAAAAATATGAACACAATCTCATTCTTAAAAGTTGAGAGAAAAATATGATAGGTGTCTAAAACACCTTGAGATTTATCTATTGTTTATGCTTTCTTTGCTAGTTTTCTTGTAAATTATGTATCTTATGTTTTGTTTTTGAGTATTTAGGTACTTTGGAGTCATTTGGAACAAAAAAAAGAAGAAACATGGCAAAAGCGTCATCTCATGTGCAAATGGTGTTTGAGGCGGACTATTTCTCATTATTCGCTTTTATTTCTTCATCTCTGTCTGAAAAGTACGTCGGCTTTAGTGATGCATTTTTGTCTGAAAAGCATGACATCTTTAGTGATGTTAAGACATTGAAGAGAAGAAGCAGATTTAAGATGTAAGAGGCGGATGTGGCAGGTGAAAGAGCGTTCATTTGGAGCATACTCAGGAATCCAGTCAACGCTAAGGGGAAACTATTTTGGAGGAGCACTATAGACATGCCAACCAAGATTAAAGGGAGATCCCATCTGGGTGGTTCTACAGTGGGGTGTAACTATCCATCCAAATTATTACAACCCTAAAATTGAGAAACTTTTTGTCTCTCAATCATTGTGAGCTGAAATTGAGAAAGGAAGAGAAGCAGCAGCTGCTGCTGTTGATGAGGGAAATGATCGAGATCAAATTGGGTTTAATATGAGTTCAAGGAGAAGGAAATGATTCTGTTGATGGAAACGATGAAAGCGGAACTGGGGTTTCGGTTTGCTGGTGAAATTGATGAGGTTAGGGTTTGAATCTGTCAATGAATTGAAGATTAGAGCTCAACAAAATGGAGAAGAACTCAGGGAGAAGAATGAGGTCAAATTGAGAGTTGGGTTCGATTGGTGATGCTCTATGATCGAGAATTGAAGCCAAGAAAGTTACACAGAGTCTGAGCTGATAGGGTTGAAACTCAAGGGTTGTGTTCAGATAAGAACTCCATACAGGGAGTTATCAAGAGGAGTGGATTTGATATGGATTTGGGTTCGAGTTAGAAGTTCTCATGAGCTTGTGATGAAATAAGAAATGGGTATGATTCATAATTGGTGTTGGGAGAGATGTTATGAAGTTATGGAATGAGCTGTCCTAATTGCAGTAACAGATGAATGTTGTGACCATGGATCAGATGGAAGAAAATGGGATTTGTGTTTGAACCAATGGGTCTGGGAAATTGTGAGCAGGAGTGGATCAACTCGGTGGGTTTGAGATCTGAGTTTCAGAACAAGGAAGAGGATGAGTATTTACTGTTGAATCTGTAGGAATTTGTGGATGATGGTGGTTGAGATCGATTAGGGTTTGATCAAGAAGGAGAAATTGGTTTCACTGCCATTGAAGAAAGTAGGGTTTCTGTGGAGAGACTCAGATTAAGAAGCTGCTGTTATTGGTGAAGCTTGAGTTGTACTGGTGGCACTGAAATTACAGTTTTGTTCTAGAAGTATAATTTTGAATATTCAAAGAAGATGTGGAATTGAACTGTTGTTGGTATGAAGTCTGAACTGATCTGAGAAGATGGTTTTACTGTGTTGGGGTAGTACTGGAGTGAAGGAATTTGAGCAGCTGGATAGGGTGCTATTATGTATGAGAGACTGAAGTGCTTGGAGATGAATCTGTGCAACTGAAATTGCTGCAAATGAGTGACTGTTGCTATGTAGGTGGAAGTAGTGATGAATTCAAGTTGGTGCTGTTGTGGTGATGGCTTGATACAAGAAATAAGGAGTATTGAAGCTACAACTCAAGTGATGTATGTCTGTGATGTAGATGGTCAATCCATGGAGCTGTTCCTGCAATGGAGTTAATGAAATGGGTGGTGGATTTAAAAGTTGGTAATATTGTGTTGCTGACCTAAGCTGGAGTGGAGATTACCGATGGAATGGGAAGTAGTGTTGCTAAGGATATTGGTAAACTGGTCATGAGCTGCAGTCTGGGAATGGAGCAGATGGTATTACAGGTGCAGCTGTTGGGGATTTTGAATGGAGTTTGTTTTATGTGATGATGCTGATGTTGAACTGATGTTGCAGTTGCAGATGACAGCTAAATGGGTATGAAGCATCTGCAATACATGGAAGAACAGGTATGATGAAGCTGAAGTTGCTTATGGGTTTGTATGGTGGAATCGAGTCTGTGGTTTTGACTGAGAAAAAGGGAAGAATGGTGGTGGTGAGACAATGTTGTGGTGCTGCCTGAAGTGGAAATGGGAGAATAGATTTACAGATCTGGTGGTGTTGGTGATTGCCATGGGACAGAGGTGTTTTGCATTACAAGGTTATGCAGTTACAAGCAATGGATGAATGGAGTTGCAGCTGCAGAACTTGGTGCTGCAGTAAACAAGGAAATGGCAGCAAAGGCAATAGCTGGGGACTGAATTGCAGCACAGTCATCATGGCTGTAATTCTGACTCAATGCTAGACTCGAGTTTGACCCGAGCTGACTCAGTACCTTGACTCGGTGACTAACAAAGATTGTTAGTTCAACCGTTAACTTGGACGGTGATCTGACGGAATATTCTGTCGACGGAGAATCTCAGTTAGCCGGCGGCTACTTTTTGGCGCCGGATTCCGACCAATTTCCGGCCAAAAACCCAGTTTTCCGGCGAGCGTTTTTGGGACATAATTTTTACACGGGTTTCTCTCACTTGTGGGCCAGGTGAATTTCCAACTAATGGACTTTGAAGACTAGACCTAGTTTTGGAAGGAAGAAAAGCTACAAAAAGAAAAAAAACTTCTACAACTTTGAGATCACGTTTTTATTCTATTCTTGGAGCTTTTGCAGAGAACTACTTCTAGGGTTTGCTTTCTTTTATGTTTCATCTTCTTTCTTTGAATATTATGATGATGAACTCCATTAATATGAGTAACTAAATACAATTATTGGTTATGGGATAAAGTTGATTTCATCAAGCATGTTATTTGATTCTATGAATTAGTTTTGTCTCAATTCTATCGCTTATGATTCATTATTTTTATTATCATATGATTTGAATGCTAGTTTGGTTGAGTCCGGAATCAATTGGATTGGTTTTCATCTCTATAGATATATTAGGGTTTTCAATACGTAAAAGTTGTCTATCCCTGATTTTTAGTAGCATCTTGTGGTTATTACTTGTAGTGATACATATTTTTAATCGCATATGAATCATAACCTTTGTTAAAACGAATTAGTGCTTTTACACGTTTGTTTGCATTGATTAGTCTTATTTCATAGAACTTATTTCTCTTAGGGAGTTAAACTTAATTGTGCTTTTACACTTTAGGTTGCTTTTTAAGTAGATTTCACAATAGCATTGATAAAATCAGGAAATAAACGGGATACTCTTGCGATCAAGATATCCTAGGACTTTTGATAATTGGGAGATTAAATTACCAATTCTAATCATTGATGAAAAATACATGTTTGTGAATGATACTATCCCGTGACCAATATCTTCTCTTTATTGATTATTCAAACTATTTGCTTTGCTTTATTTTATTTTATTACGTTGATAAAAACAAAACACACTCTTGGGTTATTTTGGTTACTTAAGAATCTGAAAATTGCATAACAACAATCGCCTCTCTGTGGATACGTATTATTTCTTATCACGTACTTCATTTATATTTAGTAGAGTGAGAAAGTGAAATTATTTTTGCTCGGCTGACAACCGGTCAAAATAACCATCCTTTATCGAAAAAAATCGGGTTCGGAGTGATCTAAAGTCTCGACTCTGCCTCATAAGAAAGGGTTTTATGAAATTGCACTCAATAATAAACAAATTTTATGGGTCACACATGTGTCTAGGAAGGAATGAAGAGAGAATCCTGTGACACTTTGAATAGTAGGAAGGCAAAACCCTCTGAATTGTTTCTAAAACCCACATCTTTTATTCATTTCTAAAACCCATTTTTTTTATGACGATCTCTAAGAAAGGAAATCAACCACTTAACGAAGGTGGGAATATGCTTACTTACCTCGTTATCCGTTCGATGTGCAGTTAGTACCATTCTCACAACATCCATAGAAACGTCTTTGATCTTTAATCCTTGTCTTCATCTTCGTCTTCGGTCTTAAACTCTTGAACTTCGTAGAATCTTGACAATGTGATTCTTTCCTCTAATTACTTGTTGCTTGAAACTTCATTATAGATGTTCCTTCTTTCCATTGTCTTTATTGAAAGAATACAAAACTAAAAACGAACTAAACAAACTAAAATATGATGCAATGATTTTTTTTTAAGATGCAAGATAAATAAAGTAAATAAAAAATAAATAAATAAATAAAATTAAAACTAATGATGAACCTAATGAACTTTTCTCTTGTCTTGTCTTTTTTTTTTTTTTTGGCAAGAGAAAATAAAATACAAATGAAGATAAAATAAAAATGCAAGTACAAAGGCCATGGTGTGAGTACTTTACCGCTTGATTCTTGACAACTTGTATGTCTCGATATCATAAACTTCTTGAACTCATCTTAAAAATCTTCGCTCTTGTACATAAGTCTTCAACTTGTAAAAATTCTGCTCCTTGTCTTGTTGCTATACTTGAATCTGAAATCTGCTCATTTTTGTACCGTTGCTTGTAAACCTTGAACGTCTTCAACTTTCCTTCGAATTTTTATGCTCCTCTTGTTGATGATGATGGTGTTTCTATGGACATGTTGGTGTAGAGAGAGATAAAATGGATGATGCTAACTGCTAACAAGATTACAAGTGGTATGTAAGTTAGCAATTCGATGTCACCATCATGATTGATAAAATAACACTCAAGATATCAAAATAGTGCTTCTATTGGTAGGAGGTTTGGTAGCTCACCATTCTACCCAGAGTTTACGTACGGTGACACACACTCTAAAAGCACAAATTTAGACACATACAAAGAAGTGAAGGTCGGTGCCTCTCATGATGTAACATGGGTAGTCTCCACTATAGGGGATCACAACTCTAATACTGAATTCAGTCTGCACATTATTTTCCACTGGCATGGTTAAATCCAACTTTAACTCTCATACAAGTAAGAAACCCGATCATGTTCTCTGTCATCTCTAAGTTCAGTCACTCTTATGAGAATCTCGATGAAATCTTAGCGACATTTATACTATGTGACTCTAAACTAACTACAAGTTGGAGTTTTTCATGCACTAATTTACACAAAAGTTGAAAAAATTGAAAAAATTGAAAAAATTGAAAAAATTGAAAAAATTTACAATGCAAATGCTTAACCACTCCCCCACACTTAATATTTACATTGTCCTCAATGTAAATTGAGTCATCCAAAAGTAAGTTAAGGTGGGAAATTCTACATGATAATATGACAAGAAATCAGAAAAAGTAAATTCAACACAAGAAAAACTAAAAACAAGACAAGAAAATACAAATAAGACAAGAAATACTCATCCTATGGGTTTCCTCCCATTTAGCGCTTGGTTTAAAGTCGTCAGCCCGACTATCTTCTTGCTTTCTATGACTCCTACAGAGGGATTGCATCCTCAAAATTATCTCCTTCCACCACTTCGGAAGTAAAATTCTCATAATATGGTTTCAACCGGTGCCCATTAACTTTAAGTTCCTTGCCTGTAGCTATGCTACAAATTTCTACTGCACCATGAGAAAACACATTAGTAACAATAAAAGGTCCAACCAAACGTGACCTTAATTTACCCGAAAATAATTGCAAGCGAGAATTAAACAAAAGCACTTTCTGCCTAACACAAAATTGTTTTCTAGAAATCATAGTATCATGAAAGGCCTTCGTTTTCTCCTTGTAAATGTGAGAGCTTTCAAATGCATCATTGCGAATCTCCTCTAGCTCTTGGAGTTGTAACTTCCTTTGCTTTCCAGCACCATCCATCTCCATATTGCATTGCTTAATAGACTAAAATGCCTTATGCTCAATCTCCACGGGTAAGTGACAAGGTTTACCATACACAATCCTAAAGGGAGATATGCCGATAGGTGTCTTGTATGCGATTCTATAAGCCCACAAAGCATCATTAAGTTGCATGCTCCAATCTTTCCTTGTTGGATTCACCGTCTTATCTAGAATGGATTTCACTTCCCGGTTAGAAACCTCGGCTTGTCCATTTGTTTGGGGATGATAAGGTGTTGCAATCTTGTGCGACACATTGTATTTCTTCAACAAGCTTTGTAAGATCCTGTTTTTGAAGTGAGAACCCCCATCGCTAATTATGGCTCTTGGAATTCCAAACCTTGCAAAAATATTAGCTTGCACAAAATATGAAACAACTTTGAAATCATTAGTTGGGGTGGCCTTAGCTTCCACCCATTTAAAAACATAATCAACAGCAAGTAAGATGTAAAAATTCCCATGAGAGTTGACAAAAGGGCCCATAAAATTAATACCCCACACATCAAAAACTTCAATAAATTGAATAATAACTTTGTGGCATCTGATTTCGGGCACCTAGATTGCCTGTTCTTTGGAACCTTTCACAAGTTGTACAAAATGTATATGCATCCTTAAACACAGTTGGCTAATATAAACCGCTTTCAAGTACCTTATGAGCATTTCTCTTACTTCCAAAATGTCCTCCGCAAGCATAAGAGTGACAAAAAGACAAGATAGAATGAAATTCAGATTCGGGAACGCACCTTCATATTACTTGGTCACTACAATGTTTCCATAAGTATGGATCATCCCAAATGTATTGGTTCCCTAACCTCTTTAGTTTGTCCCTCTCAGCGCGAGACAAGTTCTTTGGAATTTTTTTAGTTACCAAGTAATTCACAACATCAGCATACCATGGTTCTCCACATGCAATTGAGAATAGTTGCTCATCCGGGGAACTTTCACGCAATGGGATAGCTTCCTTGTCTACATCAAGACGGATCAAGTGATCCGTAATGGTGTTCTCAATTCCTTTCCTGTCCTTGATTTCAATATCGAACTCTTGCAAGAGTAAAATCCATCGTATAATCCTTGGTTTCGCTTCTTTCTTCATAAGCAAGTACCTAAGTGCTGCGTGATCAGAAAAGACAACAAATTTTGTAACAATTAGATAAGAGAGAAATTTCTCCAATGCAAATACAATATCCAATAACTATTTTTCAGTGGTTGTGTAGTTTTGTTGGGCCTCATTTAATGTTCTAAAAGCATAATAAATAGCATGAGGTATCTTCCCCACACATTGCCCAAGCAGTGCACCAACCGCATAGTCACTTGCATCACACATGAGCTCAAAAGGTGTAGGGACAGAATATTGTCACAACAATATTCCTGCGAAATAGACAACAATACTACGATACATCAATAATAAACGACTATTCTGCGACATATCAATGATATTTTGCGAGACATCCAAATATGACTTAAACAATGACGTAATGACAGAAACACGAAGAAAGTGTGACATGTTTGCGATATATCAATAAAACCTGCGAAAGATAAAGGCGGTGCCTGCTGCGATTTATCGCAAGAACTCAGATCCGAAGTTGAAGGGAATCTTAGCTGTAAATGAGCTGTCATGAGCTGTAATCCACTATGTAAATACCTATATAAAGGAGATGAGTAGTTCCAGAAAGGGTAATGAATTTTTGAGTGTTAGGAAAGTTTTTAGGAGAGAGAAAATCTTTGTTAAGTGTATTGTGTTCTTGATTTATGTAATTCCATAAGATCATATTAATGAAAAAGTGTTCTTAATCTTCAAATTATGTCATAAATATTGATAGATTCTCGAATAGGGTGTAGTGTGGGAATTCCTGCAACTACATTTTGGCGCCCAGAAACAGGGATTGAAGAGTTGAAAATCATAGTAAAAGCTAGGTAAAATAAAGAAATCATTCAAGAATTGGAAGAATACTTTTGGTGGAAGAGAAGATGATTGAAATCAAAGATAATCAAAATAAATTGGAGTGTGATGTAATAACAAAGATGATGATAGACAAATTCCATGAAGATATTAAAGGAAGGATACACAAACGAGATTTTGAAGGAAAGAAGATCATGACGGTAGATGAAGCATCACCGCTAAAAGATTGGGAAAAATAGAAGATTACATTTAGAGCAACAGAAATTCCGAAAGAGAATTTAAGTCATACATCTCCATTGGTGATCACAGTGTCTGTTGCACCAACAAGAAAAGAGAAATCGGTAACATCTACAGAAGAATAGGCTGTGAATAGGACTCTGGTGGACACAGGAAGTTCTGTGGATATAATGTTTTACCACACATTCAAGAAAATGGGATACAAAGATGAAGAAATGTTTAGTCCAACATATCATATTCACGGATTTGGAAAATCTTTAACAAAACCTAAAGGTGAAATTGTAGTACGAATTCCACTGGGGGAAATAGAAACGCAGGTCACCTTGAGTGTGATAGATATGAAATCGCCTTATAACATGCTGTTGGGGATACCATGGATACATGCAATCAAGGCTGTATCATCAACTCTACATCAATGTTTAAAATTCCCTATGCCTAGTGGAATTGGCGAAATTAAAGGAGATGCAGATTATGCGGCGTTATGTTTCCAAAATGAAGTAAGGAATTGTGAAAATCAAATCCAGTTGCGAAAAAAGCGTAGAAAAATGAGGAGAGAAGAAAAGAAAGAAGAAGAATTCAAGATTTACATGATAAAATCAAAAGAAGGAAAAGGAATATTCATCGATGTATCGCAAGAAGATGATGAACCAGTGGAGATAATAAAGACACCAACACCAATGGGAGAGAATGAAGCTAGTTATACCATGACAGAACCAACAAAAGAAGTTAATGTTGGAAGTGAAGAAGACCCAAAAATGCTGAAAATTGGAACTAAGATGGATGTGGAGGAAGAAGAGCAAACTGTAAATCTTCTGCGAGAATACAAAGATATTTTTTCGTGGAATATGGATGAGATTCCTGGAATAGATCCATCTGTTGCATTCCATAGATTGGAGATTAACAAAAATATGAGACCAATCAAACAAAGAATAAGAAATATTGCAACTACTTATCATGCTAAGATAGAGGAAGAGTTACAAAAGATGCTTGATGCAGGAATTATAAGGCAAGCGAAGTATCCAGAATGGATCGCCAATATGGTAGTAGTTCCCAAGAAAAACAAAGGGATAAGAATTTGCATCGATTTTACTGATTTAAATAAAGCTTGTCCCAAAGATAGTTTTCCCTTACCAGATATCCCGCAGATGGTGGAATCTGCCGCAGGAAATGATCGAATATCTTCGTTGGATGGATACAAGGGTTATAATAAAATTCCGCTGGCAGAATAAGATCAAGAACATACTGCATTCTTTGCTCCCAGAGGATTATATTGCTACACAAAGATTCCTTTTGGGTTACGAAATGCAGGGGCAACATACCAAAGAATGGTGGAAAAAGTATTCGCAAAATGGATACATAAAACTTTAGAGGTATATGTGAATGATATGTTGGTAAAAAGTAAAGAAGCTAAAAATCATATGCAAGATTTGAGGGAAATTTTTGACCAGATGCGACTTTTTAATATTAAAGTAAATCCTGAGAAATGTACTTTCGGAGTATCATATGGGAAATTCTTGGGATATATCGTATCAAAATAAGGAATACAAGTTGACCCTGAAAAGGTGCAAGCAGTTCGGGATATGCCAACTCCAGCAACAGTAAAAGATGTGCAAAAATTGAATGGGCTTTTAGCCTCACTAGGAAGATTCATTTCGCGGTCATCAGATAAGTGCAAGCATTTCTTCAACATATTAAAGAAGGGAACCAAATTTAAATGGACAGATGAATGTGAGAAATCTTTTCAAGGAGTTAAGGAATATTTGATGAATATATCCATATTACAGAAGGCTGAACCAGGAGAAGAATTGATGATATATCTTGCGACAACTCCACATGCTTTAAGTGCAGTACTTTTGCGAAATGACGCAGGAGTTGAAAAACCTATTTACTACATCAACAAAACGTTTAATGCCGCGGAGAAAAATTATTCGAAGATTGAAAAATTAATTTTGGCATTAGTTTATGCAGCTTCTAAACTTCGCATATATTTCCAAGCGCATAAAATCAAAGTACTAACAAAAGTACCAATCGAGTCAGTAATGAAAAATTCAAAAAGATCAGGCAGAGTTGAAAGATGGAATGCACAAGTGGGGCACTTTGAGATCCAGTATGCAATTTTATCTTCGCCAAAATCTCAAATTGTCGCAGAGTTTCTCGCGGAGTTTCCTTTGGAGGATGATGAAGCTGTAGAAGACATGATGGATATATAAGAAGAATATGGGGATCCTAGAGATCTTTTAACAGAACCAAATAGATGGGAGATATTAGTGGATGGATCATCTAATGGAGAAGGAAATGGAGTTGGAGTCGTTTTTATTTCACCAGAAGGTGCAAAAATGGCATTCGCATTTCGATTGGAATTCGAATCTACCAAAAATGAGACAGAATATGAGGCTGTAGTACATGCCTTAAGATTTTCGATAGAAATGAAGGTAGAGAATGCAAGAATTACCAGTGATTCACAGTTGGTTATTCTCCAAATTGAAGGGGAATATGCAACTAATGATTTATCTTTGAGAAAATATAAGAAACTTGTAGAAGAATTATCTGCGAAAATACCAAGACTCAAATGGATGCATATTTCAAGAAGAGATAATAGACTTGCATATGCTTTTGCGTTCATATCAAGTATGATGGTAGATCCGACTGCGAGAAATATAAAAATACAAACATTAATAGCACCATCAATTGTTAAAGAAAAATAATAGGAAGCTGAGGAAATGGTAGTAGAAAATAATGGCGAAGAATCAAGCCGAATTAACGCAGATTGGCGTGCAGAAATTCACGCATATCTGGAAAGGGGGGAGTTACCAAGGAACAGATTGGAGGTACATAAATTAAAAAGTAGAGCAACAAATTATGAGTTAAGAGATGGGGTATTGTATCGAAAATCTTTAAATGGGCCTTCCCTCAGATGTTTGACACTAGAAGAAGGAAAACAAATATTAAAAATGCTACATAGTGGGGATGCTGGTAATCACAGCGGCGGTAGATCTTTAGCATACAGAACGAAAATGCAAGGTTATTATTGGCCATATATGCATGAAGATGCAAATAATTTATCAAGAAGTTGCGAGGAATGTCAGCGATTTTCAAAAAGAATACATGCACCAGGTGAAACGTTAACATCTTCAAAAAATGTTTGTCCATTTGGAAAGTGGGGTTTAGATATTGTGGGACCATTTGTGCCAGGAACATGGCAAAAGATATACTTAATTGTCGCAACAGATTACTTCACAAAATGGGCGGAAGTTAAGGCAGTACAACATATTCGTGATAAGGACATTTTCACATTTATATTTGAGAATATCATCTGCAGATTTGGAATTCCAGCGCAATTAGTGTCAGATAATGGAGAGCAATTTGAAGGACAAAATATAGAGATGTTACTTAATGCATTCAAGATAAAGTGTGGAAAATCAACTCCTCTATATCCGCAGGAAAATGGTCAAGCTGAAGCAACTAACAAAACAATTGCAGATATTCTCAAAAATAAATTAGAAGGGCATCATAGAACGTGGTGTCAACAAGTCCATAATGAAGTTTGGGCTTATAATACAACACGAAGAGAAGAAACTGGGGTATCACCTTTTTGTTTAACATATGGGGTTGAGGCAGTATTACCAACAGAAGTCGCTATTCCTACAACTAAAAGAGAAGCTTGGGAAAAAATCTTAGTGCAGGTATGATTCTAGACAAACTTGATGAGGTAGAAGAGAAGAGAGAAAAGGCATTACAACATATGGAGAACTACCATCGCAGATTAGCTCGTGAATATAATAAACGAGTAAAGAAGCGTGAATTCCAAGTTGGAGATCTAGTTTTGCGAGAAACACCGAATATCAGAGAGAGAATGGAGGAAAATTAGCGAAAAAATGGGATGGGCCATATATAATCAAAGAAATAATTGGAACTGGAGCATATAAACTAATGGATCCCAAGGAAGAGACATGGGTCAAAGACTTGAAGACCATGGAATAGACAATATCTAAGAAAATATTATCAAGAAAGATTTGAAAGACTAGAATGAATGGATCACACGCAAGAAGTTGCGAGAGAATAAAAGAGATATTCTACAAGAACAAAGTCATTGAATATAAAAATTATTTTCCGCAATAATTTGCGAGATAATTAAAAAATTAAATGCAAATAAGATGGGCACTAATTGCCTAAAAACATATAAATAACGGGACAAACTTTTATGGCGTACACCCTAGTTCGCGGATTCTATTCCGTAAGAGGCAATGTCCTTAAAGTGCGTCATAAGGGGGGTATCTCTTTAATTTCAATTATCATAAGAACGGGACGAACTTTTATGGCGTACACCCTAGTTCGCGGATTCTATTCCGTAAGAGGCAATGTCCTTAAAGTGCGTCATAAGGGGGGTATCTCTTTATTTTCAATTATCATAAGAACGGGACGAACTTTTATGGCGTACACCTTAGTTCGCGGATTCTATTCCGTAAGAGGCAATGTCCTTAAAGTGCGTTATAAAAGGGGTATCTCTTTGCATGGCTATGGGAAAGGCTATACCGCTGCTGAAACCTAGTCATGGAGATTGGGATTATAGAAAATCCATCTAGGATTCCAAATTATATAAGGTTATACCCTGGTTGGGCGCCCGAGAGTTTCTCCTAAGGAATGCAACGTATGATCAAGGCGCCGAGGTACACGGTTGAGTTGTGGGTGCCCGGGATGGATGAACCTACCCTGGCCATCCATGGCAAGTCTTGGCTTACGATGTGTTCGGCCCGAAGAAAACCCCACTTAGGGTGCAGTCTTGTAACTATAAGCCATATAAGGCATAAAGGACAAGGCTGCGAAAACAAATGGTTGTTGGAAGAACCGGATGGGAAAGTTCTAGTCTTGTATGTCCGATGTATAATCCTTGAAGGGGCAACCGGGGGGAGAGATAAGGGAGATACCCTCCATTAAGGAGCTGTGTATCAAAAAAGACGACAATGTCATGGGGATTTATATTCGCAAGAATGTTTAGGCCCGTCATATTGTCGCGTGACAGAGACAGCAATGTCATGGGACTTTATATTCGCAAGAATATTTAGGCCCGTCATATTGCCGCGTGACTGGCCAAAAAGCCTAGAGAGAAATGTTAAGATGAGGTCAATGGGTTTTTGCGATAAGATCAAAAGATGAGATAAATGAAATCAATAATAAGAGGATATAAATCTCAAAGACGTCCTGCGATTTCATCGCAAAGACGGCAATATCATAAGTCTTAAGAAGCAAAGGGAGATTAATCTCACAAGATGGCTTAGATTTATCATATTGTCGCAGAGATTAAAATTAAATGATAAGGAAAGATCAACGGATTATTACGTATAAAGGTAAGAATGTCCTGCGATCTTGTCGCATAAAAGTGGCATAATAAGACCTTTAACTAGGAAGGAGAAATAAGACCACAAGAAAAGTTATATCTGCGAAGCATATAACAAATTTTTCGCAGAAATATTTGCGATAATACTACAAATTGGTAACAAAAGGCAAGCATGGGATTTCTTACAAGGGTAACAAATAAAATACTTCACAAGGAAGATTATGAGGGGCGAATATGGGGATTATAAAATAACATTTCATTATCTCCCTTGAGAAGAATCAAAATAATAAAAAAGAAGGAAGATAATCAAGTTTATGAAGATTGGATTCAGAATTAATAAAAATATATAAATTAGAGAAGGTGGTTGAGTTACAAAGAACTTCAATGTTTAGTAAAAAGTGCAGGAAGAAGAAAAATTCGGAAATTACAATGATTCGCAGAATCAGAAACATCTCGCAGGAATACATGATAATTTAAAGAATATTCTTCTCTAATTTCATCATTCTTTTTCACCACTATTATCTTCACCAGTATCATCTTTTTCAATATGAGTTTCTCCATCACCAGTGATTGTTTCATGAGGAGGATTTTTTTCTTCATGAGAAGGATCTTGTTCTTCTGTTTCATTAAGAGGGTTTCCTTCGTCCTCAGGTGGATTTTATTCGTCTTCAGAAAAATCTTCTTCATTACTTGAATAATTCAGATCTTCATCTATAGGATGGGGAACTTCATTATCATATATCTCTAAAGGTTTGATCTTTATAGGAGGTAGAGAATGAGAGAGTAGAACATTATTTATGAAAACCTCAGCGCCTAAATGAGCTTTGCGGAGGCAATTCTTTTCCCGATTTCTGATCTCTATATCTTTAAAATATTCAAGATAGTCAAATATTCTCAATGCCCTGTTATGAGAGTTGGAAAGCGCGGTGTTCTTTTTGCGAAGTTTGGCTAATCTCATATATAGATCCGAAATTGAAGCTTGAAGATTCTTCTCAGATTATGCGAAAGAAAAATTGCATGTTAGAGAGAATTTTTGAGAAAAATAAGATGAGAAAATACAATGAAGTAATTAATAGATGAGGCAGTCAAAATGACTACATTCCTTTTGAGAAGATAAAGTGTGAATTATAGTAAAGAAGCAACTCTTCCATCGGTCCATGGCATCATCAAAATTATCCCCAACCTTACCTTTTAAACGTGATTTTATGCTTTTTTCATAATTGCGAAGATAAAAATTTTCTTCCTTCAGTCGAGAATAATAATCTTTGAGATTGTTGACTTTTACACTTAGAGCTAATCTTCCTTTAATAAGCTTCTCTTGTTCAGCGGCAAATGATTCAGTTTTCTTTTTAAGTTCATCTTTCAGTATGCGAAGGGACTGCTCTTGGTCCTTACACAATTTTTGAAGATTGTCTAGTTGCTGCGAATAAGCCTTTGTTGTATCTACAAAACTACGTTTCTCTTGAGATAAAACTCTGTTTTCATCTGATAAAGATTCCACCCTCAAATTAATTTGATTCAGCGAATATAAAAGTTTGGAGGCTTCGTTATTTAGACGATCCCGTTCATGAATTAGTTGATCGCGTTCATGAGTTAGTTGGTTGTTCTCATTCTTAAGGTTATTTATCTCGTCAAGTGAACATGTATGAAGAATATTCAAATTATCAAATTGATTCTTCCAAGATTCTTTCCTAGTGTGGGCTTCCTCAGCGATTGTTTCCCACTCAAATATCTTCATTAATTGGTTATGTTTTGAAGCTAAATATACATCAACAAATAAATAAGGGAAAATTGAGTACATAAAAAGAAAGGATTTACAGAGGCAAAAGTAAAGACAAGTAAGTTATACCTTTTAGATCATCATTTCTGCTGCGAAGAATTTCACAGTCTAATTCAGAATTATGAAGCTTATGATCGAGAAATTCACACTCCCAAGTTTTGGCCTGAAGATTCTTCTTCAAAATTTCAACCTCATCTTCTAAAGCAATTAACAAAGATGAAGAACCTCAAGACCCAAGATGCTTGCTTAGAATCATATAAATATCCTGTCTCGCAGGATCTGAAGAAGATTTCATAGCATCGTTCAAAACTTCAGATAATACTTGAAAAACAGCTTCAACCCCTGTTGCTATTTCTTGGGAAGAAGGAAGAGAAGTATAAGAAGAGGTTTTGGAAATAGTAAGAGTGGAAGAAGGAATTTGATTGGTCGCAGTTATAGTTTCATTCACCGCATCATCATCCACCGCAACCTCCTTTATTGCAGCTTTGTTTACCACAGTTTCATTATCTATGACTTCATTTGCCGCAGCCTCGTTAACTGTTGTTTCATTTACGTTATTTACATTCACCGCAGCTTCATTTGTCGCAGATTTATTTCCAATTATCATAGATTCATCTATCGCAGTTTCCAAAATGTTGAGATTATCAGAGATAGGAATGTTAGTATTGATAACTTCATTAGAGGTTGATGAATAAATAATATGGGTATTGAGATTCACGCAAGGAGAAGAAGAAGATTTATCTTGCGATGGGACAGGTTTTTGCGGTAAAAAAATTCGAGAATATCCACTTCACCTGAAAGAGCTTTAACTTGACGCGAACGCTTAAGAGGTTTAGGAACATTCTCTTCGTTCTGCGAATAATAATGTAGGTAAGAAACAGAGGCAACACTATTGTTATTTCAAAAGAATAGGTGTTTCTTACTACCTTATCATTCTCAGATCTCTTCGTCTTCCCAACGCGCCTTTTCTGAGAACCCTTAGGGTTAGGGTTCTTGATAGTAATTTTGGTTTGAGAAGTGGTGTTACTGAAAAAGATGATAGAATATGGGGATTATGAAGAAAAGAGGGCAATAAAGAAAACATAACAAAAAAGATGGAAAATAAGAACATACCTTTGAGTCTCCATTAAAGCAGCAGCAGGAAGAATACCAGGAAAGAAAAAGTTGCAGACAAAAAAGATTTTAAAGAAAAAATAGAAGGTGAAAAAAGAAAGAAATACACTCGAGTGGAATGGTATTTATAGATGAAGGATGGATAAAACGGTAAAGATCGACGTGTGTCAATAGTAAAAGCGTAAAGTAGGGAACTTTGTCGGGTAAAAGATAAGGAGTTGCGGCAAATTAAGAAGCTTAAATTCTCATGATCTTTATCTTCTTCGCAGAAAAGATATGAGAAGAGGCAAGATGTAAGGACAGAATATTGTCACAACAATATTCTTGCGAAATAGACAACAGTACTACGATACATCAATAATAAACGACTATTCTGCGACATATCAATGATATTTTGCGAGACATCCAAATATGACTTAAACAATGACGTAATGACAGAAAACACGAAGAAAGTGTGACATGTTTGCGATATATCAATAAAACCTGCGAAAGATAAAGGCGGTGCCTTTACTGCGATTTATCACAAGAACTCGATCCGAAGTTGAAGGGAATCTTAGTCTGTAAATGAGCTGTCATGAGTCAGAATCCACTATGTAAATACCTATATAAAGGAGATGAGTAGTTCCAGAGAGGGTAATGAATTTTTGAGTGTTAGGAAAGTTTTTAGGAGAGTGAAAATCTTTGTTAAGTGTTTTTTGTTCTTGATTTCTGTCATTCCATAAGATCATATTAATGAAAAAGTGTTCTTAATCTTCAAATTATGTCATAAATATTGATAGATTCTCGAATATGGTGTAGTGTGGGAATTCCTGCAACTACAAAAGGCTTGATCCAATCCGTTGGTTTAATGATTGGGGCTGAAATCAAAAGTTCTTTCAAACGATTAAATGCCGCCGTACACTTTTCATCAAAGTTAAAAACCACATCTTTTTGCAATAAGTTTCAAAGTGGTGATGCTATCTTGGAAAAATCCTTGATAAATCTACGATAAAAACCTGCATGACCAAGAAAAGAGCGTATCTCCCTGACCGTAGTGGGAGGGGTTAAAGCACGAATAAGGTCTATCTTAGATTTATCAACTTCTAAGCCTTTAGAAGATATTATATGGCCTAAAACTATGCCATGAGTTACCATGAAATTACACTTCTCCCAATTCATTACAAGGTTTGGTTTAACACATCGTTCAAGGATTAATGACAAATTATTAAAGCAAAGGTTAAATGAATCACCAAAGACACTAAAGTCATCCATAAACACTTTGATTATGTTTTCAACATATTCTGAAAATATACTTACCATACACCTTTGAAAGGTAGCTGGAGCATTTCACAAGCCAAAAGAAATCCTTCTATAAGAAAAAGTACCGAAAGGACAAGTGAAAAGGTTTTCTCTTGATTCTACGGTGCTATCACAATCTGATTGTAACCTGAATAGCCATCAAGCAAAAAATAATAAGAGTGTCCAGCTAAACGTTCAAGCATTTGATCAATAAAAGGCAATGGAAAGTGATATTTTCTAGTAGTGGCATTCAATTTCCTGTAATCAATACAAACCCACCAACCTGTTTGCACACGAGTTGGGACAAGTTCGTTCTTATCATTATCCACCACTGTCATGCCTGATTTCTTTGGTACTACTTGTACTGGGCTCACCCACTTGCCATCGGATATGGGGTAGATAACACCCACATATAATAGCTTGAGTATCTCCTTTTTCACAACTTCCATCATGGGAGTGTTCAAACGATGTTGTGTTTCCATTGTAGGCTTTGTATCGTTCTCCAAACGTATTTTGTGCATACAAACGGCAGGGCTTATACCCTTGATATCGACAATTTTCCATCCTATGGCCGTCTTGTACTTCCTTAGCACCCTTAGAAATTTTTTCTCCTGTAATTCATTTAGCTCGTTAGAAATAATCACATGTAAATCTTCCTTGTCACCCAAGTACAAGTACTTCAAGTGATTGGGAAGAGGCTTCAATTCTAACTTTGGAGATTTAACAATGGAAGGTACAAGCTTTTCATCACTGCATGGTAAAGAATTAAAAGAGATATTATGAGTTTTCGCGCATCCTTGTAGTGAGTTAAGATCACCAAGGGCTTCCTTGACTTCATTACCACACTTTACACTATTATCCATAGATGTAGTTAGAACGGTTTCCAAAGAATCACCACCATTCAATTCAAATACTTGTTGTGCCAATGTATCCATAACATCAATAGAGAAACAAGAGTGGACATCACTAGGATATCTCATCGTCTCGAAAATATTGAAATGTATTGTTTATCCATCAAACTCCATAGTTAGCGCTCCCTTGTCCACATCAACAATGTTTTTCACCGTTTTCATGAAGGGATGCCCAAGTAGCAATCGAAGAGACGAGTCCGGTGACCCTTCATTCATCTCTAACATGCAAAAGTCAGCTGGGAACACTAATTAATTAACCTGCATAAGAACATCCTCAACAATACCCATTGGGTATACATTAGAGCGATCGTCTAATTGCAACACAATTCCAGCATTTTTAAGAGGACCAAGATCAACTGAATTATACATGGATGCCGACATAACATTAACGGATGCACCTAAGTCTAACATTGCTTTGTTAAAAGTAGTATTACCAATTGCGATGGGAATGTCAAAGCTACTGGGACCTTGCATTTCAGTGGGAGTTTGTGTTGTAAGATTATCGAAGCATTCTCCCCCACACTTAGCACTTCATTTCCCTTGAGCCTTTTCTTATTGGTACACAAGTCCTTAAACACCTTTGCATACTTTGGAACTTTCTTAATAACATCAACGAGTGGTATGTTCATATGGATCTTCTTAAAAACGTCTAAAATCTCCTTTTCTAGTTTCGCCTTCTTGGAACTTGCAAATCTGCGAGGAAAAGGTAAATGAGGAACATAAGTAGAAACCAGATTTTTAGAGTTAGGAATAGGTACCTCAGAAGTTTAGGGAGAATCATCATTCTTTTCCTCCAAAACAGGTTCCTTTGGTGTTTCCACCTTACCCAAATCAGTAACCTCGGGTTGCACAAGTTGTGTACCACTTCCCAACGTAATAGCATTGACACCCTATTTTGGGTTAATGGGTTGAGAAGGGAGTTTCCCACTATTTTGTTCCTTCAATTTGCTTATATCTATCGCCATGGATCCCATTTGTGTCTGCAACTCCTTGATATCACTCTTAGTCTCCTGCTGAATTTCTTTAAACATGGTAGAAATGCCTTGCATCATTGTTTGAAGCTTTGCATCGATATCGGAACCTTGATTTTGAATTGCTTGTTGTGGTTGTGGTTGCTAAAATTCTTTTTGTTGTGGTTGAAATCCACTCGAACGGTTGAAAGTAGGTTGTTGGACTGCACCTTGCTTGTTGGCATAACTAAAGTTGGGGTGATCTCTCCATCCCAGATTATAAGTGTTGGAGTAGGGATCACACCGTCTTTTCTTATTTGGAAAGACCGCACTAACTTGCTCCAACTCTTCATCATGTGAAGGTAAAATAACCGCAGCCATCCTTTGCATAGTTTTATCCATATTATCCATCATTTGATCACGGTGTGATGATGAATCACTAACTTCATGTACCCTCCTAACCATTGGTTCACCTCTTGTGTAAAATTATTGCGAGTTCGCAGCCATCTTTTCAATCAACTCGGTAACTTGGACCACCGTCTTGTTCACTAATGCACCACTACCCGCTGCATCAATAAGATATCTATCACTTGGTTTGAGGCCTTCATATAAGTATTGTATTATCATCACGCCACTAAATTGGTAGTAAGGGAAGCTTGCCACCAATCTATTATACCGTTCCCAACATTCATACAATGACTCCCCGTTCTTTTGTTGTATCCCACAAATCTCCTTGCGAATTTGAGTATCTTTGGATGCAGGAAAATATCTCTCTAGGAAAAGTTTTTTCAAACCATTCCATGTAGTGACACTCCCGGACGGTAAATAATACAACCATTCCTTATCATTGTCCGCCAAAGAGAATGGGAAAGATTTCAACATTGCTCCATCGGCATTAGTGTCCGCTGGAAGCATGGCCATGATAACGTTGTGGAAATCCATGAGATACTTGTTTGGATCTTCATTTACCATGCCATGGAACTTTGGTAACTCTCTAATCAACCCCGGTTTGATCTCAAAGGTTGAGTTAGTTTGAATACACCATCGTTGTGCATCAAGACTGTGAGAAGCCAAGTCCTTGAGTGTACGACTTGCATCACCCATTGTTTCTTCTTCTTCAACTAGTTTCTACGAATGAAACCTCTTGTTCTTCTTCTAGTTGTAACTCTTCTTCCACTTCTAACTCTTGTTCTTCTATTGTGTCTTGACTTGGTTGGAATATTGTGCCTCTTCGAGTAGCTATCCCGCACCTTGGATAGTTCCAATCTTTAGAATCCAGGGATTAGGTACCTGAAAACAATTCTCGCAAGCAAGTGAGAAACAAGACAACAAAATAAAAGCAAAGATAAAAGCAGAAATTATAAAAAGAAACTAAAAGCTTAATAACAAGCCGTATGCCTCCCCGACAACGACGCCAAAATTTGATCGATGTCGTATGCATCAAAAATAATTTCACTTTCTCACTCTACTAAATATAAATGAAGTATGTGGTAAGAAAGAGTTCGTATCCACAGAGAGGCTTTTGTTGTTATAAACATTTTCAGATTCTTAGTAACCAATGGGGGGATTTTGATTTATCAAAGCAATAAAACTAAATTGAAAGCAAAGTAATGATAAAATTAATCAATAAGGAGAAGATATTGGTCACGGGATAGTATCATTCACAAACATGTATTTTTATCAATGATTAGAATTGGTATTTTAATCTCTCATTTATTAAAAGTCCTAGGATACCTTGATCACAAGAATATCCCGTTAATTTCCTAATTTCATCACAAACACATTAAAAGATGCACATATGAATACTACATAGAAAGCAACCTAAAGTGTAAAAGCACAATTAAGTTTAAATCCCTCAGAGCAATAAGATCTATGAAATAGACTAATCAATGCAAATGAATGTGTAAAAGCACTATTTCATTTTAACAAAGGTTATGATTCATATGCAATTATAAAGATGTATCACTACAAGTAATAATGACACTATGCTACTTAGAATCAGGGATAAACAACTTTTTCGTATTAAAAACCCTAATATAGCTTTAGAAATGAAAGTAAATCGGATTGATTCCGGACTCAATCAAATTATATAACAATATAAACCATGAATCATAAACAATAAATTACTGAGAGAAAACTAATTCATTGAATCAAATATCATTTGTGAAATTCACTTTATCCCATAACCAATAATAATTTTTTATCTACTCATAGCTTTTGAATTAATCATAATCATAATCAATAATAAAATGAAGAAGATGAAAAATAAACGAAAGCAAGCCCTAGTCGCTGCTCTCCTCCAAAAGCTCCAAGTAGAAAAATACGTGATATCTCTTCTTTGAAAGTAGAAACTTTTTGTTTTTGTACTCCTCTTCTTTCCAAAACTAGGTCATAACTTCCAAAGCCCAATACTAAGATGTCCACCAAGAACATATGTTGAAGAACCCATATAAAATTCTGTCCCAAAAATTGCTCGCCGGAAAAATGGTGCAATGGCCGGAATCCGGCACCGGAAAATATCTCAAGGGCCGGTCAAGCTGATAGTCAACCGCTAAAACTATTTTCCAAGGCCATTGCAGGCTTAAGCGTCTGCTGAGCCATCATTGTGCTTCACTGCCATCCATGATGGCCCTTCATTGTTCCCACCATCATGCCAACTATATCACAGCCATTGAACCTTGGATACCACCAATATTCTGACTTATCCAAACACCACCATCACTGCTGCCTTCTGCCATCAGCTATACCAACTGCAATAGCTGCAACTTAGCTCACTTCTGACAACATATCCAGCTCTGACCTCAACTACAGATACCACCTGTAATTGACCACCAACAGTCCTCCTAGACGCTTCCATTGTAGCTCAAGTACCTTGTTCATTCTTTCTTATGAGACATCATAAATTCCGGCCAATAATACCCTTAAGTTGCACCTCCATCTCCAATTGCATAGCATATACCACCAACTCCATCATCTGTATCTCCATCAGTCCATTCATTTCACCTGAAATTTCCACTCATGCACCTACCAAATCATGCATCATTTTAGTAGAACAAACCATCCTGCAATCTTAAGCTACAACCACCGCACAATCCATCATCTGAGTCCTTAAAACTTAACCATACATCCATTGTATCACAACCTGTAATTACTAGCCGCTGGCAAGTACCCTAGAATTCATCTAATGCCTACCAGTAGAAACCACTCAATTAATTCCATAGCCTTGTCACCTGAGACTCAGCTCAAGTCATTGCATCAGTTAGCACCATCATTTTCTCAAGCCTTTTTAAACCCCAACTCAATCAAGCCAATATCAGAAACACCATCTTTCCTAGCCATTACATCTGAACTGCAGCTCCAAACCATATGATCGGTTCATCAGGTCCCCTGAAATAACATCACACACTTCATTCCATCTTTTCTCGCAATTCTTCCATTTCAATGCCTACTGCAATCATTCCTAGCTCACCTGAAACATCTTGAAACATCTCCTCCATTCTCAGTTCAAACCAAATCTATCACTTCAAGCACATAACATCATTTTCCTACTCAACCATTATACCATCACCTGCTCTCTCCAGCCTCATTCAACTGAACACAATTTTGCTCTTCTCACAAACCATATGGAAACAGACAGCAATTCAACCACTCTCAGTTAAACCTCCAACCAGCAAAACCCATAATACAAATCCATTCCATTTCAAATTCAAGTTCTCCTTCCCAGTCTCAAATCCAATCTTGTTCATTGTTCAACAATAACATCATCTCACTTCTACAAATCAAGGCCAGAAAATTCAAGTTTCTTCTCTGCTCTTCACATCACCAACCCATTGAATTCAAGACTGCTAACACTAATGTAGCTATATCTTCTTCTATCGGTTCTAACTGATTCTTCAAAACCTAGTTAACTAACAACCTCAAATCATCATCCTCGCAAATTTCAGATTCAATTGATCAGACCCTAACTCCTTCAGATTCATATATTCGTTTCGGATTCAATCAAACCTTATTTCGACAATTCCCTAGCAAACCCATTTCAGTTCTACCACCAATTCCTTCTTCTCAGATCCGATTCTTCAATCCCCTTCTCAACCAAGGCCTAGTCTGAACTAAACTTGAAATATCCTCCATTGATTTTTTTTCAAGCATCTATTATAGCTTCATCTTCTCAATCTCTCCCTAAATTCTCTAGATAATTTTTCTGTATCTCTAACTCTCAGACAACTGCCGCCATGAGTTCTTCCACTGGTTTCAGGTAAAGAAGGTCATAATGAGAATAATTATCCATTATCTTAAATTTAGGGTAAGAGAAACTCAGTGATACATCCAACTAGGTTAGGCAGATAAGGGGTAACTCAAATAACTTGGCCTCTCAGTTCCAGATAAGTGACAACCCACTCGCTTATTGCTCAACTGTCAGTTATGGAAAACCTACGGTTCATCTTCACCTTTTCCTTGCGCACGTCAGCCCGCTCCAAATATAGCTCCCATGTGAATTGGCCTCTTTGCCTTATACGCTCCAAATAGATGTTTTCTCATTCTTTTTCTCACAAGGACTTCATTGCACCTAATAACTCAAAACTAAACATAAGAGATGCAATTCCCAAGGATAATAGCAAAGAAAGGATAAATAATAGATATAAAATTAGGTGCTTTACAACACCTATTAGATACTAGTTACATACTAGAGTCGGTTCTCCTTTAACCTAGGTTTTTCCTAAAACCATTATAGGTTAACGAGTTAAAGACTTTATTGGGACTCTGAAGCCAAACCAAACTATTTTATCTGTAATTGCGTGTTCTGATCTTACTTGTTCTATCGTATTCAGTAATATCTTATCTAAGATTGTCTCGAGATTTATCTCCGATAGGTAAGTGTTTGTGGGTGAAAATGGTTTTCGCTGATTTCGGTAATTTCGGGTGTGCGGGTGAGAAGCGAATTTAAACCCTAAACAATGTACTGCAAAGGGATTACTTTAGATTCGAGAGATAAATCTATATAATTCCTGCCTAAACTAATAAATGGCCGTTCCAGACTTGCTTTGGTCACAAAGTGAAGGAGAATGGGTTGGTTTTGGGGAGGGAAGCAAGGAAAGTGATGAGACCAGAATAGTTGATTCTGGAAGTGTAGTTGTGTTACGATTTGTATCAGAAAGTGGGAAGCTAACAGATAAAAAGCTAGTAAATATTTTCTGAGTGGTGTATGTTCCTGACCTGAACTTGTTGTTCGGTGGAAATAACTAAGACCTATTTATACAAGTCGAAGTGAAATGTACTCTGGTCTCATTAAGGAATGGAAAAATGGGTGAGTAAATGGGAGGAGGTGATAACCGTTAACGTATGTAATTGATTTTCCATAAAAAGGAGCATTTTACCATTAACTCCCTGTATTTACTAACCGCCTCATCCTTATGACACTTCCTTAATTATGACGGGCATAGTGTAAGCCACACGCTGTAAACCGCCAAACCAATACCCAAAGAGGATCCCGCAGTTTGTGATATGAGTTGATGTCTCAAATATTTTTGTGGAAAACATGTAGCATATTGTTATTTCCTGGCAAGTCAAGTTTGGGAGACTTGCTAGCTTGGTGACCTTCGACGGTCGAGATTGTGTATCTTAAGACGAAAGGTATCCATTGATCGTCGCACGCTTTCATTTTGGTGGCCGCATAGTGAAGGCCAGCATGGTGGTGCGGCAAGGTTGGCACGCCATTGGCATAGTTTGGCATGGCCAAAATAGGGTTTTGGGCCAAAGGTTACCATGCGTTTCCTGGTAACCTTGGACGACTAGGATTTTCTCTTGGGTTTGAAAGGCAACCGTTGATTATCGCACGCCTTCAATTTGGTAGCCGTATAGTGAAGGCCAGCGTGGTAGGCATGCCATTGGAATGGCATGTCTTGGCGCGGTTTGGCATGGCCAAACTAGGGTTTTGGGGTTACCATGCGTTGTCTGGTAACCTTGGACGGCTAGGATTTTCTCCTAGGATTGAAGGGCAGCCGTTGATTGTCGGACGCCTTCGTTTTGGTAGTCTTACAGGGAAGGCTAGAGTGGTGGCGCAGCTAGGTCGGCATGCCATTGGCGTGGTTTGGCGTGGCCAAACTAGGGTTTCGGGTCAAAGGTTACCATGTGTTTCCTAGTAACCTTGGATGGCTAGGATTTTCTCATATGATTGAAGGGAGACCGTTGATTGTCGCACGCCTTTGTTTTGGTAGCCGTATAGGGAAGGCCAGTATGGTGGCGCGGATAGGGAGGCATGAGGCCATGGAAAGGTGCGTTTGGCATGGTACGGTGGGGGCCAAGGGCTTGGCATGGACTATTTGGCTTGGCATGGAGGTGCCAAGGTCTTGACATGCCATGGGAGCATGGTGCGGCTAGCATGGATAGGGCCAATGTAAGGTGCGATTTGGCTTGGCATGGTGGGGCCAAGGGCTTGACATGCTATGGGCGCATGGTGCGGATAGTACGGCTAGGGCCAAGGCAAGGTGCAGTTCGGCTTGGCATGGTGGGGCCAAGGGTTTGGCGTGACCAAGATAGGGTTTTAGGTCAAAGGTTACCATGTGTTGCTTGGTAACCTTGGACGGCTAGGATTTGCTCTTGTGATTTAAGGGAGACCGTTGATTGTCGCACGCCTTCATTTTGGTAGCCAGCGTTATACATAGCGTGTTGGGCGGCAAGCATTGTTGGCATGCTTTAGAGTGGAGATGTGGCTGGGACGGCTTGCCATTGGCACATGGGTGCGGCTGGCATGGTTGGCATTCCTTGGCGCGGTGGATGTGGCTGGCATGGTTTTCCATTGGCACATGTGGCGTAGGAATTAGGATTTTGGCCTATCGAAACCCTAATTAGTAATTAAAAAAAAGTACCCTGGTAATTTTCTCGCAGACATATTAAATGGTTAAATAAATGCATTCAGTGGAGACATTATTACTCAAATTCTGTGACGTCACTGTCCGACTAGGGTTTTACAATTTTAATCCTAAGTTAAAAACCACTATCAACATTAAGTCCCCTGCTTAGCTTGGAACATGGGCATTGTTGCGAGGTAAGCGTAAGATGGTGATAGACAAGGACAGAATCGAAACATAAATCATGCAAGATGGTCAGGAAAGTTCGACTAACATTTTTCGGGAAGTGAGGAGAATCTGTGATCCTCGTATTTGGTGGCTTTGCATAAATTCTTCTCATGGTACTGCAGGTTAGGCTAGAACAGAACTGCTAGTGTAGATTTGGTGTGAAGGGAAGCTGCTAGCACTGGTCGGCTTGGACTTAGAGCCGTTAGCACTGAATCGGCTTGGAATGGGAGCCGCAGGTATCGTGCATCTTGGAAAGGAGCCGTGAGCGTTGGATTGGATTGGAACGAGCCATCAGCATTGGTCGGCTTGGAATGGAGCCATCAGTATTGGTCGTCTTAAAATGGAGCCTCCAGCATTGTATTGGATCGGAATGGAGCCATCAACATTGATCGGCTTGGGATGGAGCCGTCAGTATTGGTCGTCTTGGAGTGGATCCATTTTGAGTTCCTCGTAAGGATGAAGACTAGCTTCAGTTTCATGGAATGATGGAAACTTTGTCTAAATTAGGGTTTGGCATGCCGAAACCCTAATCAACACCCTTTACTAGAATCATTGTAGAATTCTCGTACGGACTCGGATTTTGACGGTGTGCCCCTCCATTCTGAACGGAAACAAATTTCCTATCTCCTTACACGGGAATATTTATGTTTTGAGCTCGTTCGGAAGGTGAAAATAGCTCGACAGTAAAATTCAGGAGGAATGTTGCGGGCCTGAGGTGGTATAGTCTCGCCCAGTCACCTATTCCCGTTCATGGAGCAAGAAAGAATCTTCATTCTATTCAAACTCTAGAAACTCCGTCCACATGAAAAGAGGCATCGACCCTCCTATGTTGCTCGTCTGGATCTGTGTTTTCATCTGCAGTGTCTCTCCATTGGATTCCAAAACTCCACTACATTCTTGGGATAGATGGATGAAATATATGCTCGAAAATGATCATGTCAGGGCTAATCTTAGAGATTGTTGTTGCATTATCAGTCCATCCTTAACTTTAGGTTGTTCAGTGTCTGGACCTTCTGATCGCGATGATTGATTTATTGTGGATGATTATATGGTAGACATCTTCCGAAGACACAAGATGAAATAAATTAGTTGGGAGACATTTTATTGCCGATGTGCTGCTAACAAGTCTTGAAGGACTTTGTTCCAAGAGACATCCTTCGAACCATCTTCTGAATCTTAGACTATCGTATGGAATGGGATACGGTGAGTAGTTCCTAGTTATATTTCTGTTAGATCTTATGGCATGGCCGAATATATGAATGTATCTTTGTGGCATGCTTTTGGAGTTTTCGATGCACATATATGGCTTCATGTTGAGAAATTCCCGTGGCTCGTAAAACTTCGGCAGTGATGATGTTAAAATCCAAAATAACCAGGTTTAGGGGAGTGAAAGCGTCTCATTCTGTTAGTCCCCATGTGTAGCCTACTTTCATCGCATCGCCTTGAATCCATGTCCATGGGATTTGATACAAGCTTATTATACTCTCCTGGATGTGACGCTGGGATGCACATGGACGAAATATTCTAGATAGCGAAGAGGAATGAATGGAAGAGTTATGTTGTTTATCGTGGATCCCTCTGTTTCTTTAAGAAAATATTTCAGCTGCGTCTATGGAGTTATCTCATGAGTCTTTGATGGTCGTACGGATGGAGTGTGATGAGCAGTCCCTAGTCACATTTTTTTTTAGTTTCTGAAGTTGTTTTCCTCTGAGAAGGCTTGGGATCCGCCGCGACCTTGTAAAGTGTTGAAGGCGTCTTCTAGACATAGAGGTGATAATATTCTTGCGCTACACCCTTGAAGAGTAGATGACCTTGTTGTGATTATGGCCTTTTGGTTGACTGTGTCTTTTGAGCTTTGACAGTGAAAGGATTCCGTGTAGATCCTCATTCCCCAAGTATGGTTTACTTTTTTCCATCTTGCATGGTCAGTTGGTTGACCATGATAATACATCACTATCGTACGTTCGTACTGGTGATTCTGTTACTTCTTCCACGTGAAACTAAAATATAGAGGAGTACGGGTTACCTTTGTAGTGATTTCTGCTGCGGTGAAGCTCTGGTAGGTATCAAAAAAATGAGCGGCAACAGTTCTTGGTAGCAGATGTATTCAGAAGAGACTACATTACCGTGGGAACAAATTAGGTTGGCTAAAATTATATGGGCATCTGTGGAAGTAAAAGGATTGGTTGGATGAGTAAGCGAGAAAACTTTCCATGGTCACGAGTTTTGGCGTGATGGATCAAAAGGTGGCCATGACTACGAAGATTGGTTGGTCGCGATCATGATTCTTGACATGGGGAGTGTGGTGGCATGACCCTTTGTAGGAAGGAGTGCTATTGAAGTGGCTTCGAATCTTGGAGAGGACGTTGAAACTCAAGGACCCAAATGCTGCTTCGGATCCTGGAGAAGTTTATGAATATAACGCTGAAGCAGATCGGTTGCTAAAGAGAACGTTGAAGCGGAGCCACTTCTGGAAAGAACGTCAAAACGGCGCCTTGAAACTATCAGAGACTTGACGGTTACAATGTTGAAGACGGAGACCGCGTCACTCAGCGTTCTGTCAAACTCGACATCCCTCAAGTGAACAGTGGTACGGAGTCCCCAGTTCCATCTATTGATTGTTCTTTCCAAGAGAGGTTTGGGTTTGGGAACGGATTCCCTGGCTAGAAAAGGCTGCTTTCCTGATGCAGTACGGTTGAGGGTTTCAAATATGACGCTACTCCTTGGAGAAATATAAAATCTCACATAACTGTTTCATCATAGACTACACGATTTTGTGGGCGAAGTTACCATAAATCATGTATCTCCTGACGGGAAGAGGGTCTAAGTGAATTCAGGAGGGTTTCTTATTTCCTTTGCCTTGATTTTGGAGAAGTCGTTCCCGATCTTTACGTGTGATGAAATTGGATTGCTGATTTCCTTCTACCGGGCTGTTTATAGGTGAAAATAGTTTATGCTGATTTCGGTAATTGCGGGTGTGAAGGTGATAAATAGTTTAAACCCTAAACAATGTACTGCAAGGGAGTACTTTATATCTGAGAGATCAATCTATACAAGTCCGGCCTAAACCAAGAAATGGACATTCCAGACTTGCTTCAGTCACAAAGTGGAGGAGAATGGGTTGGTTTTAGGGAGGGAAGCAAGGAAAGTGGTGAGACCAAAATATTTGATTCTGGAAGAGTAGTTGGGTTACTACGACTTGTTATCATAGAAGTAAGAGAGCTCACGAGGAGAGCTAGGAAGTAAGTATTTCTGAGTGTTGTGTTGTCCGAATGAACTTATTGTCCAAATGGAAATAGGTAAGACCTATTTATACAAGTCGAAGTAGAAACGTACCCTAGTCTCATTAAGGACTGGGGAAGTAAATGGGAGGAGGTGGTAACCGTATGCATGGACTTGATGTTCCATAAAGTGGTTAATGCGTGAAACTGGTTTTCATAAAACTATTAACATTATGGAATTGATGTTCCATAAATTTGTTAACGCACAGCTTTATCTCCCATGAACGTTTCCCACCTAACTTCCTGTATTTACTAGCCGCCTCACCCTTATGAAACTTCCTTATGAACGGCGTATGTACGCCGCACGCTGTAAACCGCCAAACCAATACCCAAAAAGGATCCCCCAGTTTGTGTTGATGTCTCGAATGTTTTTGGAAAACATGTAGTATGTTGTTGTGGCTTGGAAAGTCAGTATCGGGAAACTTGCTAGCTTGGTGACCTTCGACGGTCGAGATTTTGCATCTTGAGAGGAGAGGAAACCGTTGATCGTTGCACGCCTTTATTTTGGTAGTGAGGGCCAATGTGGTGGCGCGACTAGGTTGGCATGCCATGGTTTGGCGTGGACAAACTATTATGGTGCTGCAAGTGTCGCATCATGATGACGCATCACAGAGTTGCAGGCCAAGTCAGTGTTCAGCCGTAATGGCGCATTGCGAAGCCATAATAGCAGTATTACTGTACAGAGTGTTAAGTGCTGAGAATGACATGATCCCACATGGCCAATGTATTGCAAGTGCAGAACTACATTGTAAAGATATTTGGCTAAGGAATGAAGCTTATTGTCCGACACAATGAAGCTTCATTGAGGGGAGGCAAGACAAGGCCAAAGTGACAAATGCAACATGCGATGTTGGCATTAAGGCATATCCGTGGAATTGAGTTGGCCCAAACTCAAGGAAGATGCAAAAAGAGTGAAATAGACTAGTAGTTAGTCTATGGCATTGGTTCAAGGTTGGACAAAGATTGAACAATGCAAACAAGTTGGTAATGCAAGAGTTGCATTGCTGTTGTTAATCGAATTGGCGTAGTGAAGCATATATGACGCACGAGTAACTAGAGTGAGCTTAAGGAGTTGGCCTCGATGTTTAATGCTTGAGAATTATCCGTGCATGAGTTTAGAATGATAAACATACAGGGCCAAGGTAGCAGAACGTTGGAGCATGGCAGAATCCAGTATGCTAGAACAAGTGGCGCAATACGGATCAGGTAACGGTTACAAGTTGGTTACGAGCTTCACAAGCATGCCAATGACGCGTGATGAAGAGGAGCAGTTATAAAGGAGTTTATATTCATGGGAGAAGAGTTCTAACTTCCAAGAGAATAGGTGTTGGACGATTGGCGCAATTTAAAGGACAACTGGCCAGTTGGCATAATAGTTGGCGGTTATGAAACTGCTCCCCGAGATAGATGGCTGTCTCTAGCGTGTGTAACGGTTATGCATGGTTTTTCCAAGCAAATATGTTGTATAAATAGTCCTAAGGCATAGGAAATTAGGCAGCCTATCCTGTGTGAGAGTGAGCCTAGCCTGTGTGAGAGTGATCCTAGCATATGTGAGAGTTAGACTCATAATATGAGAGTTTTTTTAAGACTTAGACTTGGTTCAAGGAGTGAACAAGTCTGTATAAGTCCCCAAGTGGGAAAGTTTTGTATTTCTTCCCTTTGATGCAATAAAAGAGTTGATTGTGTCATGTTTTAAGTGTTCTTGGTTGGATGATTGTTGTTAGTAAAGTATGGAAAAGATTGAATGCATTATGGGGTGCATTTGATGAGTTTAAATTTAAGAGAAAGAAGGTTAAATACTTCCGCTGAAGAATTGTTGAGTTGGATGTTTGCATTGGTGCAAACTTATAAGGTTAAAGTGCAAGTGGGTGAATCTTTATTCACAGAACCATTGTGCTGCCGGGTTACACTTTCGCAGAAAATTTATGGGGAGTTTGAAGGTGTGACAATTCGGGTATCAGAGCTGTGTTTGGTGCACAGTTCAAGTGTATTTGTTGGATAATACACTAAGACTTCTTTCTCTCTTAAGTTATTTTCCTGTGAGCAAGTAAGTGGCGCATTATTTTCAGAATATTGCTTTAGAAATGAGTTCTAATGGTATGATGATCGACGAAGAACTACCGGGTATGTTTGATCAGCTTGAGGAGTATGGAAGTAATCTTGATGATTTTGTCATAGACATGGGCTGTGATAGCCTTGAAAATCCTCTTGTTTCCGAAGATAAGGGTAGGCTAGACCTACTTAAAAGAAGGACATCATATTGGTTTAAAGAATTTGACAAAGGGATAGGTGAAGTCGAGGACAAGGTATCTTATGCAACCTTGTTGAATTGCGAAAATAATGCTGAAGTGACTGAATTGAAGGTGCAATTCAGTGACATAAAGACCATACTAACAATCCATGTGAAGCAAATGTCTGAGGAAGTGGCAAGCATTCGCGGGTTAATCAGTAATGCCATGTTTTTAGGAAGAAACGTGCATGGATAAAGCTCAAGTCGAGTCTCCGAGCCAAGAATTTACGTTGGTTCCAGAAATGCTAGGGAAATTGAGAATTTCTTGTATGAAGTTGAGGCATACTTTGAGGTGAATGGAACTGGGGAAGAACAAAAAGTAACTCCCGTAGAAAATTACCTTGGTGGTGATGCAAAGGTTTGGTGGAGAACTATGCTGCAAGAAGATGAAGCTGCCGGTTATGCCAATCCGATGTCATGGAATGACATGAAAGAAGGACTGAGATGTCAGTTCTGGATGAGCAATGGTGTTTGGTATGCAAGAGAAAGTTTACGTAGGCTGAAAATGATGAGTACACCACAGGCCTATGCTGAAAACTTCCTTGCATTGGTGCAAGAAATACGTGGCACGAGTGAAGAAGATCAGATGTTCCAATTTCTGTCTGGTGCAAGTTCAAGTATGATTACTGAACTTAAGAAGTGCAAAATCCAGAGTATCCAGATGGCTATTCAAGTGGTAAGAGGACTTACCAGCTGCACAACGACAAAAGATGTGCAAAGCTATGAAGGTGAAGCCAAAAGGAAGGAAAAATCTGTAGGCAGTAAGCGCAAGCATGAACCGAAGGAAGATGAATTATTCCCTTCAGCCCGGAAGTATAGGGGATGTTTCATTTTCAAAGGTTTAAATTTCGCTAGAACCTATCCACTCAAAGCACAACTTAATCTATCAGTTGGGAATGACTATGGGGGTCATTCTAGCAAGACTCGTCAAGGACGAAGTGAAGGTTCAAGGAAGAGACCACGCAGCGAAGTCGTTGCTCACTTCGACAAAGTTAGAAACTAAGCTAAGAACAATAGTAAGTGTTCCTGTCTCCATTGGCGACACTTTAATGCCAAAACAAGAGTGTTTCTGTCCTTTTTTTTTATGTAGCTTTAGTTGTTGGTTGTTTCAAACTCTGTGTGTAGAGTTTGGTTGTACAGATTTTTATTTGAGTCTTCAAGTTTGTATATACTTTTCTTTGGTGTAACCAAGTTGCTTTGTGAATGAAGTTTTAGCTTTCCAAAAGTGATCAAGTGGATGATCAATCATGTAATGGTACATGGTCTTGTTATGTAAGAGCAGTAATGAACAAGGGTGTTTTCGTTTATAAAGTCTTGCCTCTTTATTTACTGTAAAATCTAGTTCATGGAAAGATGCTGCAAGTAGCATGCTTAGCCTAACGTATGCAATGGAAAGGCAAGTTTAAAGCTAATAAGCAAAGGATAGGACAAGGGTCCTAGTTGGTATAGAAGTGATGTTGCTTTTTGGGGATTGCAGAATAGCACGACGACAGATGGGCAGCGACAGTGAAAGCAATACAACAAGTAATAAATCACATCATTAGCAAGCATGAGTTGGGTGGAACTCATGGCCTTAGAGAAAGTCACACACACTTTCCAGGCAATTAGCGATGCAGTTCAAAGAAATATTTGGAGACATATTGGCTTTGAAGGAATAACATATGGACAGCTAAAGGGTTATCTAATGATATGTCCAAGAGATAGTTAGTCACAGTTTTAAATGGGATATGCAATTTAATAGTTTTGTTGCATGGAAGTTAAGCTAAGAAAACTCACCATTCCAGTTCAGGTATGCAAAATGACATAAGTATAGAGTTTATACTTGATGGCCACATTCAGAGAAATGAGTTCTTGAATGATTCTTGCATAGTCTGAGGTTGGCGAGGCATGAAGTGTTAGATTTGGGTGTCTAATAGAAAGAGAACCCATATTCACTTTGTGACATGCTTAATGAGGAGCACGGAGAACAATAGTTCAACAGAAAGTTTCCTAACAAAATTGGTTGAAAATGAAGCCAAGTCATTTATAAGTCCTTGTCACGTTAAGTGAGATGCAAGAGGCAAAGTCCAAAAGCGATGGAAATGATCATGGCGATCAAATTGAGAAGAATCATTCAGTGCGTACACTTAGGCGCAAATGATTCATGCGAAATTCAGGCTAAAAGGGAGTTGGCTAAGAAGAATTTTAGATTTGAATTTGGGTATTGATGCATAATTTGAGTAGCTTCATAAGCGTAGTGCACGACGCCGAGAAGTGGCTCAAGTATATGAGTTCAATGGAAAAGCAGTAAAACTAAGTGATGGCATGTGGTACTAGGCATAAAGGTTTGGAAAGAAGGAAGGCTAAACAAGTTTGCTGAATTCTGAGAGTGGCTCAGAAGTGTACAAAGGCCGAAGAACAAGTATATTGGGTATACTTGGTTGCGTTCAACGAGGGCATTGAACGTATTAAGTGGGGGAGGTTTATTATGGTGCTGCAAGTTTAGCATAATGATGGCGCGTCACAGAGTTGCAGGCCAAGTCAGTGTTCAGCCATAATGGCGCATTGCGAAGCCATAATAGCGGTATTACTGTACATACTGTTAAGTGCTGAGAATGGCATGATCCCACAGGGACAATGTATTGCAAGCATATATGATGCACGAGTAACTAGAGTGAGCATAAGGAGCTGGCCTTGAAGTTTAATGCTTGATAATTGTTCGTGCATGAGTTTATAATGATAAACATGCAGGGCCAAGGTAGCAGAACGTTGGAGCATGGCAGAATCCAGTATTCCAGAACAAGTGGCGCAATACTTCTCAAGTGACGGTTACAAGTTGGTTACGAGATTCACAAGCATGCCAATGACATGTGATGGAGAGGAGAAATTATAAAGGAGTTTATAATCATGGGAGAAGAGTTCTTGCCAGTTGGCATAGTAGTTGGCGGTTATGAAACTGCTCCCCGAGATAGATGGCTGTCTCTAGCGTGTGTAACGGTTAAGCATGGTTTTTCCAAGCAAAGCTGTTGTATAAATAGTCTTAAGGCATGGGAAATTCGGCATCCTATCCTGTGTGAGAGTGAGCCTAGCCTGTGTGAGAGGGATCCTAGCATATGTGAGAGTTAGACTCATAATAGGAGAGTTTTTGAAAGACTTAGACTTGGTTCAAGGAGTGAACAAGTATGTATAAGTCCCCAAGTGGGCAAGTTTTGTATTTCTTCCCTTTGATGCAATAAAAGAGTTTATTGTGTCATGTTTGAAGTGTTCTTGGTTGGCTGATTGTTGTTGTAAAGTATGGAAAATATTGAATGCATTATGGGGTGCATTTGATGAGTTTAAGTTGAAGAGAAAGAAGGTTAAAGACTTCTGCTGAAGAATTGTTGAGTTATCTATTTGCATTGGTGCAAACTTATAAGGCTAAAGTGCAAGTGGGTAAAGCTTTATTCATAGAACCGTTGTGCTGTCGGGTTACACTTTCGCAGAAAATTTATGGGGAGTTTGAAGGTGTGACAATTCGGGTATCATAGCTGTGTTTGGTGCACAGTTCAAGTGTATTTGTTGGATTATACATTAAGAATTCTTTCTCTCTTAAGTTATTTTCCTGTGAGCAAGTAAGTGGCACATTATTTTCAGAATATTGCTTTAGAAATGAGTTCTAATGGCATGATGATCGACGAAGAACTACCGGGTACGTTTGATCATCTTGAGGAGTATGGCAGTAATCTTGATGATTTTATCATAGACATGGGCTGTAATGGCCTTGAAAATCCTCTTGTTTCTGAAGATAAGGGTAGGCTAGACCTACTTAAAGGAAGGACATCAGATTGGTTTAAAGAATTTGACGAAAGGATAGGTGCAGTCGAGGACAAGGTATCTTATGCAACCTTGTTGAATTGCAAAAACAATGCTGAAGTGACTGAATTGAAGGTGAAATTCAGTGACATAAAGACCATACTAACAAGCCATGCGAAGCAAATGTCTGAGGAAGTGGCAATCATTCACGGGTTAATCAGTAATGGCATGTTTTTAGGAGGAAACGTGCATGGAAAAATCTCAAGTCGAGTCTCCGAGCCAAGAATTTACGTTGGTTCCAGAAATGCTAGGGAAATTGAGAATTTCTTGTATGAGGTTGAGGCATACTTTGAGGCGAATGGAACTGCTGAAGAACAAAAAGTAACTCCCGCAGGAAATTACCTTGGTGGTGATGCAAAGGTTTGGTGGAGAACTATGCTGCAAGAATATGAAGCTGCTGGTTATGCCAATCCTATGTCATGGAATGGCATGAAAGAGGGACTGAGATGTCAGTTCTGGCTGAGCAATGGTGTTTGGTATGTAAGAGAAAGTTTACGTAGGCTGAAAATGATGAGTACACCATAGGCCTATGCTCAAAACTTCCTTGCATTGGTGCAAGAAGTACGTGGCATCAGTGAAGAAGATCAGATGTTCCTATTTCTGTCTGGCGCAAGTTCAAGTGTGATTGCTGAACTTAAGAAGCGCAAAATCCAGAGTATCCAGATGGCTATTCAAGTGGTAAGAGGACTTACCAGCTTCACAACGACTGAAGATGTGCAAATCTATGAAGGTGAAGCCAAAAGGAACGAAAAATATGTAGGCAATAAGCGCAAGCATGAACCGAAGGAAGTTGAATTATTCCCTTCATCCCGGAAGTATATGGGATGTTTCATTTGCAAAGGATTACATTTCGCTAGAAGCTGTCCACTCAAAGCACAACTTATTGTATTAGTTAATGACTATGGGGGTCATTCTAGCAAGACTTGTGAAGGCCGAAGTAAAGGTTCAAGGAAGAGACCACGCATCGAAGTCGTTGCTCACTTCGACAAAGTTAGAAACTAAGCTAAGAACAAGAGTAAGTGTTTATGTCTCCATTGGAGACACTTTAATGCCAAAACAAGAGTGTTTGAGGCCTTGTTTTATGTAGCTTTAGTTGTTGGTTGTTTCAAACTCTGTGTGTAGAGTTTGGTTGTACATATTTTTATTTGAGTCTTCAAGTTTGTATATACTTTGCTTTGGTGTAAGCAAGTTGCTTTGTTAATGAAGTTTTAGCTTTCCAAAAGTGATCAAGTGGATGATCAATCCTGTAATGGTACATGGTCTTGTTATGTAAGAGCAGTAGTGAACAAGGGTGTTTTCGTTTATAAAGTCTTTCCTCTTTATTTACGATAAAATCTAGTTCATGGGAAGATGCTGCAAGTAGCATGCTTAGCCTAACATATGCAATGGAAAGACCAGTTGAAATCTAATAAGCAAAGCATAGGACAAGGGTCCTAGTTAGTGTAGAAGTGATTTTGCTTTTTGGGGATTGCAGAATATCACGACGGCAGATAGGCAGCGACAGTGTAAGCAATACAGTAAGTTAGAAATCACATCATTAGCAAACATAAGTTGGGTGGAACTCATGGCCTTAGATAAAGTCACACACACTTTCCAGGCAATTAGTGATGCAGTTCAAAGAAATATTTGGAGACATATTGGCTTTGAAGGCATATCATATGGACAACTAAAGGGTTAGCTAATGATATGTCCAAGAGATAGTTAGTCACAGTTTTAAATGAGATGTGCAATTTAATAGTTTTGTTGCATGGAAGTTAAGATAAGAAAACTCACCATTCCAGTTCAGGTATGCAAAATGGCATAAGTATAGAGTTTATACTTGATGGACACATTCAGAGAAATGAGTTCTTGAATGATGCTTGCATAGTCTGAGGTTGGCGAGGCATGAAGTGTTATATTTGAGTGTCTAATAGAAAGAGAACCCATATTCACTTTGTGACATGCTTAATGAGGAGCACGAATAACAACAGTTCAACGGAAAGTTTCCTAACAAAATTGGTTGAAAATGAAGCCAAGTCGTTTATAAGTCCTTGTCACGTTAAGTGAGATGCAAGAGACAAAGTCCAAAAGCGATGGAAATGATCATGGCGATCAAATTGAGAAGAATCATTCAGTGTGTACACTTAGGAGAAAATGATTCATGCGAAATTCAGGCTAAAATGGAGTTGGCTAAGAAGAATTTTAGATTTGTATTTGGTTATTGATGCATAATTTGAGTAGCTGCATAAGCGTAGTGCATGACGCCGAGAAGTGTCTCAAGTATATGGGATCAATGGAAAAGCAGTAAAACTAAGTGATGGCATGTGGTACTAGGCATAAAGTTTTGGCAAGAAGGAAGGCCAAACAAGTTTGCTGAATTCTGAGAGTGGCTCAGAAGTGTACAAAGGCCGAAGAACAAGTATATTGGGTATACTTGGTTGCGTTCAACGAGGGCATTGAACGGATTAAGTGGGGGAGGTTTATTACAGTGCTTCAAGTGTCTTATAACAATGGCGCGTCACAGATTTGCAGGCCAAGTCAGTGTTCATCCATAATGGCGCATTGCGAAGCCATAATAGCGGTATTACTGTACAGACTGTTAAGTGCTGAAAATGGCATGATCCCACATGGAAAATGTATTGCAAGTACATCACTACATTATAAAGATATTTGGATAAGGAATGAAGCTTATTGGATGACAAAATGAAGCTTCATTGAGGGGAGGCAAGACAAGGCCAAAGTGACAAATGCAACATGCGATGTTAGCATTAAGGCATATCCGTGGAATTGAGTTGGCCCAAACTCAAGGATGATGAAAGAAGAGTGAAATATACTAGGATTTAGTATATGGAATTAGTTCAAGGTTTCCAAAGCTTGAACAATGCAAACAAGTTGGTAATGCAAGAGTTGCATTGCTGTTGTCAAGCGAATTTGCGTAGTGAAGCATATCTGATGCACGAGTAACTAGAGTGAGATTAAGGAGCTGGCCTTGATGTTTAATGCTTGAGAATTATTTGTGCATGAGTTTAGAATGATAAACATGCAGGGCCAAGGTATCTGAACGTTGGAGCATGGCAGAATCCAGTATGCCAGAACAAGTGGCGCAATACTGCTCAAGTGACGGTTACAAGTTGGTTACGAGCTTCACAATCATTCCAATGACGCGTGATGGAGAGGAGCGGTTATAAAGGAGTTTATAATCATGGGAAAAGAGTTCTAACTGCCAAGAGAACATGTGTTAGACGATTGGCGCAAGTTAAAGGAGAACTGGCCAGTTGGCATAATAGGTGGCGGTTATAAAACTGCTCCCCGAGACAGATGGATGTCTCTAGCGTGTATAACGGTTATGCACGGTTTTTCCAAGAAAAGATATTGTATAAATAGTCCTAAGGCATGGGAAATTCGGAAGCCTATCCTGTGCGAGAGTGAGCCTAGCCTGTGTGAGAGTGAGCCTAGCATATGTGAGAGTTAGACTCATAATAAGAGAGTTTTTGTAAGACTTAAACTTAGTTCAAGGAGTGAACAAGTCTGTATAAGTCCCCAAGTGGGCAAATTTTGTATTTCTTCCCTTTGATGCAATAAAAGAGTTGATTGTGTCATGTTTGAAGTGTTCTTGGTTGGCTGATTGTTGTTAGTAAAGTATGGCAAAGATTGAATGCATTATGGGGTGCATTTGATGAGTTTAAGTTGAAGAGAAAGAAGGTTAAAGACTTCCGCTGAAGAATTGTTGAGTTGGCTATTTGCATTGGTGCAAACTTATAAGGCTAAAGTGCAAGTGGGTGAATCTTTATTCACAGAACCATTGTGCTGTCGGGTTACACTTTCGCATAAAATTTATGGGGAGTTTGAAGGTGTGACAATTCGGGTATCAGAGCTGTGTTTGGTGCACAGTTCAAGTGTATTTGTTGGATAATACACTAATACTTCTTTCTCTCTTAAGTTATTTTCCTGTGAGAAAGTAAGTGGCTCATTATTTTCAGAATATTGCTTTAAAAATGAGTTCTAATGGCATGATGATCGACGAAGAACTACCGGGTACGTTTGATCATCTTGAGGAGTATGGCAGTAATCTTGATGATTTTGTCATAGACATGGGCTGTAATGGCCTTGAAAATCCTCTTTTTTTCTGAAGATAAGGGTAGGCTAGACCTACTTAAAGGAAGCACATCAGATTGGTTTAAAGAATTTGACGAAAGGATAGGTGCAGTCTAGCACAAGGTATCTTATGTAACCTTGTTGAATTGCGAAAACAATGCTGAAGTGGCTGAATTGAAGGTGCAATTCAGTGACATAATGACCATACTAAAAATCCATGCGAAGAAAATGTCTGAGGAAGTGGCAATCATTCGCGGGTTAATCAGTAATGGCATGTTTTTAGGAGGAAACATGCATGAAAAAGCTCAAGTCGAGTCTCCGAGCCAAGAATTTACGTTGGTTCCATAAATGCTAGGGAAATTGAGAATTTCTTGTATGAGGTTGAGGCATAGGTGTTGAATACACCGTATTTACTATCTAGTATTTATGCTTTCTTTGCTGTTTTTCGTGTGAATTATGTATCTTATGTTTGCTTTTGAGTTTCATAGGTACTTTGGAGTCATTACGAGCAAAAGAAGGAGAAATCATCCATTTGGAGCTTATTCTCGAAAAGAACAATAAATCGTCCAATTTACCAAAAGAGAGGAGGAATTATCATTGCATGGGAAACCACTACCGCAATCATGTGGGTATTAAGAAGCATCCAGTTCGGGGTGGAACTTGCCAAAGACTATGGGTGTATTTATCCGTCCAATATACTGTAATTCATCAGAGAGAAGATTGAAGGGTATACTGTCAGTTCCATGGAACTGACAGTTGAACGAATTAAGGAAGAGTTGGTTCCTGGGTTTACATTCCGAGCTCAAGATGTTAATAGTTAGCATGGCATTGCAAGTTGGAAAGACATGAATGGTGGTTGGTAGAGTCTGGAGTCTTCTGGGAATAATGGCGTGTTATTGGTTGGTTAAAATCTTGGATGATTGTGTCGATGGCTAATGACGTAGATAGTGGAATAGAAGATGGTGGCTTACTGCCGGTGATGTTTCGTTTATGAAACTCGAGAGCAGTTGTGCTGGAAGATATGGAATCTGGGAGTGGAGCTAAGCTGTAGACGCCTGAGTTTTGGAGGAGAGTTTGAAGCTGATAGTTCGATTAAATGGCAGCGAACAAAGGTTGCCGATCATCCATCAAGCATTCCTACAATTACAGCTCTTTCAGGGAGGACGAGATATCTGTACGTGGACTAACTGATAATCGTTGAATGCATGAGAGGATATTCTCATGCAACAAGATGGATGTTGGACAGGAAACTGCTGGTGATCGAGAAAGAGCATGGCTCATGGTGATCGATGTAATGGACGTAAGGTTGAGAAGAACTCGAGCTCGAGAACGTGGAGCTGGAGGTCAACAACGTTGACATCTGTGGAGGTAATAAACTGTGATGACTTAATGGTCGATGATGAATGACACTGTGAAGATGGCTTGGTGACGATGTTGCCATTGCCAACAGTTACGTCTTATGAGACTTGAGAGTTGAGACTCTCGGTTATCGAGCTGTGTTGTCTTCCATGGTAAGTTGGATGTTGTTACCTGTGGAGGAGAATGAAAGTGTTGCTGTCATAATTGCATGGTCGTGAATCCTGATGGGATATTGCAGTAGAGATGGTGGATTTAGCAGCGTCTTACAACAGCGAGAGAGGTGATGTTGGCTGGTTCGAATTGAGATGATTTTCAATTGTTCTCGTTGGCTGAAACATTTTCAGGCAGTGATTTACGAAGGTTGGAAGGTGTTGCTATGAACGTGTATGTTGGCTGTGCTCGCTGTAGTTGCAGAATAATCTACAACTACACCCTCAATAGAATTAGTAAAAACTCAAGAAGTTCAGATGTAGGTACTGAATATCGCAAGATAATAGTTCACGAGTATCGTAATAGATAAAGTAGAAAAGAGTTATAAAATGATACGATGATAGAAGTAGCGCGGAGAAATATGAAGTTTTGCGAGGATGAATTGCGATACTTCGCAATTCATATACAGCTGCATAAGTTTTACTATAAATAGGAGTTCAAATGTAAAATTCGGGAGGTTCTTTTAATGAGTGTAAGAAATTATCTTAGGAAAGAGAATATAAAAAGTTGTAACTATTCTAGTTCCATTTTGATAATTCTATGTAATCAACTAAGAGAATTAATAAGAAAATTATCATTCACCATCAAGAACTTCTTGAGTTTTTACTAATTCTATTGAGGGTGTAGTTGCAGAATAATCTACAACTACACCCGCTACAGTTGGATATTGAATTGAACGCGATCAGTTTAGTTAGGAAGGGAAGAAGCTTTGCTCGAGATGTGAACTAAACTGGAGCATGGAAGTCTGGGGTTACGGAATGGGTTCGTCCATGAATGGAGAGTTTGTAGCTCGAATTACAGTGGTTGTTGACTGTTGCTTCCACCATTTGGCATAGGTCGAACAGATAGAAGATAAGAGCTCCATCCTGTGAATGCTTGGTGAAGCTGATGGATGTGTTTCCGTCAAAGCTAGGGTAGCTGCTATTGGATTAGAATGGACTCGTTGTAACTTGAACTAAGGAACATATAGAGTTGAGCTCGAGATACTGAACTGTGGTTACACAGGACCAGTGATAATGACGGTGTGGAGAACATGGGCTTGCTGCTGTCGATATGGAAGTCAAGAAAGATGGTTGGATGTACTGGACAATTTATGTGCAGCTATTATTGGCTGTCGACGGAGATGGAGTTACGGATAGGGAATAACGGTAAGTAGAGCTGAGAACATGGACGGTGATGAAAATGCATGGCAATATGCATAGCTGCAGGGAAATAGTGTTTTCGCATTAAGGAAATGGAGTTGAGCATGGAAAGATAGCTGCTACCATTATTGGCAATCGGTGAGCATAGTTGGTGGTCTGTGGTGGTGGTTAAATGGAGTGCTGTACGTGTTGTTCGGTAGTAATGAGAAGGAAATGGCGACGACGCTGATGCATGTGATGAATGATGATCAATGGTGATACGATGGAGTTGGCAGATATTCTCATGCTCGATAAATGGCAGTGGATGATTGATTGTGAATGGCGGAGTTTGAGAGCTCAGGGAGGTGAGAAAGGCTTCTGTTGGAGTTGTGAACAAATCAGTGAAGCAATATTTGCTGCCATTGATTATCGGTAATGATGTTTGAAAGTTAAGACTGCATGAATGACGTCGATGGAACAATGAATGACAGAAATGGTACATGCAGAGAAGTTGGACTTGGCGTGCATGGACGTGAATGGGATAAGGCGTTATGTGGGCTGAATGTACATTGGTGAAGTTTAATAACAATGGTCTGGGCTTTGCCAGAATTCCGAGTCTAAGTTGTGAGAATTTAAGTGGGCCGGCTAATCAGTTGGGTGCAAACCCAATAGGCTTTTGAGCCAAGATATTAACACGAACAAAATTAAGGTTGCGGCTGTTCCAACTTTGGCCGTGACTTTGGCGACTTTGGAAGCACGGGGTTTGATGCACGGGAAATAATTCTTAAGGAGGTGTACTTTCCTATTTTACTAGGTTTCCTAATTTTTTCAAGAGGAGGTTACAAAAATCCATATATAGGGAAGCCTAGGCAAAATTCTCTATTCGACTATTTTTTCTAGGGTTTGCAATATGATAGAATTTCTTTTTCTTCTTGTTATGAACTCCTTGAATATGAGTACTTAATTCTATTACTGGTTATGGAATAATTGGATTTCACATAATATGGTTTTTGATATGATAAATTTGTTTTGTCTCCATACTTTATCGTTTATGATTCACAATTTATAGTGTTATATGATTTGAATGCTTGTTTGATCGAGTCGCGAATCAGTTGAGTTTGTTTTCATCTCTATTGCTAGTTTAGGGTTTATTATACGTAAAAGTGATACTCCTTGAATGCAAGTAGCATAAATATGATTATGGTTTGTAGTGATATATTCTTATGATCGTATGTGAATTATAACCTTTGTTAAATTGAATTAGTGCGCTTTCCACGTTCAATTGCTTTGATTGGCCTGATTTCATAGAACTTAATGCATCTAGGGAATTAAACTTGATTAATGCTTTTACACGTTAGGTTGTTCTTTTAGATAGAACTCATACTCGCATCTTTTAATGTGTTTGTTGATGACAAAAGGAGATTAGCGGGATATTCTTGCGATCAAGGTATCCTAGGGCTTTTGATAAACGTAGAGATTAAAAATATCAATTCTAGTTATTGTGAAGAAAACATATTTGTGAATGAAGATGAATCCTTAACCAATATTCTCACTACCTTGATTCGTTTACTTTTCTTTGTTTGCTTTTATTTTACTTTTAGTATATAAAAATCAGAAAACTCCCGGTATTTTATATAGGAAACCGAAACAACGAGACAACCTAGACCTCTCTGTGGGATCGATCCTTTCTTGCCCTTGCTATATTTATATTTTGAGTAGTAAGAAAGTGTAATTATTTTTGACGCATACGACAACGATCAAATTTTGGCGCCGTTGCCGGGGAGGCAACGGTTGTCACTTGTTTTTAGTTTCTTATTTTTTGTTTTGTTTTTGTTTTTAGTTTCTTATTTATTGTTTTTAGTTTAGTTTTTTTTTTTTTTTTTTCCGTTATAATTTATTTATCTTTCATTAGAGAAGATCATACATGAGATTTGGTGGGTAGCCTAGCAACAAGCTTGTCTCCAACACCTTTTTGAATAGAAACACCTAATCTATGAAAAATAAAACTACCAGAACCACTACTAGCATCATTACTAACTAGAAGATTTTTCAAACGCTTAAAAAAACACAAAGTATCTTCACCGAGTTCTCCTAAAGTAGAGAAGGCTAAAACACCCAACCCATAGTCATGTGAAACACATTTGTCCAAGTATTTAGTGTGTTTACGTGAAACAGCATTGAAAATAGCTTTACCTGGAACGAATGAATGAATACCTTCACCAGTGAACGGCGAGACACCTGTAACATCCATACAAACATCCTTCCCATCTTCCCAGTTTGGAACAAGAATGTCAGCAGGGCGTAAATCCTTACCATTATCAGATAGAAAGCCCAGAGAAAACTCCTTAAACACGTGCACCCCAGCCATGTAACAAATATCAGCGATTATATCACGTACAAGATCATGCCGAAACTTAATTCCAACGTCTTTAGCACAATGAAGCGCATGGTCCCCAAAGATATCCATATATCTGTTACAACTTGAGCACAAACCATTTTCAACAAACAATGGGATACCAAATCGATAACAAAGAACAACCCTGAACTGTCTTGGAGCGAGGCATTGGTTAAGCCCACTAATCGGCACAGTTAATAAATAGTCTTGTGCATGTTTAACCTGGTTACACTGCCACAAAATGGAATCTCTTGCAGACATAGAAAATTGGATGGGGATTTGATTCTTAATAGCGTCAAAATACGTAACTGCCATAGAGTGCATATAAGGGGGGGGGGGGGGGAGTAGCATCGACACAAAAATTAGAAGGCAATCCACATACCTGGATAAAGTTCTGAAGAGCCAACTGATAAGCAGAGCCTTTGATCGTTGAGAATAAGTCGCCCAGGATCATCTTTTGTACCGAAGCCTTATGACTCTGAGAAGCAATATAACAATAGGTACGAGTGTCTTCCATGGTATAAATACCAAGGCCACCATCCTTGATAGGCAAAGTAGCTAATCTCTGCTGTAAAGGTCCGAAACCCGCGCCGTCACCAGTGACTAAAAGTCTCAAATACTTGAACAAATGGTCATCAAAAAGCTCAGTGGCCTGTTGTAGGGCTGCAGGATTGGTAGTACGCATTGCAAAATATAACCTGGACACACCGGTGTAATTGCGAAGTAATAGCATCTCGCTCTGAGGATCCTTGAGATTTTTAATAGCAGACATAAGTTGAATGGTCTTGGTTACCCTATTTAACATCCTTGAGCTTTTGTTTTTGTTTTTTTTTGTTTTTTCTGCTTTTGACATAGTTTGAGAATCTTATTTCAGGTACCAATTCTATGGAAGGAGCATATTGGAGCAATGGATATTATTTTCAACCTCCTCAACACTATGAAAATTTCCCACCATCTATGGAATGCAATCAAAACCAATTTATTGGCTATGATGCATATCCTAGAGAACCTTATGGTGATTTTCATACATACCAACAACAACCTTGTAGTGGGTATGTAAGTCAAGCACCTAGGTGGGATAATTCTACTTCTAATTGGATTTATTCGAGTTGTATGCAGATTATGAACGGATTGCAAGACATGCAACAAAGGCTAGACCAACTTGATTATAATAGAGAGAACGCCGCACAAACCAATTTATGGAATATTCCTTCTTACCTGACTCCGGATCGTAGTTATGATCATTCACCCATTCAAAGGGAAGAGTCATGGGAAAGAGAACATATTGTAGCTAATGGTGGTAAGCGTGTGAACGTTAGAAAACTTGCGCAGAAATTATACAAGTTGGAAGACGATGGATACTCGGAAGAGCTTGTCGATGAAATTATTAGGACCATTCATATGGAACTCAAATGACGTCGTGATAAAGGTTGGGAAACCGACGATGATTCTGATTATGGTGAGTCTGAAGATGAAGACGATGATGATTGTGTTGAAAAGGACCAACCTTTGGAGATATTTGATGACGTTAGTGTGGTTGACTCAACTCTTGATCTTTATAATGATCAAGAACCTATTCAAAAGGTACATGAGGATGATGAAACTAATGTTTTTCAATATTTTGCAACATGGTTTGAGTCTAATGAAGAAGAGTATGTTGAGAATGTGACCGTTATGACCAATATTATGGAAGACCCAATTGAGCTTGCATATGATTGTAATGATGATGTTGATGCCGAGATTTTGGTTAAGGCAGAAACGGACGAAGAATGGTTGCAAGGTTTGATAGAGGACCATGATATACAAGAGGTAAATAGTTCACTTGAATTTTTCAAGGATGAAGAGGATTCCGTGCTACAAGAGATTGTGCGAGGTTTGTCTAACCCTTTGCATGTTAATTCTTCTCCTTTACCTCTTATTGGTTTGAATATTTATGCTTCGAAAACATTGTTTCTCGATTTCTTCCATTAGAAACATTTTATTCTCATACTATGTAGGTTTGTGAACAAGAAACCGTAGAAATACCCGACTCCTATATTCTTTATGCACTTTCAAGTGTGGACAAGAATAAGTGTGGGGGAAGCTTTTATCGGTTAATAGATTCGTTTCTATTTTATATTAATAATATTTGTATGGAGCTATTATTTGAAAAACAGGTGTTATGGGTGGATCCCCAAATTTTCAGATTGCTAATATATGGGGAATGAATCTTTCAAGAAGCTAAGTCGGGCCGTCGACTTTAAAACAAGCGCTTAGTGGGAGGCAACCCACCGGTTTTGTATCTCTTATCTTTATCCTTTTGCTTTTTTTTTTTTTTTTGTTTTCATATCATATTTGCATCCCCATGTTTAATTTCATTAAGTTCATAATCTATCTTAGAAGAGCATTATGATGAATACCTTTTCGTCAGAAAATTTCAGACTGCACGTAGTTCAGTCCAGAGACCATAACTGTTAGACAGTTTATCAGAACATTGTGAAATTTTGACACTGTGTAGAAAACACGTAGGTGCACAACTTTTGTGAAATGGAGTTATTCCAAATTCCTTACCAATTTGCACAGTTTTTGCGTTTTATTTTCTGTTACGTCAGAATTCAGAACTTTCGGTTTTACACATTGAGGACAATGTGAAGTTTAAGTGTGGGGGAGCATTTATATGTTTGTATAGTTTGTTTTATGCCTTTAAAAAAAATCATAAAAATAGAAAAACCAAGAAAAATTTGTGCTTTTTGAACTCCGAAATCTAGAAACTTGTGCCTTTAGGATGACACCGTTAGTGGATGGAACCATTTTGAATGCAGGAGTTGAGGAACCAATTAACTAAAAGGGATGAACACAGCTCAAAAATCACAATTAACATGATAGTTGTTACCATATCTCGGAATATCACCATATCGCATTCTATTTTTCCATATTTATCTATTGTTCTCTAAGTGCTTTGGTGGGTCACTAAACATCGACGTGTTATTACTGCTAGGATGAAATAGAGTGATTGAGTTACTAGAAAAAGAAGAAAAAAAATGAAAAAAATATATGAAAAGAGAAGAAAAGAAAAAGAGACCGACCAATTAGACCAAACGGAATAAAAAGACACTTGGGAATAGCAATATGTGTGTGTTCTCCCTGTCTCCGTCGCCTAAACAAGCGTGAAATTCAGGATCCAAGGGAACTATCGTGTAATCTGATGACAAGAATCATGCGCTTGGATCCAGTTTGATCTAATCATGTTGTCTTAAAGAAAAAAAAAAGTGAAAAAGAAAAGAAAAAGAAAAGAAAGTTTTATATTGGTTGAATAAAGTCACTTCTGGTTCCCTTGTATATGCCGGTGAGTTGATGTAGAATTCAGCCAAGTAGCTCAATCCAATAGGAATAGGTTCATCTTGGCAGTGACCTTCAGACATATATGGGAAACATCGATCACTTGTGAACATTCGCCAACATCTACATATATATCTATCTTCTTAATCTTTTCATTGTGATTGTGGTTTGTTAGTTTCCGAGTATTGTGGCTTGTTCGACTATCTAATTAAAGCTTTATATATGAATTGAATTTTCTCAAGGTACCTCCTCATGTAGTAATTTTGGATTCGTTCATTGATTTGTTACAAATAGACGGAGTTGGAAATATAGGTTTTGTAGGTATATCTCTAGTAAACCTTCACGAGACTAAAACTCGTCCACTAGGGACACCTTGGGGTTTAAAGGCTTGTTATTTATGCTAAAAGTGACCGTAGCCTCGACGAGATGGAGTTGTATTTATTCTTTTTATTTTTATTTTGTTTGATTTGCTCGAGGACTAGCAAAGTCTAAGTGTGGGGAATTTGATAGGTGTAGAATACACTGTATTTACTATCTAGTATTTATGCTTTCTTTGCTATTTTTTGTGTGAATTATGTATCTTATGTTCGCTTTTGAGTTTCATAGGTACTTTGGAGTCATTACGAGCAAAAGAAGGAGAAATCATCCATTTGGAGCTTATTCTCTAAAAGAACAATAAATCGTCCAATTTACCAAAAGAGAGGCGGAATTATCATTGCATGGGAAACCACTACCGCAGTCATGTGGGTATTAAGAAGCAACCAGTTCGGGGTGGCACTTGCCTAAGACTATGGGTGTATTTATCCGTCCAATATACTGTAATTCATCAGAGAGAAGATTGAAGGGTATACTGTCAGTTCCATGGAACTGACAGTTGAACGAATTAAGGAAGAGCTGGTTCCTGGGTTTACATTCCGAGCTCAAGCTATTAATAGTTAGCATGGCATGACAAGTTGGAAAGACGTGAATGGTGGTTGGCAGAGTCTGGAGTCTTCTGGGAATAATGGCGTGTTATTGGTTGGTCAAAAGCTTGGATGATTGTGTCGATGGCTAATGACGTAGATAGTGGAATAGAAGATGGCGGCTTACTGCCGGTGATGTTTCGTTTATGAAACTCGAGAGCAGTTGTGCTGGAAGATATGGGAGCTGGGAGTGGAGCTAAGCTGTAGACGCCTGAGTTTTGGAGGAGAGTTTGAAGCTGATAGTTCGATTAAATGGCAGCGAACAAAGGTTGCTGATCATCCAGCAAGCATTCCTACAATTACAGCTCTTTTAGGGAGGACGAGATATCTGTACGTGGACTAACTGATAATCGTTGAATGCATGAGAGGATATTCTCATGCAACAAGATGGAGGTTGGACAGGAAACTGCTGGTGATCGAGAAAGAGCATGGCTCATGGTGATCGATGTAATGGACGTAAGGTTGAGAAGAACTCGAGCTCAGTAGAACGTGGAGCTGGAGGTCAATAACGTTGACATCTGTGGAGGTAATAAACTGTGATGACTTAATGGTCGATGATGAATGACACTGTGAAGATGGCTTGGTGACGATGTTGCCATTGCCAACAGTTACGTCTTATGAGACTTGAGAGTTGAGACTCTCGGTTATCGATCTGTGGTGTCTTCCATGGTAAGTTGGCTGTTGTTACCTGTGGATGAGAATGCAAGTGTTGCTGTCATACTTGCATGGTCGTGAATCCTGATGGGATATTGCAGTAGAGATGGTGGATTTAGAAGCGTCTTACAACAGCGAGAGAGGTGATGTTGGCTGGTTCGAATTGAGATGATTTTCAATTTTTCTCGTTGGCTGAAACATTTTCAGGCAGTGATTTACGGAGGTTGGAAGGTGGTGCTATGAACGTTTGTGTTGGATGTGCTCGCTACAATTGGATATTGAATTGCACGCGATCAGTTTAGTTAGGAAGGGAAGAAGCTTTGCTCGAGATGTGAACTAAACTGGAGCATGGAAGTCTGGGGTTACGGAATGGGTTCGTCCATGAATGGAGAGTTTGTAGCTCGAATTACAGTGGTTTTTGAATGCGACGATGACTGTTGCTGCCACCATTTGGCATAGGTCGAACAGACAGAAGATGAGAGCTCCAGCCTGTGAATGCTTGGTGAAGCTGATGGACGTGTTTCCGTCAAAGCTAGGGTAGCTGCTGTTGGATTAGAATGGACTCGTTGTAACTCGAACTAAGGAACAGACAGAGTTGAGCTCGAGATACTGAACTGTGGTTACACAAGACCAGTGATAATGAAGGTGTGGAGAACATGGGCTTGCTGCTGTCGATATGGAAGTCAAGAGAGATGGTTGGACGTACTGGACAATTTATGTGCTGCTATTATTGGATGTCGACGGAGATGGAGTTACGGATAGGGAATAACGGTAAGTTGATCTGAGAACATGGAAATATGCACAGCTGCAGGGAAGTAGTGTTTTCGTGTTAAGGAAATGGAGTTGAGCATGGAAAGATAGCTGCTGCCATTATTGGCAGTCAGTGAGCATAGTTGGTGGTCTGTGGTGGTGGTTAAATGGAGTGATGTACGTGTTGTTTGGTAGTAATGAGAAGGCAATGGCGACGGCGCTGCTGCATGTGATGAATGATAATCAATTGTGATACGATGGAGTTGGCAGATATGTTCATGCTCGATAAATGGCAGTGGATGATTGATTGTGAATGGCGGAGTTTGAGAGCTCAGGGAGGCGAGAAAGGCTTCTGTTGGAGTTGTGAACAAATCAGTGAAGCAATATTTGCTGCCATTGATTATCGGTAATGATGTTTGAAAGTTAAGACTGCATGAATGACGTCGATGGAACAATAAATGACATAAATGGTACATGCAGAGAAGTTGGACTTGGCGTGCATGGACGTGAATGGGCTAAGGAGTTATGTTGGCTGAATGTACATTGGTGAAGTTTAATAACAATGGTCTGGGCTTTGCCAGAATTCCGAGTCTAAGTTGTGAGAATTTAAGTGGGCCGGCTAATCAGTTGGGTGCAAACCCAATAGGCTTTTGAGCCAAGATATTAACACGAACAAAATTAAGGTTGCGGCTGTTCCAACTTTGGCCGTGACTTTGGCGACTTTGGCAGCACGGGGTTTGATGCACAAGAAATAATTCTTAAGGAGGTGTACTTTCCTATTGTACTAGGTTTCCTAATTTTTTCAAGAGGAGGTTATAAAACTCCATATATAGGGAAGCCTAGGCAAAATTCTCTATTCGACTATTTTTTCTAGGTTTTCCAATATGATATAATTTCTTTTTAAACTTGTTATGAACTCCTTGAATATGAGTACTTAATTCTATTATTGGTTATGGAATAATTGGATTTCACATAATATGGTTTTTGATATGATAAATTAGTTTTGTCTCCATACTTTATCGTTTATGATTCAAAATTTATAGTGTTATATGATTTGAATGCTTGTTTGATCGAGTCGCGAATCGGTTGAGTTTGTTTTCATCTCTATTGCTAGTTTAGGGTTTATTATACGTAAAAGTGATACTCCTTGAATGCAAGTAGCATAAATATGATTATGGTTTGTAGTGATATAGTCTTATGATCGTATGTGAATTATAACCTTTGTTAAATTGAATTAGTGCGCTTTCCACATTCAATTGCTTTGATTGGCCTGATTTCATAGAAGTTAATGCATCTAGGGAATTAAACTTGATTAGTGCTTTTACACGTTAGGTTGTTCTTTTAGATAGAACTCATACTCGCATCTTTTAATGTGATTGTTGATGACAAAAGGAGATTAGCGGGTTATTCTTGAGATCAAGGTATCCTAGGGCTTTTGATAAACGTAGAGATTAAAAATATCAATTCTAGTTATTGTGAAGAAAACATATTTGTGAATGAAGATGAATCCTTAACCAATATTCTCACTACCTTGATTCGTTTACTTTTCTTTGTTTGCTTTTATTTTACTTTTAGTATATAAAAATCAGAAAACTCCCGGTATTTTATATAGGAAACCGAAACAAAGAGACAACCTAGACCTCCCTGTGGGATCGATCCTTTCTTGCCCTTGCTATATTTATATTTTGAGTAGTAAGAAAGTGTAATTATTTTTGACGCATACGACAACGATCAATACTTTGAGGCGAATGGAACTGGGGAAGAACAAAAAGTAACTCCCGCAGGAAATTACCTTGGTGGTGATGCAAAGGTTTGGTGGAGAACTATGCTGCAAGAAGATGAAGCTACTGGTTATGCCAATCCTATGTCATGGAATGGCATAAAAGAGGGACTAAGATGTAAGTTCTGTCTGAGCAATGGTGTTTGGTATGCAAGAGAAAGTTTACGTAGGCTGAAAATGACGAGTACACCACAGGCCTATGCTGAAAACTTCCTTGCATTGATGCAAGAAGTACGTGGCATGAGTGAAGAAGATCAGATGTTCCAATTTATGTCTGGCGCAAGTTCAAGTGTGATTGCTGAACTTAAGAAGCGCAAAATCCAGAGTATCCAGATGGCTATTCAAGTGGTAAGAGGACTTACCATCTGCACAATGACTGAAGATGTGAAAAGCTGTGAAGGTGAAGCCAAAAGGAACGAAAAATCTGTAGGCAGTAAACGCAAGCATGAACCGAAGAAAGATGAATTATTCCCTTTAGTACGGAAGTATATGGGATGTTTCATTTGCAAAGGTTTACATTTCGTTAGAATATGTCCACTCAAAGTACAACTTAATGTATCAGTTGGGAATGCCTATGGGGGTCATTCTAGCAAGACTCGTGAAGGCCGAAGTGAAGGTTCAAGGAAGAGACCACGCAGCGAAGTCGTTGCTCACTTCGACAAAGTTAGAAACTAAGCTAAGAACAAGAGTAAGTGTTGTTGTCTCCATTGGAGACACTTTAATGCCAAAACAAGAGTGTTTGTGGCCTTGTTTTATGTAGCTTTAGTTGTTGGTTGTTGCAAACTATGTGTGCAGAGTTTGGTTGTACATATTTTTATTTGAGTCTTCAAGTTTGTATATACTTTTCTTTGGTGTAAGCAAGTTTCTTTGTTAATGAAGTTTTAGCTTTCCAAAAGTGATCAAGTGGATGATCAATCATGTAATAGTACATGCTCTTATTATGTAAGAGCAGTAATGAACAAGGGTGTTTTCGTTTATAAAGTCTTTCCTCTTTATTTACGATAAAATCAAGTTCATGGGAAGATGCTGCAAGTAGCATGCTTATCCTAACGTATGCAATGGAAAGACAAGTTGAAAGCTAATAATCAAAGCATAGGACAAGGGTCATAGTTGGTGTAGAAGTGATGTTGCTTTTTGGGGATTGCTGAATATCACGACGGCAGATAGGCAGCGACAGTGCAAGCAATACAATAAGTAAGAAATCACATCATTAGCAAGCATAAGTTGGGTGGAGCTCATGGCCTTAGAGAAAGTCACACACACTTTCCAGGCAATTAGCGATGCAGTTCAAAGAAATATTTGGAGACATATTGGCTTTGAAGGCATATCATATGGACAACTAAAGGGTTAGCTAATGATATGTCCAAGAGATAGTTAGTCACAGTTTTAAATGAGATGTGCAATTTAATAGTTTTGTTGCATGGAAGTTAAGCTAAGAAAACTCACCATTCCAGTTCAGGTATGCAAAATGGCATAAGTATAGAGTTTATACTTGATGGCCACATTCAGAGAAATGAGTTCTTGAATGATGCTTGCATAGTCTGAGGTTGGCGAGGCATGAAGTGTTATATTTGGGTGTTTAATAGAAAGAGAACCCATATTCACTTTGTGACATGCTTAATGAGGAGCACGAAGAACAACAGTTCAACGAAAAGTTTCCTAACAAAATTGGTTAAAATGAAGCCAAGTCGTTTATAAGTCCTTGTCACATTAAGTGAGATGCAAGAGGCAGAGTCCGGAAGCGATGGCAATGATCATAGCGATCAAATTGAGAAGAATCATTCAGTGCGTACACTTAGGCGCAAATGATTCATGAGAAATTCAGGCTAAAAGGGAGTTGGCTAAGAAGAATTTTAGATTTGCATTTGGGTATTGATGCATAATTTGAGTAGTTGCGTAAGCGTAATGCACGACGCCGAGAAGTGGCTCAAGTATATGATATCAATGGAAAAGAAGTAAAACTAAGTGATGGCATGTGGTACTAGGCATAAAGTTTTGGAAAGAAGGAAGGCCAAACAAGTTTGCTGAATTCTGAGAGTTGCTCAGAAGTGTAAAAAGTCCGAAGAACAAGTATATTGGGTATACTTGGTTGCGTTTACTGAGGGAATTGAACGAATTAAGTGGGGGAGGTCTATTACGGTGCTGCAAGTGTCGCATAATGATGGTGCGTCACAGAGTTGCAGGCCAAGTTGGTGTTCAGCCATAATGGCGCATTGCGAAGCCATAATAGCGGTATTACTGTACAAACTGTTAAGTGCTGAGAATGGCATGATCCCACAGGGACAATGTATTGCAAGTACATCACTACATTATAAAGATATTTTGCTAAGGAATAAAGCTTATTGTCCGACACAATGAAGCTTCATTGAGGGGAGGCAAGACAAGGCCAAAGTGACAAATGCAACATGCGATGTTGGCATTAAGGCATATCCGTGGAATTGAGTTGGCCCAAACTCAAAGATGATGCAAGAAGAGTAAAATAGACTAGGAGTTAGTCTATGGAATTAGTTCAAGGTTAGCCAAATCTTGAACAATGCAAACATGTTGGTAATGCAAGAGTTGCATTGCTGTTGTCAAGCGAATTGGCGTAGTGAAGCATATATGACACACGAATAACTAGAGTGAGCTTAAGGAGCTGGCCTTGATGTTTAATGCTTGAGAATTGTTCGTGCATGAGTTTAGAATGATAAATATGCAGGGCCAAGGTAGCTGAACGTTGGAGCGTGGCAGAATCCAGTATGCCAGAACAAGTGGCGCAATACTGCTCAAGTGACGGTTACAAGTTGGTTACGAGTTTCAAAAGCATGCCAATGATGCGTGATGGAGAGGAGAGGTTATAAAGGAGTTTATAATCGTGGGAGAAGAGTTCTAACTGCCAATAGAACAAGTGTTAGATGTAGGCGCAAGTTAAAGGAGAACTTGCCAGTTGGCATAGTAGTTGGCGGTTATGAAACTGCTCCCCAAGATAGATGGATGTCTCTAGCGTGTGTAACGGTTATGCACGGTTTTTCCAAGCAAAACTATTATATAAATAGTCTTAAGGCATGGGAAATTTGGCAACCTATCCTGTGTGAGAGTGAGCCTAGCATGTGTGAGAGTGAGCCTATCATATGTGAGAGTTAGACTCATAATATGAGAGTTTTTGTAAGACTTAGACTTGGTTCAAGGAGTGAACAAGTCTGTATAAGTCCCCAAGTGGGAAAGTTTTGTATTTTTCCCTTTGATGAAATAAAAGAGTTGATTGTGTCATGTTTTAAGTGTTCTTGGTAGGCTGATTGTTGTTAGTAAAGTATGGCAAAGATTGAATGCATTATGGGGTGCATTTGATGAGTTTAAGTTGAAGAGAAAGAAGGTTAAAGACTTCCGCTGAAGAATTGTTGAGTTGGCTGTTTGCCTTGGTGTAAACTTATAAGGCTAAAGTGAAAGTGGGTGAAGCTTTATTCACAGAACCATTGTGCTGTCGGGTTACACTTTCGCAGAAAATTTCTGGGGAGTTTGAAGGTGTGATAATTCGGGTATCAGAGCTGTGTTTGGTGCACAGTTCAAGTGTATTTGTTGGATAATACACTAAGACTTCTTTCTCTCTTAAGTTATTTTCCTGTGAGCAAGTAAGTGGCGCATTATTTTCAGAATATTGCTTTAAAAATGAGTTCTAATGGCATGATGATCGACGAAGAACTACCGGGTACGTTTGATCAGCTTGAGGAGTATGGAAGTAATCTTGATGATTTTGTCATAGACATGGGATGTGATGGCCTTGAAAATCCTCTTGTTTCTGAAGATAAGGGTAGGCTAGACCTACTTAAAGGAAGGACATCAGATTGGTTTAAATAATTTGATGAAATGATAGGTGCAGTCGAGGACAAGGTATCTTATGCAACCTTGTTGAATTGCGAAAACAATGCTGAAGTGACTGAATTGAAGGTGCAATTCAGTGACATAAAGACCATACTAACAAGCCATGCGAAGAAAATGTCTGAGGAAGTGGCAAGCATTCACGGGTTAATCAGTAATGGCATGTTTTTAGGAGGAAACATGCATGGAGAAAGATCAAGTCGAGTCTCCGAGCCAAGAATTTACGTTGGTTCCAGAAATGCTAGGGAAATTGAGAATTTCTTGTATGACGTTGAGGCATACTTTGAGGCGAATGGAACTGGTGAAGAACAAAAAGTAACTCCCGCAGGAAATTACCTTGGTAGTGATGCAAAGGTTTGGTGGAGAACTATGCTGCAAGAAGATGAAGCTGCTGGTTATGCCAATCCTATATCATGGAATGACATGAAAGAGGGACAGAGATGTCAGTTCTGTCCGAGCAATGGTGTTTGGTATGTAAGAGAAAGTTTACGTAGGCTGAAAATGACGAGTACACCACAGGCCTATGCTGAAAACTTCCTTGCATTGGTGCAAGAGGTACGTGGCATGAGTGAAGAAGATCAGATGTTCCAATTTTTGGCTGGTGCAAGTTCAAGTGTTATTGCTGAACATAAGAAGCGTAAAATCCAGAGTATCCAGATGGATATTCAAGTGGTAAGAGGACTTACCAGCTGCACAACGACTGAATATTTGCAAAGCTGTGAAGGTGAAGCCAAAAGAAAGGAAAAATCTGTAGGCAGTAAGCACAAGCATGAACCGAAGGAAGATGAATTATTCCCTTCAGCCCGGAAGTATAGGGGATGTTTCATTTACAAAGGTTTACATTTCGCTAGAAGCTGTCCACTCAAATCAAAACTTATGTATCAGTTTGGAATGACTATTGGGGTCATTCTAGCAAGACTCGTGAAGGACGAAGTGAAGGTTCAAGGAAGAGACCACGTAGCGAAGTCGTTGCTCACTTCGAAAAAGTAAGAAACTAAGCTAAGAACAAGAGTAAGTGTTGTTGTATCGATTGGAGAAACTTTAATTCCAAAACAAGAGTGTTTGTGGCCTTGTTTTATGTATCTTTAGTTGTTGGTTGTTGCAAACTCTGTGTGTAGAGTTTGGTTGTACAGATTTTTATTTGAGTCTTCAAGTTTGTATATACTTTGCTTTGGTGTAAGCAAGTTGCTTTGTTAATGAAGTTTTAGCTTTCCAAAAGTGATCAAGTGGATGATCAATCATGTAATGGTACATGGTCTTGTTATGTAAGAGCAGTAATGAACAAGGGTGTTTTCGTTTATAAAGTCTTGCCTCTTTATTTATGATAAAATCTAGTTCATGGGAAGATGTTGCAAGTAGCATGCTTAGCCTAACGTATGCTATGGAAAGACAAGTTGAAATCTAATAAGCAAAGCATAGGACAAGGATCCTAGTTGATGTAGAAGTGATGTTGCTTTTTGGGGATTGCAGAATAGCACGACGGCAGATGGGCAGCGACAGTGCAAGCAATACAACAAGTAAGAAATCACATCATTACCAAGCATGATTTGGGTGGAACTCATGGCATTAGAGAAAGTCACACACACTTTCCAGGAAATTAGCGATGCAGTTCAAAGAAATATTTGGAGACATATTGGCTTTGAAGGAATATCATATGGACAGCTAAAGGGTTAGCTAATGTATGTCCAAGAGATAGTTAGTCACAGTTTTAAATGGGATGTGCAATTTAATAGTTTTGTTACATGGAAGTTAAGCTAAGAAAACTCACCATTCTAGTTCAGGTATGCAAAATGGCATAAGTATAGAGTTTATACTTGATGGCCACATTCAGAGAAATGAGTTCTTGAATGATGCTTGCATAGTCTGAGGTTGGCGAGGCATGAAGTGTTATATTTGGGTGTCTAATAGAAAGAGAACCCATGTTCACTTTGTGACATGCTTAATGAGGATCACGGAGAACAATAGTTCAACAGAAAGTTTCCTAACAAAATTGGTTGAAAATGAAGCCAATTCATTTATAAGTCCTTGTCACATTAAGTGAGATGCAAGAGGCAAAGTCTGGAAGCGATGGAAATGATCATAGCGATCACATTGAGAAGAATCATTCAGTGCGTACACTTAGGTGCAAATGATTCATGAGAAATTCAGGCTAAAAGGGAGTTGGCTAAGAAGAATTTTAGATTTGCATTTGGGTATTGATGCATAATTTGAGTAGCTGCGTAAGCGTAGTGCACGACGCCGAGAAGTGGCTCAAGTATATGAGATCAATGGAAAAGAAGTAAAACTAAGTGATGGCATGTGGTACTAGGCATAAAGTTTTGGCAAGAAGGAAGGCCAAACAAGTTTGCTGAATTCTAAGAGTGGCTCAGAAGTGTACAAAAGCCGAAGAACAAGTATATTGGGTATACTTGGTTGCGTTCACCGAGGGAATTGAACGAATTAAGTGGGGGAGGTCTATTATGGTGCTTCAAGTGTCGCATAATGATGGTGCGTCACAGATTTGTAGGCCAAGTTGGTGTTCAGCCATAATGACGCATTGCGAAGCCATAATAGCGGTATTACTGTACAAACTGCTAAGTGCTGAGAATGGCATGATACCACATGGCCAATGTATTGCAAGTAAAACACTACATTATAAATATATTTGGCTAAGGAATGAAGCTTATTGGCCGACACAATGAATCTTCATTGAGGGGAGGCAAGACAAGGCCAAAGTGACAAATGCAACATGCGATGTTGGCATTAAGGCATATCCGTGGAATTGAGTTGGCCTAAACTCAAGGATGATTCAAGAAGAGTGAAATAGACTAGGAGTTAGTCTATGGAATTAGTTCACGGTTGGCTAAATATTGAACAATGCAAACAAGTTGGTAATGCAAGAGTTGCATTGCTATTATCAAGCGAATTGGCGTAGTGAATCATATATGACGCACGAGTAACTAGAGTGATCTTCAGGAGCTGGCCTTGATGTTTAATGCTTGAGAATTGTTCATGCATGAGTTTAGAATGATAAACATGTAGGGCCAAGGTATCTGAATGTTGGAGCGTGGAAGAATCCAATATGCCAGAATAAGTGGCGCAATACTGCTCAAGTGAAGGTTACAAGTCGGTTACGAGCTTCACAAGCATTCCAATGACTCGTGATGGAGAGGAGCGGTTAAAAAGGAGTTTATAATCGTAGGATAAGATTTCTAACTGCCAAAAGTAAAGGTGTTAGACGATTGTCGCAAGTTAAAGGAGAACTGGCCAGTTGGCATAGTAGTTGGCGGTTATGAAACTGCTCCCCAAGACAGATGGCTGTCTCTAGCGTGTGTAACGGTTATGCACGGTTTTTCCATGCAAATCTATTGTATAAATAGTCCTATGGCATGCAAAATTCGGCAGCCTATCCTGTGTGAGAGTGAGCCTAGCATATGTGAGAGTTAGACTCATAATAGGAGAGTTTTTTTAAGACTGAGACTTGGTTCAAGGAGTGAAAAAGTATGTATAAGTCCCCAAGTGGGAAAGTTTTGTATTTCTTCCCTTTGATGAAATAAAAGAGTTGATTGTGTCATGTTTTAAGTGTTCTTGGTTGGCTGATTGTTGTTAGTAAAGTATGGCAAAGATTGAATGCATTATGGGGTGCATTTGATGAGTTTAAGTTGAAGAGAAAGAAGGTTAAAGACTTCCGCTGAAGAATTGTTGAGTTGGCTGTTTGCATTGGTGCAAACTTATAAGGCCAAAGTGAAAGTGGGTGAAGCTTTATTCACAGAACCATTGTGCTGTCGGGTTACACTTTCACAGAAAATTTCTGGGGAGTTTGAAGGTGTGATAATTCGGGTATCAGAGCTGTGTTTGGTGCACAGTTCAAGTGTATTTGTTGGATAATACACTAAAACTTCTTTCTATCTTAAGTTATTTTCCTGTGAGCAAGTAAGTGGCGCATTATTTTCAGAATATTGCTTTAAAAATGAGTTCTAATGGCATGATGATCGACGAAGAACTACCGGGTACGTTTGATCATCTTGAGGAGTATGGAAGTAATCTTGATGATTTTGTCATAGACATGGGATGTGATGGCCTTGAAAATCCTCTTGTTTCTGAAGATAAGGGTAGGCTAGACCTACTTAAAGGAAGGACATCAGATTGGTTTAAAGAATTTGATGAAATGATAGGTGCAGTCGAGGACAAGGTATCTTATGCAACCTTGTTGAATTGCGAAAACAATGCTGAAGTGACTGAATTGAAGGTGCAATTCAGTGACATAAAGACCATACTAACAAGACATGCGAAGCAAATGTCTGAGGAAGTGGCAAGCATTCGCGGGTTAATCAGTAATGGCATGTTTTTATGAGGAAACATGCATGGAGAAAGCTCAAGTCGAGTCTCCGAGACAAGAATTTACGTTTGTTCCAGAAATGCTAGGGAAATTGAGAATTTCTTGTATGACGTTGAGGCATACTTTGAGGCGAATGGAACTGGTGAAGAACAAAAAGTAACTCCCGCAGGAAATTACCTTGGTAGTGATGCAAAGGTTTGGTGGAGAACTATGCTGCAAGAAGATGAAGCTGCTGGTTATGCCAATCCTATATCATGAAATGACATGAAAGAGGGACTGAGATGTCAGTTCTGGCCGAGGAATGGTGTTTGGTATGTAAGAGAAAGTTTACGTAGGCTGAAAATGACGAGTACACCATAGGCCTATGCTGAAAACTTCCTTGCATTGGTGCAAGAGGTACGTGGCATGAGTGAAGAAGATCAGATGTTCCAATTTCTGGCTGGTGCAAGTTCAAGTGTTATTGCTGAACATAAGAAGCGCAAAATCCAGAGTATCCAGATGGCTATTCAAGTGGTAAGAGGACTTACCAGCTGCACAACGACTGAAGATTTGCAAAGCTGTGAAGGTGAAGCCAAAAGGAAGGAAAAATCTGTAGGAAGTAAGCGCAAGCATGAACCGAAGGAAGATGAATTATTCCCTTCAGCCCGGAAGTATAGGGGATGTTTCATTTACAAAGGTTTACATTTCTCTAGAAGCTGTCCACTCAAAGCACAACTTATGTATCAGTTGGGAATGACTATGGGGGTCATTCTAGAAAGACTCATGAAGGACGAAGTGAAGGTTCAAGGAAGAGACCACGCAGCGAAGTCGTTGCTCACTTCGAAAAAGTAAGAAACTAAGCTAAGAAGAAGAGTAAGTGTTGTTGTAACGATTGGCGACACTTTAATTCCAAAACAAGAGTGTTTGTGGCCTTGTTTTATGTAGCTTTAGTTGTTGGTTGTTGCAAACTCTGTGTGTATAGTTTGGTTGTACAAATTTTTATTTGAGTCTTCAAGTTTGTATATACTTTGCTTTGGTGTAAGCAAGTTGCTTTGTTAATGAAGTTTTAGCTTTCCAAAAGTGATCAAGTGGATGATCAATCATGTAATGGTACATGGTCTTGTTATGTAAGAGCAGTAATGAACAAGGGTGTTTTCGTTTATAAAGTCTTGCCTCTTTATTTATGATAAAATCTAGTTCATGGGAAGATGCTGCAAGTAGCATGCTTAGCCTAACGTATGCTATGGCAAGACAAGTTGAAATCTAATAAGCAAAGCATAGGACAAGGATCCTAGTTGATGTAGAAGTGATGTTGCTTTTTGGGGATTGCAGAATAGCACGACGGCAGATGGGCAGCGACAGTGCAAGAAATACAGCAAGTAAGAAATCACATCATTAGCAAGCATGATTTGGGTGGAACTCATGGCCTTAGATAAAGTCACACACACTTTCCAGGCAATTAGCGATGCAGTTCAAAGAAATATTTGGAGACATATTGGCTTTGAAGGCATATCATATGGACATCTAAAGGGTTAGCTAATGATATGTCCAAGAGATAGTTAGTCACAGTTTTAAATGGGATGTTCAATTTAATAGTTTTGTTGCATGGAAGTTAAGCTAAGAAAACTCACCATTCTAGTTCAGGTATGCAAAATGGCATAAGTATAGAGTTTATACTTGATGGCCACATTCAGAGAAATGAGTTCTTGAATGATGCTTGCATAGTCTGAGGTTGGCGAGGCATGAAGTGTTATATTTGGGTGTCTAATAGAAAGAGAACCCATGTTCACTTTGTGACATGCTTAATGAGGAGCACGGAGAACAATAGTTCAACAGAAAGTTTCCTAACAAAATTGGTTGAAAATGAAGCCAAGTCATTTATAAGTCCTTGTCACGTTAAGTGAGATGCAAGAGGCAAAGTCTAGAAGCGATGGAAATGATCATAGCGATCAAATTGAGAAGAATAATTCAGTGCGTACACTTAGGTGCAAATGATTAATGAGAAATTCAGGCTAAAAGGGAGTTGTCTAAGAAGAATTTTAGATTTGCATTTGGGTATTGATGCATAATTTGAGTAGCTGCGTAAGCGTAGTGCATGACGCCGAGAAGTGGCTCAAGTATATGAGATCAATGGAAAAGAAGTAAAACTAAGTGATGGCATGTGGTACTAGGCATAAAGTTTTGGCAAGAAGGAAGGCCAAACAAGTTTGCAGAATTCTAAGAGTGGCTCAGAAGTGTACAAAGGCCGAAGAACAAGTATATTGGGTATACTTGGTTGCGTTCACCGAGGGAATTGAACGAATTAAGTGGGGGAGGTCTATTACGGTGCTGCAAGTGTCTCATAATGATGGTGCGTCACAGAGTTGTAGGCCAAGTTGGTGTTCATCCATAATGGCGCATTGCGAAGCCATAATAGCGGTATTACTGTACAAACTGTTAAGTGCTGAGAATGGCATGATACCACAGGGCCAATGTATTGCAAGTAAAACACTACATTATAAATATATTTGGCTAAGGAATGAAGCTTATTGGCTGACACAATGAATCTTCATTGAGGGGAGGCAATACAAGGCCAAAGTGACAAATGCAACATGCGATGTTGGCATTAAGGCATATCCGTGGAATTGAGTTGGCCTAAACTCAAGGATGATTCAAGAAGAGTGAAATAGACTAGGAGTTATTCTATGGAATTAGTTCACGGTTGGCTAAAGCTTGAACAATGCAAACAAGTTGGTAATGCAAGAGTTGCATTGCTATTATCAAGCGAATTGGCGTAGTGAAGCATATATGACGCACGAGTAACTAGAGTGATATTCAGGAGCTGGACTTGATGTTTAATTCTTGAGAATTGTTCATGCATGAGTTTAGAATGATAAACATGTAGGGCCAAGGTATCTGAATGTTGGAGCGTGGAAGAATCCAATATGCCAAAATAAGTGGCGCAATACTGCTCAAGTGACGGTTACAAGTCGGTTACGAGCTTCACAAGCATTCCAATGACTCGTGATGGATAGGAGCGGTTAAAAAGGAGTTTATAATCGTAGGAGAAGATTTCTAACTGCCAAAAGTAAAGGTGTTAGACGATTGGCGCAAGTTAAAGGAGAACTGGCCAGTTGGCATAGTAGTTGGCGGTTATGAAACTGCTCCCCAAGACAGATGGCTGTCTCTAGCGTGTGTAACGGTTATGCACGGTTTTTCCAAGTAAAGTTGTTGTATAAATAGTCCCAAGGCATGCGAAATTCGGCAGCCTATCCTGTGTGAGAGTGAGCCTAGCATATGTGAGAGTTAGACTCATAATAGGAGAGTTTTTTTAAGACTGAGACTTGGTTCAAGGAGTGAAAAAGTATGTATAAGTCCCCAAGTGGGAAAGTTTTGTATTTCTTCCCTTTGATGAAATAAAAGAGTTGATTGTGTCATGTTTTAAGTGTTCTTGGTTGGCTGATTGTTGTTAGTAAAGTATGGCAAAGATTGAATGCATTATGGGGTGCATTTGATGAGTTTAAGTTGAAGAGAAAGAAGGTTAAAGACTTCCGCTGAAGAATTTTTGAGTTGGCTGTTTGCATTGGTGCAAACTTATAAGGCTAAAGTGAAAGTGGGTGAAGCTTTATTCACAGAACCATTGTGCTGTCGGGTTACACTTTCGCAGAAAATTTCTGGGGAGTTTGAAGGTGTGATAATTCGGGTATCAGAGATGTGTTTGGTGCACAGTTCAAGTGTATTTGTTGGATAATACACTAAGACTTCTTTCTATCTTAAGTTATTTTCCTGTGAGCAAGTAAGTGGCGCATTATTTTCAGAATATTGCTTTAAAAATGAGTTCTAATGGCATGATGATCGACGAAGAACTACCGGGTACGTTTGATCATCTTGAGGAGTATGGAAGTAATCTTGATGATTTTGTCATAGACATGGGCTGTGATGGCCTTGAAAATCCTCTTGTTTCTGAAGATAAGGGTAGGCTAGACCTACTTAAAGGAAGGATATCAGATTGGTTTAAAGAATTTGATGAAATGATAGGTGCAGTCGAGGACAAGGTATCTTATGCAACCTTGTTGAATTGCGAAAACAATGCTGAAGTGACTGAATTGAAGGTGCAATTCAGTGACATAAAGACCATACTAACAAGACATGTGAAGCAAATGTCTGAGGAAGTGGCAAGCATTCGCGGGTTAATCAGTAATGGCATGTTTTTATGAGGAAACATGCATGGAGAAATCTCAAGTCGAGTCTCCGAGACAAGAATTTACGTTGGTTCCAGAAATGCTAGGGAAATTGAGAATTTCTTGTATGAAGTTGAGGCATACTTTGAGGAGAATGGAACTGGTGAAGAACAAAAAGTAACTCCCGCGGGAAATTACCTTGGTAGTGATGCAAAGGTTTGGTGGAGAACTATGCTGCAAGAAGATGAAGCTGCTGGTTGTGCCAATCCTATATCATGGAATGACATGAAAGAGGGACTGAGATGTCAGTTCTGGCCGAGCAATGGTGTTTGGTATGTAAGAGAAAGTTTACGTAGGCTGAAAATGACGAGTACACCATAGGCCTATGCTGAAAACTTCCTTGCATTGGTGCAATAGGTACGTGGCATAAGTGAAGAAGATCAGATATTCCAATTTCTGGCTGGTGCAAGTTCAAGTGTTATTGCTGAACATAAGAAGCGCAAAATCCAGATGGCTATTCAAGTAGTAAGAGGACTTACCAGCTGCACAACGACTGAAGATTTGCAAAGTTGTGAAGGTGAAGCCAAAAGGAAGGAAAAATCAGAGGCGATGGCTCTCAAGCATGAACCGAAGGAAGATGAATTATTCCCTTCAGCCCGGAAGTATAGGGGATGTTTCATTTACAAAGGTTTACATTTCTCTAGAAGCTGTCCACTCAAAGCACAACTTATGTATCAGTTGGGAATGACTATGGGGGTCATTCTAGCAAGACTCGTGAAGGACGAAGTGAAGGTTCAAGGAAGAGACCACGCAGCGAAGTCGTTGCTCACTTCGAAAAAGTAAGAAACTAAGCTAAGAAGAAGAGTAAGTGTTGTTGTAACGATTGGCGACACTTTAATTCCAAAACAAGAGTGTTTTTGGCCTTGTTTTATGTAGCTTTAGTTGTTGGTTGTTGCAAACTCTGTGTGTATAGTTTGGTTGTACAAATTTTTATTTGAGTCTTCAAGTTTGTATATACTTTTCTTTGGTGTAAGCAAGTTGCTTTGTAAATGAAGTTTTAGCTTTCCAAAAGTGATCAAGTGGATGATCAATCATGTAATGGTACATGGTCTTGTTATGTAAGAGCAGTAATGAACAAGGGTGTTTTCGTTTATAAAGTCTTGCCTCTTTATTTATGATAAAATCTAGTTCATGGGAAGATGATGCAAGTAGAATGCTTAGCCTAACGTATGCTATGGCAAGACAAGTTGAAATCTAATAAGCAAAGCATAAGACAAGGATCCTAGTTGATGTAGAAGTGATGTTGCTTTTTGGGGATTGCAGAATAGCACGACGGCAGATGGGAAGCGACAGTGCAAGCAATACAGCAAGTAAGAAATCACATCATTAGAAAGCATGATTTGGGTGGAACTCATGGCCTTAGATAAAGTCACACACACTTTCCAGAAATTAGCGATGCGGTTCAAAGAAATATTTGGAGACATATTGGCTTTGAAGGCATATCATATGGACATCTAAAGGGTTAGCTAATGATATGTCCAAGAGATAGTTAGTCACAGTTTTAAATGGGATGTTCAATTTAATAGTTTTGTTGCATGGAAGTTAAGCTAAGAAAACTCACCATTCTAGTTCAGGTATGCAAAATGGCATAAGTATAGAGTTTATACTTGATGGCCACATTCAGAGAAATGAGTTCTTGAATGATGCTTGCATAGTCTGAGGTTGGCGAGGCATGAAGTGTTATATTTGGGTGTCTAATAGAAAGAGAACCCATGTTCACTTTGTGACATGCTTAATGAGGAGCACGGAGAACAATAGTTCAACATAAAGTTTCCTAACAAAATTGGTTGAAAATGAAGCCAAGTCATTTATAAGTCCTTGTCACGTTAAGTGAGATGCAAGAGGCAAAGTCTAGAAGCGATGGAAATGATCATAGCGATCAAATTGAGAAGAATAATTCAGTGCGTACACTTAGGTGCAAATGATTAATGAGAAATTCAGGCTAAAAGGGAGTTGTCTAAGAAGAATTTTAGATTTGCATTTGGGTATTGATGCATAATTTGAGTAGCTGCGTAAGCGTAGTGCATGACGCCGAGAAGTGGCTCAAGTATATGAGATCAATGGAAAAGAAGTAAAACTAAGTGATGGCATGTGGTACTAGGCATAAAGTTTTGGCAAGAAGGAAGGCCAAACAAGTTTGCAGAATTCTAAGAGTGGCTCATAAGTGTACAAAGGCCGAAGAACAAGTATATTGGGTATACTTGGTTGCGTTCACCGAGGGAATTGAACGAATTAAGTGGGGGAGGTCTATTACGGTGCTGCAAGTGTCTCATAATGATGGTGCGTCACAGAGTTGTAGGCCAAGTTGGTGTTCATCCATAATGGCGCATTGCGAAGCCATAATAGCGGTATTACTGTACAAACTGTTAAGTGCTGAGAATGGCATGATACCACAGGGCCAATGTATTGCAAGTAAAACACTACATTATAAATATATTTGTCTAAGGAATGAAGCTTATTGGCTGACACAATGAATCTTCATTGAGGGGAGGCAATACAAGGCCAAAGTGACAAATGCAACATGCGATGTTGGCATTAAGGCATATCCGTGGAATTGAGTTGGCCTAAACTCAAGGATGATTCAAGAAGAGTGAAATAGACTAGGAGTTATTCTATGGAATTAGTTCACGGTTGGCTAAAGCTTGAACAATGCAAACAAGTTGGTAATGCAAGAGTTGCATTGCTATTATCAAGCGAATTGGCGTAGTGAAGCATATATGACGCACGAGTAACTAGAGTGATATTCAGGAGCTGGACTTGATGTTTAATTCTTGAGAATTGTTCATGCATGAGTTTAGAATGATAAACATGTAGGGCCAAGGTATCTGAATGTTGGAGCGTGGAAGAATCCAATATGCCAGAATAAGTGGCGCAATACTGCTCAAGTGACGGTTACAAGTCGGTTACGAGCTTCACAAGCATTCCAATGACTCGTGATGGATAGGAGCGGTTAAAAAGGAGTTTATAATCGTAGGAGAAGATTTCTAACTGCCAAAAGTAAAGGTGTTAGACGATTGGCGCAAGTTAAAGGAGAACTGGCCAGTTGGCATAGTAGTTGGCGGTTATGAAACTGCTACCCGAGACAGATGGCTGTCTCTAGCGTGTGTAACGGTTATGCACGGTTTTTCCAAGCAAAGTTGTTGTATAAATAGTCCTAAGGCATGCGAAATTCGGCATCCTATCCTGTGTGAGAGTGAGCCTAGCATATGTGAGAGTTAGACTCATAATAGGAGAGTTTTTTTAAGACTGAGACTTGGTTCAAGGAGTGAAAAAGTATGTATAAGTCCCCAAGTCGGAAAGTTTTGTATTTCTTCCCTTTGATGAAATAAAAGAGTTGATTGTGTCATGTTTTAAGTGTTCTTGGTTGGCTGATTGTTGTTAGTAAAGTATGGCAAAGATTGAATGCATTATGGGGTGCATTTGATGAGTTTAAGTTGAAGAGAAAGAAGGTTAAAGACTTCCGCTGAAGAATTTTTGAGTTGGCTGTTTGCATTGGTGCAAACTTATAAGGCTAAAGTGAAAGTGGGTGAAGCTTTATTCACAGAACCATTGTGCTGTCGGGTTACACTTTCGCAGAAAATTTCTGGGGAGTTTGAAGGTGTGATAATTCGGGTATCAGAGATGTGTTTGGTGCACGATTCAAGTGTATTTGTTGGATAATACACTAAGACTTCTTTCTATCTTAAGTTATTTTCCCGAGCAAGTAAGTGGCGCATTATTTTCGAATATTGCTTTAAAAATGAGTTCTAATGGCATGATGATCGACGAAGAACTACCGGGTACGTTTGATCATCTTGAGGAGTATGGAAGTAATCTTGATGATTTTTTCATAGACATGGGCTGTGATGGCCTTGAAAATCCTCTTGTTTCTGAAGATAAGGGTAGGCTAGACCTACTTAAAGGAAGGACATCAGATTGGTTTAAAGAATTTGATGAAATGATAGGTGCAGTCGAGGACAAGGTATCTTATGCAACCTTGTTGAATTGCGAAAACAATGCTGAAGTGACTGAATTGAAGGTGCAATTCAGTGACATAAAGACCATACTAACAAGACATGTGAAGCAAATGTCTGAGGAAGTGTCAAGCATTCGCGGGTTAATCAGTAATGGCATGTTTTTATGAGGAAACATGCATGGAGAAATCTCAAGTCGAGTCTCCGAGACAAGAATTTACGTTGGTTCCAGAAATGCTAGGGAAATTGAGAATTTCTTGTATGAAGTTGAGGCATACTTTGAGGAGAATGGAACTGGTGAAGAACAAAAAGTAACTCCCGCGGGAAATTACCTTGGTAGTGATGCAAAGGTTTGGTGGAGAACTATGCTGCAAGAAGATGAAGCTGCTGGTTGTGCCAATCCTATATCATGGAATGACATGAAAGAGGGACTGAGATGTCAGTTCTGGCCGAGCAATGGTGTTTGGTATGTAAGAGAAAGTTTACGTAGGCTGAAAATGACGAGTACACCATAGGCCTATCTGAAAACTTCCTTGCATTGGTGCAATAGGTACGTGGCATAAGTGAAGAAGATCGGATATTCCAATTTAGGGTGGTGCAAGTTCAAGTGTTATTCTTTGAACATAAGAAGCGCAAAATCCAGATGGCTATTCAAGTAGTAAGAGGACTTACCAGCTGCACAACGACTGAAGATTTGCAAAGTTGTGAAGGTGAAGCCAAAAGGAAGGAAAAATCTGTAGGCAGTAAGCTCAAGCATGAACCGAAGGAAGATGAATTATTCCCTTCAGCCCGGAAGTATAGGGGATGTTTCATTTACAAAGGTTTACATTTCTCTAGAAGTCTGTCCACTCAAAGCACAACTTATGTATCGGTTGGGAATGACTATGGGGTCATTCTAGCAAGACTCGTGAAGGACGAAGTGAAGGTTCAAGGAAGAGACCACGCAAATGAAGTCGTTGCTCACTTCGAAAAAGTAAGAAACTAAGCTAAGAAGAAGAGTAAGTGTTGTTGTAACGATTGGCGACACTTTAATTCCAAAACAAGAGTGTTTTTGGCCTTATTTTATGTAGCTTTAGTTGTTGGTTGTTGCAAACTCTGTGTGTATAGTTTGGTTGTACAAATTTTTATTTGAGTCTTCAAGTTTGTATATACTTTTCTTTGGTGTAAGCAAGTTGCTTTGTAAATGAAGTTTTAGCTTTCCAAAAGTGATCAAGTGGATGATCAATCATGTAATGGTACATGGTCTTGTTATGTAAGAGCAGTAATGAACAAGGGTGTTTTCGTTTATAAAGTCTTGCCTCTTTATTTATGATAAAATCTAGTTCATGGGAAGATGATGCAAGTAGAATGCTTAGCCTAACGTATGCTATGGCAAGACAAGTTGAAATCTAATAAGCAAAGCATAAGACAAGGATCCTAGTTGATGTAGAAGTGATGTTGCTTTTTGGGGATTGCAGAATAGCACGACGGCAGATGGGAAGCGACAGTGCAAGCAATACAGCAAGTAAGAAATCACATCATTAGCAAGCATGATTTGGGTGGAACTCATGGCCTTAGATAAAGTCACACACACTTTCCAGGCAATTAGCGATGCAGTTCAAAGAAATATTTGGAGACATATTGGCTTTGAAGGCATATCATATGGACATCTAAAGGGTTAGCTAATGATATGTCCAAGAGATAGTTAGTCACAGTTTTAAATGGGATGTTCAATTTAATAGTTTTGTTGCATGGAAGTTAAGCTAAGAAAACTCACCATTCTAGTTCAGGTATGCAAAATGGCATAAGTATAGAGTTTATACTTGATGGCCACATTCAGAGAAATGAGTTCTTGAATGATGCTTGCATAGTCTGAGGTTGGCGAGGCATGAAGTGTTATATTTGGGTGTCTAATAGAAAGAGAACCCATGTTCACTTTGTGACATGCTTAATGAGGAGCACGGAGAACAATAGTTCAACATAAAGTTTCCTAACAAAATTGGTTGAAAATGAAGCCAAGTCATTTATAAGTCCTTGTCACGTTAAGTGAGATGCAAGAGGCAAAGTCTAGAAGCGATGGAAATGATCATAACGATCAAATTGAGAAGAATAATTCAGTGCGTACACTTAGGTGCAAATGATTCATGAGAAATTCAGGCTAAAAGGGAGTTGTCTAAGAATAATTTTAGATTTGCATTTGGGTATTGATGCATAATTTGAGTAGCTGCGTAAGCGTAGTGCACGACGCCGAGAAGTGTCTCAAGTATATGAGATCAATGGAAAAGAAGTAAAACTAAGTGATGTCATGTGGTACTAGGCATAAATTTTTGGCAAGAAGGAAGGCCAAACAAGTTTGCTGAATTCTGAGAGTGGCTCAGAAGTGTACAAAGGCCGAAGAACAAGTATATTGGGTATACTTGGTTGCGTTCACCGAGGGAATTGAACGAATTAAGTGGGGGAGGTCTATTACGGTGCTGCAAGTGTCACATAATGATGGTGCGTCATAGAGTTGCAGGCCAAGTTGGTGTTCAGCCATAATGGCGCATTGCGAAGCCATAATAGCGGTATTACTGTACAAACTGTTAAGTGCTGAGAATGGAATGATCCCACAGGGCCAATGTATTGCAAGTACAACACTACATTATAAAGATATTTGTCTAAGGAATGAAGCTTATTGGCCGACACAATGAATCTTCATTGAGGGGAGGCAAGACAAGGCCAAAGTGACAAATGCAACATGCGATGTTGGGATTAAGGCATATCCGTGGAATTGAGTTGTCCTAAACTTAAGGATGATGCAAGAAGAGTGAAATAGACTAGGAGTTAGTCTATGGAATTAGTTCACGGTTGTCTAAAGCTTGAACAATGCAAACAAGTTGGTAATGCAAGAGTTGCATTGCTATTATCAAGCGAATTGGCGTAGTGAAGCATATATGACTCACGAGTAACTAGAGTGATCTTCAGGAGCTGGCCTTGATGTTTAATGCTTGAGAATTTTTCGTGCATGAGTTTATAATGATAAGCATGTAGGGCCAAGGTAGCTGAATGTTGGAGCGTGGAAGAATCCAATATGCCAGAATAAGTGGCGCAATACTGCTCAAGTGACGGTTACAAGTCGGTTACGAGCTTCACAAGCATGCCAATGACTCGTGATGGAGAGGAGCGGTTAAAAAGGAGTTTATAATCGTAGGAGAAGAGTTATAACTTCCAAAAGTAAAGGTGTTAGATGATTGGCACAAGTTAAAGGAGAACTGGCCAGTTGGCATAGTAGTTGGCGGTTATGAAACTGCTCCCCGAGACAGATGGCTGTCTCTAGCGTGTGTAACGGTTATGCACGGTTTTTCCATGCAAAGCTGTTATATAAATAGTCCTAAGGCATGCGAAATTTGGCAGCCTATCCTGTGTGAGAGTGAGCCTAGCATATGTGAGTGTTAGACTCATAATAGGAGAGTTTTTGTAAGACTTAGACTTGGTTCAAGGAGTGAACAAGTATGTATAAGTCCCCAAGTTGGAAAGTTTTGTATTTATTTCCTTTGATGCAATAAAAGAGTTGATTGTGTCATGTTATAATTGTTATTGGTTGGCTGATTGTTGTTAGTAAAGTACGGAAAAAATTGAATGCATTATGGGGTGCATTTGATGAGTTTAAGTTGAAGATAAAGAAGGTTAAAGACTTCCGCTGAAGAATTATTGAGTTGGCTGTTTGCATTGGTGCAAACTTATAAGGTTGAAGTGCAAGTGGGTGAAGCTTTATTCACAGAACCATTGTGCTTCCGGGTTACACTTTCGCAGAAAATTTCTGGGGAGTTTGAAGATGTGACACAAACTTAGGTTTCAGGGCCAAAAGTCGTGAGGTGACTTTAGACGGCCAGGATTTGCTCATGGGATTGAAGGACAACCATTGATTGTTGCACGCCTTCACTTTAGTATCCGCGAGAGGAAGGAAGGCATGGTGGCACGACATGAGGGGCCATGGTAAGATGTGTTTGGCATGGCGCGACTAGCTTGGCTAGGTGCGTGACCAAGCTAGGGTTTTGGACCAAAGGCCGTGAGGATACCTTAGGCAGCCAGAATTTGCTCTTGGGATTGAAGGGAAACCGTTGATTGTTGAACGCCTTCAGTTTGGTTGCCACGAGGGGAAGACCAGCATGGTGGCGCGACATGAGGGACCATGCGCGGCTAGCTTGGATAAGTGCGTGACCAAGCTAGGTTTTTGGTCCAAAGTCATGAGGAGACCTTAGGTGGCCAGGATTTGCTCCTGGGATAGAAGGGCATCCGTTGATTGTTGCACGCCTTCACTTTGGTAGCCGCGAGGGGAAGGCCATCATGGTGGCGCGGCATGAGGGGCCATAGCGAGTTATATTTGGCATGACGCGGCTAACTTGGCTAGGTGCGTGACCAAGCTAGGGTTTTGGACCAAAGTCATGAGGATATCTTAGGCGGCCAGGATTTGCTCCTGGGATTGAAGGTAAACCGTTGATTATTGCACGCCTTCACTTTGGTATCCACGAGGGGAATGCCAGCATGGTGGCGCAGATGGGGGGCCATGACGAGATGTATTTGGCATGGCGCGTTCGGTGTGGCTGACATGATTTTCCATTGGCACAGAGGTGCGGCTAGTATGTTTGGCATGCATTGGCGCGGTTGGTGTGGCTGGGATGATTTTCCATTGGCATAGAGGTGTGGCTAGAATGGTTGGCATGCCTTGGCGCGGTTGGTGTGGGTGACATGATTTTTCATTGGGACAGAGGTGCGGATAGCATGGTTGGCATGCCTTGGCGTGGTTAGTGTGGCTAACATGATTTTCATTGGCACAGAGGTGCGGCTAGCATGGTTGGCATGCTTTGGCGCGGTTGGTGTATCTGGCGTGATTTGACATTAGCACAGAGGTGCGGCTAGCATGGTTGGCATGCCTTGGCGCGGTTGGTGTGGCTGGCATGATTTTCCATTGGCACAGAGATGCGACTTTCCTGGTTGGCATGCCTTGGCGCGGTTGGTGTGGCTGGCATGATTTTCCATTGGCACAGAGGTGCGGCTAGCATGGTTGGAATGCGTTGGAGCGGTTGGTGTGGCCGGCATGATTTTCCATTGGCACATAGGTGCGGCTAGCATGGTTGGCATGCTTTGGCGCGGTTGGTGTGGCTGACATGATTTTCCATTGTCACAGAGGTGCGGCTAGCATGGTTGGCATGCCTTGGTGCGGTTGGTGTGGCTGGAATTATTTTCCATTGGCACAGAGGTGCGGCTAGCATGGTTGGCATGCTTTGGCGCGGTTGGTGTGGCTGGCACGATTTTCCATTGGCACATGTGGGAATTAGGGTTTGGCTTGTCGTAACCCTAATTTGAAAAAGATACCCCGGTAATTATTTAGAGACACATTAAAGACATTTCAATAAATGCGCCTAGTAAATGCTTTTATTACTTAAATGTTGTGACGTCACAGTCTGATAGGGTTTAGTGTTTTACGATTTTAACCCTAAGCTAAAAACAATCATTAACACGGGCGTTCAAGAGCAACGCGAGCCCCTTTATCTATAAACGCACGTCCTGTTGAAGTGCCTGCGCCGGATGTTAAAAGTATTCCTAGTCATCTCCCTCTTGGGTTGACGTGACTCTTATGATGGCCGATACGTTAGTATCTTGAGGAAATAGGTATCTCTTGCCGAGTTATAAACACGTATGTCTGAGCCTTACGAGAACCTTTTGACTTTTTATCAAATAAACAGTGGTAAAAGGATAGGAGGTCGGCTTCTTCCAGCTCTTCCGGTATCTTTCCCTGAAGGTGGAGTAGCAACGTCTCTGGTGATGGCTAGAGCTATCATACTTGAAAAAATGTTGGGGTGGCGCAAGCGGCTCTGGTTCTGGTGAATGTAGGTGTATCGAGCAGAGATGGCGCGGTTTTGATCACGGAGTGCTGGAGCCATGGTGTTGTTTCGAAGGGTGAGGATGACACTTCTTTGGCTGGTTGTGGAGCGGAGAATATGGCACTAGAAGGGTGCAAGATATTAGCGCTAAATTGGCTTGGAATGGGTGCTGGATTGACATGGCGCGGACTTGTTCTTGCGGGCCCAATTGCCTCTTTCCATACGTATCTCAAATAGGAAATCCTTTCCTTATTCAAATTCCAAAAAAATGTTATGCTTATGAAAGAGGTTGTCTCCCTTTTTTCATCTCGTATCTTTGTTATCACGTCCTGGTGTTAGCGTTAGCGTGGTAGCAATAAAGTGGGAAAGAATATTCCATCTATGTACTCCATCATTTCTCTTTCAATTTTTTCTCTTGTTTTCTCGTGTTGGTGCAAACCCTAGCCATAGGCATGCCTTCCATAAATCTGTAGAAATTTTATCTTTTGAACTAGTGTAAACCCTAACCATGGGTATGCCTTTCATAAACTTGTAGAAATACTTCATCATAAACAATTCATCTACGAATATCACTATAGTAACGTCGGCTACCTCATGAATAGTGACGGGTAATCATTATTATGCAAAGTAGGCACGTACGGGTAGGTGACTGTTTTTTTTTTTTTTTGGAAAGGCAAACAAAGCGCATGGTTTATGGTTTGATTTCCAGGATTTCTTGGGTTGATAGACAAATGTTACCTTGAGGGTTTTGGATTATTCCTTTGGAATGAATTTTTTTGGAATGAATTTTTTTGGGAATGATGTTATCTTGGTTACGATTGCAAGTGACGCAAACATCCCAGGAAAACCGTGGAACCGTGTGTTGGTAGATGACATGGGGTGAAACATAACATGGCTATCGGTTTTATCATTCCCGTGAAAACTTGAAATAGAAAACCATGTATCTTGTCTAGGTAAGACTTACTCGGTTTTTCAGGTGAAAAAGCGGGGGTCTAACAACCTCACCCAATATTTCGATTAGCAATCTGTATGGACAACTCCGAGTTGTTTTCTAGAGAATCAACTAGACAGTTAGACTCAATCAATAGAAAATACTCAAGGAGTTATTATCTCAATCTCTCAATTTGATTTACTTAAGCAAATGTGATTCGCGAGTCTAATCAAAGAGAGATAACTTGGATGGTGCCAAAGACCAATATCCAAGTGTCAATCAATTTAAATCAACAACCAATAAGGTCGGATATTCTAATTGGTTGAACAACGCACAACTTGTATTATTTAAATTATATAACAAAATATAATGCGGAAAAGAAATAACACAGACACCATAATTTTGTTAACGAGGAAACCGAAAATGCAGAAAAACCCTGGGACTTAGTCCAGATTAAATATACACTGTATTAAGCTGCTACATACACTAGCCTACTCAAAATTAACTTCAGTTTGGACTGTATTTGAACCCAAATCAATCTCAGACCGATCCAAGGTACAGTTATGCTCCTATGCCTCTGATCCCAGCAGGATACTTTGCACTTGATTCCCTTAGCTGATCTCACCCATAACTAAGAGTTGCTACGACCCAAAGTCGAAGACTTTAGCAAACAAATATGTTTTACACATAAAAGTCCACAAGATAGATAAATCCGTCTCCCATGAATAAACCTATGAGTTTTGTTCCGTATTTTGGTAAATAAGGGTGAACAGGAACCAAACAATAAAACAAGACTTATATTCCCGAAGGACATCTCAGTTTTATTAATCACCTCATAATAGTCTTAATCGATGCAACGAAAAATGATATTGTGGAATCACAAACGATGAGACAAAGATGTTTGTGATTACTTTTATATCTTGCCTATCGCAGATAGAAATCTCAAGCCAATTATTACAATTGTACTCGCACGATAGAAATAGCAATATCAGATCACACAACTACAAGAAAAGTAGTATCGGTCTGTATTCACAATCCCAATGAAGTCTTTAAGTCATTAACCTGGTTTTAAAAGAAGAAAACCAAAGGTTAAAGGAGAATCGACTCTAGCTTAGCAAACTAGTATCACATAGAATGTGTGGGGATTAGGTTTCCCAGTTTCTAGAGTTCTCCCTTATATAATATTTCAAATCAGGGTTTGCAATCAATGTTAGCTTAGTAATAAACAATATTCACCGTTAGATGAAAACCTGATTAGATACAATCTAATATCTCTTAGCCGTTAGATAGAAAACTTAGCTTGCCATACACACATGTACTTGACGATTTTGGGTATGTGTAACCGCACCAAAACGTGTACAATAGTTGGTTCAATACTAGTCAACCAAATGGCATATCAACCATATTCTTCTTCACCATAAGTAGTCCAAATGACTCAAATGAACTAATTAGAGAGTTGTTCAATTGCTATGAGATCTTATGTACTAAACAAGATACAATTGAAGCAAAAATGATGTGATTCACTCGAATCGATTCATAAACTATAAATCCACGGTTTGCAATAGCATTCCTTAGATAATTTAGATAACTTCACGAACATAGTTTTTAGACATAACCACTCAAGTTTGCGGACTCAAGTTAACCGGTTGGAGTTCACAAACTCCAGCAAAAATTATTGGGTTCGAGAACTTCCGTCAGTTCGTGGATTGAAACTGAGCTACAACTCCAGCAGAAATTCTCGGGTTCAAGAACTACGCACGTTCACGGACTGGGTTGACTGCTCAAGTTCCGGTTTTCACAAGATCAACAAAGGTCGCAAACTTCGGTTCAAGTGCTAAGGACTTATACATATATGTGTTACCATAATTATGTTTATATCCCCTTGTGGTTATATTGTTTATACTCTCATTTCAACCATTGAAACATTCTCAGAGGATATCATCACAAACTAGTTTTCGTCAGAGCAATTTCCAAAGTGATTGAAACATAACATGACTTTCGTAACTAGGCAAAGATGAACTTGACTAAAGCGAAAGCTTTACCAACACACATTTCGAGAAATAAATAAGAGATATACTCAGATCGAAATGTCACATGTGTATCTTCTTAGTCTATATAGTAATACGACTTTTGTCTCAAGATAGGAGATAAAGTAGATAAACTTTTGGGTGATAGATAAGTTCAAGTCTCCACATATGTTTTAGTCGATGAAGATCCACTGGTTCCTTGAGTAGTCCTTCGTCTTGTATGATGATTGCCATGGAGTTCTTGAGCTCAACTACACTTTCTATCCTAGTCCGAGACCTTAGCTATAACATACTAGAATCAAGACTTTATAATTTTGATTACTAACATTAAAAAACATGCTTGAGATAGCAACGCATGAGATTTCGACCGAGCAATGCTCTAACATCAGGTCTCCTGATACAAAGGGAACTTTCCGGGTGTAAGACCGAGTTTTATGGGAAGCACCACCGTGATTGTGCAAAGTCCCCAGTCGTCTCATCTGATAATCGAGTCTTCGATCCCCGGTTGGATCGTTCGCTTTTAATCTCTAGTCAGTCCCCAGTTATCCCTTGCCGTGTCAATACTGATAATCAGATCGCCTGGTAACTGAGTCATCAATCCCTAAACGGATTTCGCCTGCTTCTACCATCTTGATGTCTGGGTCGAAGCATGACATCGATAGTCAAAAATTGACATTGTAACAGAAAGATCAACCTCCCACACTATGGTCGCCAATTATTTGTGGGTGAAAATGGTTTCTTCTGATTTCTGTAATTTCGGGTGTGCAGGTGAGAAACGAATTTAAACCCTAAAGAATGTACTGCAAGGGAGTACTTTAGATTCGAGAGATCAATTTGTACAAGTCCGGCCTAAACCAAGAAATGGCCATTCCAGACTTGCTTCGGTCACAAAGTGAAGGAAAATGGGTTGGTTTTGGGGAGGGAAGCAAGGAAAGTGATGAGACCAGAATAGTTGATTCTAGAAGAGTAGTTGTGTTACGACTTGTATCATAAAGTGGGAAGCTAACATATGGAAATCTAGTAAACGTTTTTTGAGTAGTGTATGTTCCTGACCTGAACTTGTTGTTCGGTGGAACTAGGTAAGACCTATTTATACAAATCGAAGTGAAACGTACTCTGCTCTCATTAAGGAATGGAAAAATGGGTGAGTAAATGGGAGGAGGTGATAACTGTTAACGCATGGAATTGATGTTCCATAAAAATGAGCATTTTACCATTAACTTCCTGTATTTATTAACCGCCTCATCCTTATGACACTTCCTTATGATGGGCGTAGTGTACGCCGCACGCTGTAAACCGCCAAACCAATACCGAAAGAGGATCCCCCAGTTTGTGATATGTGTTGATGTCTCGAATATTTTTGTGGAAAACATGTAGCATATTGTTGTTGCCTAGAAAGTCAAGTTTTGGAGACTTGCTAGCTTGATGACCTTCGACGGTCGAGATTTTACATCTTAAAATGAAAGGTAGCTATTGAACTTCGCATGCTTTCGTTTTGGTGGACGCATAGGGAAGGCCAGCATGGTGGGGCGACAAGGTTGGCATGCCGTTGGCACGGCATGCCTTGGCGCGGTTTGGCGTGGCCAAACTAGGGTTTCGGGCCAAAGGTTACCATGCGTTGTCTGGTAACCTTAGACGGCTAGGATTTGCTCATGGGTTTGAAGGGCGACTGTTGATTATCGCACGCCTTCGTTTTGGTATCCGTATGGCATGGCATTCCTTGGCGCAGTTTAGCGTGGCCAAACTAGGGTTTCGGTCCAAAGGTTACCATGCGTTGTCTGGTAATCTTAGACGACTTGGATTTGTTCCTAGGATTGAAGGGCGACCGTTGATTATCGTACGCCTTCATTTTGGTAGCCGTATAGGGAAGGAAAGCGTGGTGGCACGGCTATGTCGGCATGCTATTGGCATGGCATGCCTTGGAGCGGTTTGGCATGGACAAACTAGGGTTTCGGGTCAAAGGTTACCATGTGTTGCTTGGTAACCTTGGACGAATAGGATTTTCTTATGTGATTGAAGGGAGATCATTGATTTTCTTACGCCTTCGTTTTGGTAGCTGTATAAGGAAGTCCCGTATGGTGGCGCGGCTAGGTTAACATGGGGCCATGGAAATGTGCGTTTGACATGGCACGGTGGGGGCCAAGGGCTTGGCATGGGCGGTTTGGCTTGGCATGACGGAGCCAAGGGATTGAAATTCCATGGGCGCATGGTGCGGCTAGCATGGCTAGGGCCGAGGCAAGGTGAGGTTTGGCTTGGCATGGTGGGGACAAGGGTTTGGCATAGATGGTTTGGCTTGGCATGGTGGGTCCAAGGGTTGACATGCCATGGGCGCATGGTGCAGATAGTATGGCTAGGGCCAAGGCAAGGTGCGGTTCGGCTTGGCATGGTGGGTCCAAGGGTTTGGCGTGACCAAGCTAGGATCATGACCAAGCTAGGGTTTTGGGTCAAAGGTTACCATGTGTTACCTGGTAACCTTGGACGGCTAGGATTTGCTCTTGTGATTGAAGGGCGACCGTTGATTATCGCACGCCTTCGTTTTGGTATTCAGCGTTGTGCATGGCGTGTTAGGATGACAAGCATGGTTGGCATGCTTTAGTGTGGAGATATGGAGGGCATGGCTTGCCATTGGCACGGGGGTGCGACTGGCATGGTTGGCATGCCATGGCGCGGTGGGTGTGGCTGTAATGGCTTGCCATTGGAACAGGGGTACAAATAACATGGTAGGCATGCCTTGGTGCGGTGAGTATGGATGGCACGACTTTCCATTAGCACAGGGGTGCGGCTAGCATGGTTGGCATGCCTTGGCGCAACGGGTGTGGCTGGCACGGCTTTCCATTAGCATAGGGGTGCGGCTAGCATGGTTGGCATGCCTTGGTGCGGTAGATGTGGCTCCCATTGTTTGCCATTGGCACTGTGGTGCGGATGGCATGGTGGCATACCTTGGCGCGGGTAGATGTGGCTGGCACGGCTTTCCGTTGGCACATGGGTGCGTCTAGGATGGTTGGAATGCCTTGGCGCAGTGGATGTGGCTGGCACGGTTTGCCATTGGCACATGTGGCATGGAAATTAGGGTTTTGGCCTATCGAAACCCTAATTTGTAATTAAAAAAAGGTACCCTGGTAATTTTCTCGCAAATAAATACATTCAGTGGAGACATTATTACTCAAATTATGTGACATCACTGTCCAACTAGGGTTTTAATATTTTAACCCTAAGCTAAAAACCACCATCAACAGTAAGATATAAAAAGTAATCACAAAGCTCTTCATCTCATTCTTGGTGATTCCATAATAACTTGTTCTACTACCATATAGTTAAGTTATTGTGAGGTGATTTATATTTCTAGACTGTTCTTCGGGAATATAAGAACGTATTATCAATTGGTTCCTGTTCACCTTGATTTATCAAAAGACGGAACAAAAACTTCATAAGCACTTTGGTGGGAGACAGATTTATCTATCAGAATAGACTTTTCTATGGGAGACAGATTTGTTTATAAGTCTTCGACTTTGGATCGTAGTAACTCTTAGTTGTGGGTGAGATCAACTAAGGGAGTCATGTGCGTAAATTCATGCTGGGATTCAGCGGTGGAAGGAACGCGACTATACCTTAATCGGTGTGATACTTGGTTAGGGCTCAACTACATCCCAGTCCGAAGTTAACCTTGTAATAGGCTAGTGTCTGTAGCGGCTTAATATAGTATGGTGTTCAAATTTGGATTAGGTCCTGGGGTTTTTCTGCATTTGTGGTTTTCTCGTTAACAAAACTTCTAGTGTCTGTGTTATTTATTTTCTGCATTATATTTGTTTATATAATTGAAATATCACAGGTTGTGTGTAGATCAATCAATTGGTAAATCCAACCTTTGGTTGTTGATTGAAATTGATTGACACTTGAACATTGGTCTTTGGTACCGTTCAAGTTGTTTCTCAGAATATTCAGGCTCACGGATTCCTATCTGTTTGATTTGCTGATTAATCTGAAAAATAGAGATATAACGCTTGAATATATTTCCTTGATTGAGTCTGACTGTCTAGTTGATTCTCCAGGAATTATATTGGAGTTATTCCATACTTATTGCCGAACGAAATATTGGGTGTGGTTATTTGAACCCTGATTTTTCAATTGGTATCAGAGCAGGCAAACACTTTAAAGACCTCATAAGTCTATGTTTGTAGCAATATGACTCTATGGACACTAAAGTCTCTATAAACGCTTCACCAGGATTATATTTACTCAACTCCGAGTGTGTTCTAGAAACCATCGATGTGGTTGAGCGTTTTGATCTAGAAAAAATCATCAAAAACATTTGTCGAGAGAAACAATGATTGATGAGGAAAATTGATGGTCTTCATTGCGAAATTTATATCAAAAACTCTGATTCTTCGAGAATGTTCTGAAGAGCTAGTTAATATCCATAAGAAGTTGGATGAACAAATCCGGATCAATTTTGATCTTGTTGCATAAATTGCAAAAAATAAGCATTTGAAGTCTGTCAAAGTATCTTCAATAGATTTGAGAATCTCCTTTAATTCTTCCCTGAAGAATTGTCGTAAGTCAGGAGATAAGCGAGGTTTAGGCTTTGTGAAACTTGATGTGACTCAGAACTTCTCAGATGAGTTTAAAGATGTTGGTACATGTATGTTTTGTGGTTCTCGTGATCATTTTCAACATAGATGTACACCTTTCAAGAAAAGTTTAAAGGTTGCTAGTGATTTTCACAAGAAATATGGACAACTATTCACTGCTCTAAAAAGGTGTACAAATCTAACAAGAAAACCCAAATGGGATAGTAGTGTTAGTATGGGATCCTTTTATATAAAATCAACATCACCCTTTCACTGGTTCCTTGATAGTGGATGTACGTAGACGACATATGATTGGAGATCTTTCGTGGTTTCTGAATTTAAGCGATTTTGAAGGAGATGGGAGTTGTTGCTACATAAGAAAGAAGGGGACGATCAAACTAGCCGGCATTCCTGAAATCCATGATGTAATATACGTTAAAGGTATGACTGCTAATATTCTTTATGTTAGTCAAATTTGTGACAAGACTGGAAAAGTGACATTGTAGACAAGACTGGAAAAGTAATTTTTCAGGGAACTTGTGGTAAAAATAACTATTATCTCTTAGATACCCAGTTTAGTAATTATTGCAATTTGACTAAGGTGGAATCTACACATCTTTGGCATGAACGTTTTGGTCACATCAATTACCTCCTTTGAACTAAGATCATCAACAAAGAACTTGTTAGAGGTGTTCCCAAAATCAATGCTAAGATTGATGGTGTTTGTGGTGCCTGTCAAAAGGGTAAACAAACGAAAGTTCAACATATATCATCTCGGTCATATTCAACAACTTACTGTTGCTGGTAAGAAGTATGCTTTAGTTATGGTAGATGATTACACCATATTCACTTGGGTAGCATTTTTAGCTCATAAGAATGAAACCCTTGGTGAATTTAAGATTATTGTTAATAGAATACAGAACGAATAGGGTCGCAAGCTAAAGAAAATTAGAAGCAACCGTGGAACTGAATTCAAGGACACTAAGGTGTTTGAATTTTTTGAAAAACTGGAGATTATTTAACAATACTCACTACCCATTACTCCACAAGCAAATGGAGTTGCAGAATGGAAGAATAGGAATATTCAGGAAATGGCAAGGGTAATGCTCTATAAAAAAATATTACCGTTAAAGTTTTGGGAAGAAGCTGTTTTTACAGCATACTACTTGATCAACCGTGTCTATCTACGGTCAAAGACCCTAAATACTCCTTATGAGTTGTGGTATGGTAAGAAGCCCAACTTACATTATCTCAAAGTGTTTGGAAGTAAGTGCTACATTTTGAAAGATTGTGAACAGAAAGAGAAATTTGATTCTAAAAATGACGAAGGTATCTTTCTTGGCTATGCATCTGACAATCGTGATTTTCGATTATTTAATCTCATAACCCAAGTTATGATGAAATCAACAGATGCTATCATTGATGATCTGAGAAATTTTTGTCATGATAACTCTCCTGCTGAATTTCCTCTAACGGAGACAATTGAGAAAGTCAAAGAAATCCCAGAATCAGCAGAAGTTGTTCCAACAGTTTCTGATCCTGACGTTTCTAGTGATGAGGAGAAAAGCCCTAGTCAGGCTATTCTTGTAGAATAAGAGCGTGCTCCTCCACGACACCTCTGGGTTCATAGGAATCATGATACTAACAGTATTATTGGAGGAAAATATTCTACGGCTAATACGAGATGACAACTTCAAAATATTTGCAAATTTGGTTGTTATCTATTGCAAGTAGAACCAAAAAATATTAATGAAGCTCTTAGTGATCCCTTCTAGGTGAATGCAATGCGTGAAGAGTTAAACCAATTTCAAAGATAATATGTATGGGAGATTGTACATTGTCCCTCCAATATCAATATTGATGGTACCAAATGGATATTCAAGAACAAGTTAAACGAATTATGCTTATCAGAAATAAAGCCATACTTGTCGCTTAGGGATATTTACAAATTAAAGGTATCAACTTTGACGAAACCTTTGCTCTTGTGGCACGCCTTGAGTCCATTCGATTGTTATTAGGTCATGTTTGTTTTCTCAAGATTAAGCTATTTCAAATGGACATAAAATCTGCATTCCTAAATAGATGTTTAAAAGAAGAGGTCTATGTTTCTCAACCTAAAGGATTTGAAAGTCCAGACTTTCAAGATCATGTCTTTAATCTCAAAAAGAAATTATATGGATTAAAACAAGCACCTCGTGCCTGGTTCAAAAAACTAACTACTTCTCTTATTAGGAAAGGTTTTTCTATAGATGAAGGTGATAAAACACTGTTTAACAAATGGAGAGGGAAAGATATGGTCATTGCTCAAGTTTATGTAGATGATCATATATATCATATATGGATCAACATCCGAGAAACTTGCAAAAGATTTTCAAGTCTCTCTTGGAAAGGAATTTGAAATGAGCAATATTGGTGAATTAAAATTCTTTTTAGGATTACAAATTCAACAATACAAGGATGGAATTTACTTATCTCAAGAAAAATATGCTAAGGATCTTGTTATAAGGTCCGGTCTTGATAAGTCAACTCCAAAGCTGACCTATATGCCCACCACTGGTAAATTGCAACGGGATGAGAAATGAATCAATGTAGATAAAAAACTCTATCGATCTATCATTGGAAGTCTTTTATATCTTACAACTAGTAGACCTGATATTGCTTTTAGTGTTGGTTGTTGTGCTAGGTTTAAGGCTAATCCAAAGGAGTCACATCTTGCAGCTTCAAAAGGATCATGCGATACATTCAACACACTATTGGGTATGGTCTATCTTATACTTTTGATACTAACACTGATCTTACTGCCTATTTAGATGCTGATTGGGTAGGATATGTGGAAGACAATAAAGAGTACATATGGGGGTTTCTACTATGTAGGGTTGAATCTTGTGGATTGGCATAACAAGAAACAAAATTCCCAGTCCCTTTCAACATGTGAAGCAGAATATATTACTACAGGTTCATGTTGTGCTCAACTTCTATGGATGAAACAAATGCTTGCTGATTATGGAATTGACACTGGAATAATGAAAATATTTTTTGATAACTCAAGCGCGATTCGCCTCACCGAGAATCCTATTGAGCACTCAATAACTAAGCACATCGACATCATGTATCATTTTATTATAGACCTCTATGAAAATGGTATCATTAACATGGAATTTATGCCTTTCGAACAACAATTGGCTAATATTCTCACCAAACCTCTAGATACTACTACGTTTCAACACTTACAGAAGTCTGTTGGTGTTGTTTTGGTTCATTAGATTTTTAGATTTTTCTTGCCCCTGTATTTATCTATATCTTTTGGGGCGATAAAAGCTTGAAGTTTCAGTGAAGTGTTGTTTCATTTTCACACTTGTTTCTAGTAGTTGTAGTTTTTTTATGTCAGGTATCATTTTATCCAAAGAAATCCTTCTTTTCTCGTAAAAGTAAGGTCGCTCTTATTGTTCTTTCGGGAATGATATTTTATGGGCGAGAGTTCTTAATTGAACTTTTGCTTAATTGCCAAATCTTTGGGGGGAGTGCGGTTGTGGAATATTGTAGGATTTATCTTGTATCTTTATAAACTCCTTCATCAATACACTAAGTTTTGATTATGTGAAATCATCGAAACCAAGTTGATATGTTCTTTGTTAGTCATGAATAATCTCTTTGAGAATTTCATTATGATCCCGCTAGTTTTCGTACCTTTGCCAATTTATATTGACAAAAAGGGGAAGAATTATTTTGTAGTTCATACTACATACATATGGTTTACGGATCATTATGTAAATGGGAGTGGTTTTAATTGTGAGATTAAGTATTTACTAAGGGGGAGTGATACATATCACCGTAGTATTATTGTCAAAGTTGTGATACAATTGAACTTTGATGCTGAGTAATAATACTACGACACTGTATACAAATAATTGAGAACATCTGTTTTATTATTGTTATGGCTACGGATCTTCAACAACAATGATGATGAGTTGAACACATTCAGAATCACTGGAGTACTTGGAGTGACGAAAAATTCAAGGAATCTTGAAGAACCAAGGAAATCGAGCATGTTGGATGAGAAGCTACAAAGTTTTTTTTTTTTAATCCATATGTATTGATAGTTTTGTCACTAAAATTGACAAAAAGGGAGATTGTTAGAGCACTTCTCGGTCAAACTCGCAAGCGTTTCTATCACAAGCTTGTTTGTCAAATTTAGGTGATCAAAACTATAAGTCTTAATTTCTAGTATACTTATAGTTTCTCAGATTAGGATAAAATGTGTAGTTGATCTTTAGACTTCACGACTTTTATCGATTGAAGACGAAGATCTACTGAGGAGAGCTTGGAGGAACTTCATCAACAAAAGGTATGTGGAGACAAAAACTTATCTATCACTCAGAAGTATATTCTATTCTATCTCTTATTTATACTAAGTCGTATAACTATATATACTTTTGAATTATACACATTTGATATTTCAAGATGAGTTTAACTCGCTTATATCTTTCTCGAAATATGTGTTGGAAGTTTTTTGCTTTAGCTACTTTCATTATTATTCTTGACGAGTTTAGTTGGAAATAATTTATTTGTTGGAAACTAAATAATAAGTCAAAAGATGATCATGTGAAAATTGCTTGTGTGAGACTGTCATTTGATGTCGACTCAAAATGTTTCGTATTGATCATTCAATCACTTGAAAATTACTTATAAGCTAATAGTTTGTGTGAGAAAACTATTTTGTTCTTCTAAGGATGCTTCAATGATTGAAATGGGATTTTAGAATAATTAAGCATTGTCTGGATATAACACCGTATGCAAACTGTTGTGGTATGATTCAGGTACGGAAACCAAGTTTGCATACTAGTATGCGAACAGTTTTAACTATTAAAGTCCAGGAACCAAGTTTGCATACCAGTATCGAATGGTTCTACCTGAGTTAGGTCCGGAACGATAATTTGCATACCAGTTTTCGAAATTTCGGACAAGACCAAAGTCCAGAAATTAAGTTTGCGTACCCATTTGCAAACTGAGTTGGTGAAAGTTCTAAAATCGGTTTACTATAATTTCATACTCATGAACAAATACATTAATAAATTAAGGAATGCAATCTTTGCAAACCGTGGCTTAATGTTCATGAATTGATTCTTGAATAAGTACTTTGTACAATCATGAATCAAATCCGATTTTGTTTCAATTGTGTCTTGCATACTTCTATGAGAATATAAACAATTGAAAAACTCTATGAGTAACACCATTAGATTCATTTGATTTAGAAGTGTTAGATAAATGTGGTTAATACGAAAATGTTCATATGGCTAACTTCGGTTAACTGTTATTGAGCCAACTCAATATACATGTTTAGGCATGGTTACCCGTTGTTGATGGTGGCCGAACCCTTGTGCCAATGGAAAATCATGCCAACCACACCTATCCCAAGCTAGCCGCACCATACCAATCGCACTCTTCCTTGGCCCTAGCTATGCTAGTCATACCACGCGAAGCCAAACACCCTTACCTTAGCCCTAGCCCTGCCACCCTGCTGGTCTTCTCCTCACGGTTACTAAAATGAAGGCATGAAATAATCAACGGGTTCCCTTCAATCCCATGAGAAAATCCTGGCCGCCTAAAGTCCCCTCATGACTTTGGCCCAAAACCCTGGCTTGATCACGCACCTAACCATGCTAGACGCGCCATGCCAAAAATACCTCGCCATGGCCCCTCATGTCACGCCACCCTTCTAGACTTTCCCCACGACTACTGAAGTGAAGACATGCAACAATCAACGGTTTCCCTTCAATCCCAGGAGAAAATCCTGGCCGCCTAAAGTCCCCTCACAAATTTGGACCAAAAACCCTAGCTTGGTCACGCACCTGACCAAAGGTATCTATGCCATGCGACCATGGAAAACCCTTGGCCCCACGCGCCAAGACAAACCGCACCAAGCCAAATTCCCTTGACTTGGCCCTAGCTATGCCATGCGACCATGGCAAACACCTATCCCCACGCGCCAAACCAAACCGCACCTAGCCAATCTATCCGCACCAATCCAAACGCCCCTTCCTTGGCCCTATCTATGCCATGCGACCATGGCAAACCCTTGGCCCTACGCGCCAAGCCGCACCTAGCCAAGCTAGCCGCAGTAAGCCAAATACCCATGCCTTGGCCCTGGCTATGCTAGTCACACTATGTCAAGGCAAGCGCATTTTCCTTGGCCTTATCCATGCCATACATCCATGGCAGACCATTGGCCCCACGCGCCAAATCTAAAAACACCCTGGCCATGCCTTCCCTATGCGGCCATCAATGGCCACCCTTCAAATCCTAGCCGTCTAAAGTCACCTCATGACTGTTTTGCCCTAAAACCTAAGTTTGGCCACGCCAAACCATGCCATGCCAATGGCATGCCAACCTAGTCGCACCACCACGATGGCCCTCACTACAAAAACAAAGGCATGCAACGCACCAACGGTTTCCCCTCCTCTCAAGATGCAAAGTCTCGACCTTCGAAGGTCACCAGGCTAGCAATTCCCCCGAGACTGACTTTCCAAGTTACAAAAACATGCTACATGTCTTCCAAAAACGTTCGAGACATCAACATAAACTGGGGGATTCTCATTAGGGTTTTGGTTTGGTGGTATATAGCATGCGGCATACACAAATGCCCGTTTCAAGATAGTGTAATGGGAGTAAGGCGGTCAGTAAATGAAAGAAACAACGGTGAAACACTCCTTCATTATGGGACATCAATTCCATCAAATCCCATCAATGCCAGGCGTTACCACATTTTCCCATTTAACTCACCCGTTTCCTTCTCTTATGAGGCCAAAATACGTTTCTCTCTTGACTTGTATAAATAGGCTTACCTATTTCCACCAGGAAACAAGTTCTTGGTCAGGGGAAAAACATCACTCTCAGAAGAGAAACTCTTGCTAGATTTACCAAATCTCTCACCTTCTGATACAAGTCAAGCACCACTCTAGAATTATTCTGGTCTCAACACTCTCTCCACTTTCTTCCCTAAACCAGCCATTCTCCTCCACTTTGTGACCGAAGCAAATCTGGAACGACCATTTATTTTTTTAGGACGGACTTGTAAAGATTGATCTCTCGAACTTAAAAGTACTCCCTTGCAGTATATTGTTTAGGGTTTAAACTATTTCTCACCTTTCACACCCGCAATTACCAAAACCGGTAGAAACTATTTTCACCCATAAACACCCGTATATTTCATTTGCGTGTAACAAGCTAAGAATATCTAACGGTGGAGAGATATTTCTTTGGTTTTAAGCAAACTTATCTTGAATCTTAAATCAGGTTTTCATCTAACGGTGAATATTGATTGATTTGTTTCTAAGCTATCAAACCCTGATTTGAAGACCATATAAGGGAGAACTCTATCAATTGGAAAACCTAATCCCCACACCTTCTGTGTGATACTAGTTACGTACTAGAGTCGATTCTACTTTAACCTAAGTTTTTCGTAAAACCATTATAGGTTAATGACTTAAAGACTTTATTGGAATTCCAAAGCCTGACCCAACTATTTTCTCTGTAGTTGCGTGTTCTAATCTTACTTGTTCTATCGTATTGAGTACTATCTTCTCTAATATTGGCTCGAGATTTATCTCCGATAGGTAAGATATAAAAAGTAATCATAAATATCCTCATCTCATTCTTTATGATTCCAAAACAACTTTTTCTATTACCATATAGTTAAGTTATTCTGAGGTGATTGATATTTCTAGGCTGTTCTTAGGGAATATAAGATCGGATTATCAATTGGTTCCTTTTCACCTTGATTTGTCAAAAGACGGAACAAAAACTTTATAGGTACTTCTGTGGGAGACATATTTATCTATCAGAATAGACTTTTCTATGGGATATGGATTTATTTATAAGTCTTCGACTTTGGGTCGTATCAACTCTTAGTTGCGGGTGAGATAAGCTAAGAGAATCAAGTGCATAGAGTCCTGCTGGAATTTAAAGGCGTAAGGAACGTGACTGTACCTTAATCGATGTGAGACTTGGTTATGGCTCAACTACATTCCATTCCGAAGTTAGCTTGTAGTAGGCAGGTATCTATAGTGGCTTAATACAGCGTGGTGTTCAAATCTGGATTAGGTCCCGAGGTTTTTCTGCATTTGTGGTTTCCTCGTTAATAAAACTTATGGTGTTAATGTTATTTCTTTTTTACATTATATTTGTTTATGTTATTAAAATACCACAGATTGTGCGTAGATCAATCAATTGGTAAATTCAACCTTTGGTTGTTGATTGAAATTGATTGACACTTGAACATTGGTCTTTGGTACCGTTCAAGTTGTTTCTTATAATAATCAGTCTCACGGATTTCTATCTGTTTGATTTGCTGATTACATTGAGAAACAGAGATATAACTCTTGGATATATTTCCTTGGTTGATTCTATTTGTCTAGTTGATTATCTTGGAATTATATTGGAGTTAGTCCATACAGATTGTCGAACGAAATATTTGGTGTGGTTATTTGACTCCCGCTTTTTCAATATGGAAACTTAATATAATTTTAGTAGGTTGCATTCGAAATTTCTTCATGATGAACAATATATTAAGGCTGAGGAAATTGAGTCTAAATCGGCTTTAGATTCTCATAATTCTGTGTCACACAAATAAATCTTCAAAATATAAGCAAAAGTCTCATGGATTTGATGAGAAATCAAATTCTAACTCTGAATCTAGTACCAATATATGTCAAAATTTTAAGATACATGGTCATAATGTTTATCGTCATAGATGGAATTATAATCCTACTTCTAAGGATGCTTCCAAGACTAATTCTTCTTTAGATTCACCGCCTACTTCTGCATCTTATTGAGACACTTTGCAACATGCTTTTTACAGTATTAAACTCAACTACATTGTTTGTAATGATCGATATGTTACTTCATATTGGATTTCTAACTCTGGTGCAGCAAGTTACATGGAAAACAATCCACCATATTTCTCTAGTGCCAAGTCCTATACAGGTAATGAGAAAGTTATGGTAAATTTCTTAGTATTACAATTTTGGATACTAACTTTGCTAACTCTGATTGTTATTGCCAAATTTACTAAAAAGAATTCTGTCTCTTTTGATTTTTTTCCTTAGGGATAAGAAATCAAGGACATGGACACTAAAGAGGTTTTCGCTGAAGGTTTTGTGCAAGATAACTTGTATCCTTTGAAACCTGTACAAGCTTCTCAAGTTTTTGCTCATTCAGATACATTACATACTCTGATCTCTGGCATAGAAGGTTAATTGAGACATACTTCTTCAACAATATTACATAAGGTGGCTTGAAATCTACATCAATAAAATTATTTCAATATGATTGTGCACTTGAATTAGTCAAAAGAAAATTTAAGGATTTTCTGGATGAATGTCCTTGTCATCATCTTCACCAACAAAATGGAATGTGCATAGAGAAGCATAGACATATCACTGAGATGGGTAATAACCTATCCTTTGAAGCAACATTACCTAAATATATTTGGTATGACTCCTTCTTGACAGCTACCTATTTATCAATAGACTCCCTACTAAGATGGTTCATTTGTATATTAATTGTTATTTAATTATTTGCCTGACTATACTTTTCTTAAAACCTTTGGCTGTTGCTGCTATCCAAATCTTGAACCTTACAAAAATGGCAAGCTCAGTTCAAAATATACTATGTGTGTGTTTTTAGGATACAACCCTGTTCATATAAGGTACAAGTATTTTTACATTCACACTCACAAGGAGTATATCCATGTCCATGTTTATTTCATGAGAATATGATTCCTTTTGTCGCTTCATTATCTGTAATTGTTCCCAGTACTTCATCATGTTCTGTTTCTGACACTGTTGAACTGTCGTTGTCCATATCTACATTGTCATCCATACCTGAGCCACATTCTTTATTTGAGTCACATCACTTACCTACATTTGATACTAATTCTTCCTCTAACTCTCTCACCTCTACTAGTTTTGAATCTAAACCACCTCTTACTCTAATTTCTATATATTACACCCTTGGTAGATATAATCGCAGCCCAACCTTCTGTTTCTAATATTTTTACAAGGGATAAAGTTAGTATTTCTAAACCAAAACCTTTGCCCACTGATTTTATATCTCATTTTGCTAATAAATATCCTATCATCAGTATTTTTTATTGTATTCCTTGAACCAAAGACTTGCTTGTAAGGGGTCTTAAATGAGTTCAGACTATGCTGGAAGAATTTACTTCTTTAATGTCTAGTGATACTTGGGAGTTGATGCCTTTTGATCCATCTTATAATTTTTTAGTATGCAAGTGGATTTATAAGGTAAAACCGCTTTCAAATGGCTCTGTATAGAGATTCAAGGCTAGAATTTTTGTTAAGGGTTATGCACCAACTAGATGACATTGATTTCAATGGATTTTTATTCACGCTGTTAAGATGAATAGTGTTAGATGTGTTCTATCTATTGCTTTATCTAGAAAATGGACTATCAGAGAACTTGATATTTCAAATGCCTTTCTTTATGGAAATTTGAAGTAAAAGCAGTGTATATGAAGCAACCCGTAGGCTATGTTGATCCAACTAAACCTAAACATATTTATATTTTGAGGAGATCACTTTATGTCCTAAAGCAGGCCCTAGGGCCTGGGTTGAAAGATTATGTTCTTCTCTCTTAGGTTTTGGTTGCATCAGGTCTTTATGTGATCATCTTATGTTCATTTATACTTCTGGTCAACAGGAGATGATACTTCTGTTATATGTAGTTGATATTCTTCTTACGGGTTTTTCTGCTACACTGTTGGATACTTTGATGAACTTTTTTCAAAATTCTTATCTATGAAAGACTTAGGCCTTTTACATCACTTTCTGGTTATTGAAGCAACTTTTTATCATACTGATGATAAACTACTTCTTACTCAAAATAAATACACTTTGGAGTTACTGGAGAAACTTGATATGCTTTTTTGTAAACTTTATAGAACAACTATTTATAAAGGTTCTGGATGAATGTCCTTGTCATCATCTCACCAACAAAATGGAATGTGCATAGAGAAGCATAGACATATCACTGAGATGGGTAATACCCTATCCTTTGAAGCAACATTACCTAAATATATTTGGTATGACTCCTTCTTGACAGCTACCTATTTATCAATAGACTCCCTACTAAGATGGTTCATTTGTATATTAATTGTTATTTAATTCTTTGCCTGACTATACTTTTCTTAAAACCTTTGGCTGTTGCTGCTATCCAAATCTTGAACCTTACAAAAATGGCAAGCTCAGTTCAAAATCTACTATTTGTGTGTTTTTAGGATACAACCCTGTTCATATAAGGTACAAGTATTTTTACATTCATACTCACAAGGAGTATATCCATGTCCATGTTTATTTCATGAGAATATGATTCCTTTTGTCGCTTCATTATCTGTAATTGTTCCCAGTACTTCATCATGTTACCGTTTCGACACCTTTGTTGAACGTAGTTGTCCATATCTACATTGTCATCCATACCTGAGCCACATTCTTTATTTGAGTCACATCACTTACCTACATTTGATACTAATTCTTCCTCTGACTCTCTCACCTCTACTAGTTTTGAATCTAAACCATCTCTTACTCTAATTTCTATATATTACACCCTTGGAAGATACAATCGCATCCCCACCTTCTGTTTTTAATATTTTTACAAGGGATAAAGTTAGTATTTCTAAACCAAAACCTTTGCTCACTGATTTTATATCTCATTTTGCTAATAAATATCATATCATCAGTATTTTTTATTGCATTCCTTGAACCAAAGACTTGCTTGTAAGGGGTCTTAAATGAGTTCAGACTATGCTGGAAGAATTTACTGCTTTAATGGCTAGTGATACTTAGGAGTTGATGCCTTTTGATCCATCTTATAAGTTTTTAGTATGCAACTGTTAAGATGAATAGTATTAGATGTGTGGTATCTATTGCTTTATCTAGAAAAGAGACTATCAGAGAACTTGATATTTCAAATGCCTTTCTTTATGGAAATTTGAAGTTTTATGAAGCAACCCGTAGGCTATGTTGATCCAACTAAACCTATACATATTTATAGATTGAGGAGATCACTTTATGGCCTAAAGCAGGCCCTAGGGCCTGGTTTGAAAGATTATGTTCTTCTCACTTAGGTTTTGGTTGCATCAGGTCTTTATGTGATCATCTTATGTTCATTTATACTTATGGTCAACAGGAGATGAGACTTCTGTTATATGTAGATGATATTCTTCTTACGGGTTTTTCTGCTACACTATTGGATACTTTGATGACCTTTATTCAAAATTCTTATCTATGAAAGACTTAGGCCTTTTACATCACTTTCTGGGTATTGAAGCAACTTTTTATCATACTGATGATAAACTACTTCTTACTCAAAAGAAATACACTTTGGAGTTACTGGAGAAACTTGATATGCTTTTTTGTAAACTTTATAGAAAAACTATTTATAAAGGTCCTAGACTTTCTGCCCATCAAGATAAATTTCTTTCAGATGTTACTCCATATAGAACTTTGGTTGGAGGCTTACAGTATCTTACTATGACTTGGCCAGATATTACTTTTTCAGTCAATTATGTTGCACATTTTATGCATCAGCCATCTGAGGATCATTTTGCTATTGACAAAAGAATACTCAGATATCTCAAAGTTATTATGGGTTCCGGAGTTGCTAATTCTCTTTCACCATATTGTGATTCAGATTGGGCAGTATGTCCAGACACACGACATTCTCCTTTTGGTTTCTGCATTTTTCTTGGTCATTCTCTGGTATCTTGGTCTTCAAAGAAACAACCTATATATACCATCTCCAAATCTTCTGCGAAGGAAGAATTTCAGTTTTTGGCAGTGGCTGTTGAACTACTTTGGTTTTGTTTTCTTCTTGTAGAATTGAGTATTACTCTCACTACTCCTTTTAACCTCTACTATGATAATATGTCTGAATCAAGTTTGGATAGCAGTCGTATTTTCAGTGCTAGAACCAAACACATTGAAATTGATTGTCAGTTCATAGCATCTCATCTCCAGGTTTCTGATCTCTTCACCAAAGGTTTAGTGCAGTCTTTCTTTTCTACCCCGGTTAGCAAGCTGATGTACTTGTGTCGTGGACAACGGTTTTTTATTTGTTTTTCTGTTTCTGGTATTATTATTCAGTTGCAGTATGTTATAACGGCTTTGTCTCTTTATATAGTGTCTGTCTGAAACAGATACTCCTGGTCCGTTGTTAATGAATTATTTTATATTTCTCTCTCACTCTCGATTCTTTCACCCCAAAATTTGTCCAAAAAATCTGAACATACCGCCTGAAAAACTACCAAGAAAACCTGCCAAACACACTAGTGTGGTGTGGCCCTCTACTAAGCTCCAGAGGGGTGGGGTCCACAGGGACCCACAGATTCCCAAAAAAAAAAAAAAATTGTGAGGAGGCAGTTTTTTTTTTGGGTTTTTGAGGCGGTTCGTTAAAAAGCGCTGAAATTTATCTCGTGGCCTACTACAATCCTCCTTGTAACCTGAAATCTGTCACGGAGGCCTAAAGTTCATCTGATGATCCAGATTCGTGTTAGTGATACATGTCCAAATTATATGGCAAATCTGTGTTGTTGTTTTTTTTATATCACTAAAGCCAGATTTTATTGATTAAAAAAAGGAGCACAAAAGATGAATACCACCCAGTAGGGGAGAACGGGAGACAAAGAAGAGGGGGACCGGAAACTAGTCGAGAGGAAAGAAAACGAAGTTACATATTAACATGACTCGGGGAGGATCAACATATTGACTCCTCCAACCACTACTAGCCAGTCTACTAACAAGAGACTGATACCAAATCTCTTCAAACCGTTGAAAGCCAAGCGTTGAAAAAACTCGATCCCAAGTTACTTTCGATCCAGATTGACCAGAAATTCATAGCAGGGATCATCTTCCACAGGTTCATATGTTCCTCATTTTGCTCATCTCGGTTGCCAAGCTATTTTGGTCTGTTCAAGGACTCCATAAAGACGGTATGTATTTTCAAATACATACGAACTAAGTTCGGAAATGCCATTTTAATTTGTTTTCCCTTCAAGAAATAATAACAAGAAGACAGATTTGTATTATTCGAAAAGCCATAGATAGATCACTGAAAGTCATGCACAGAATTGAAAGATCATCTTTGTATCTCTCGCTTTCATGGTCCCCTGTGATTAGTCAGAGGTTTGACGTTGTCATAGAATGGTATCCATTCACCTCAAAGGTTCCGGGACCTTCCACATTAGTTTGAATTATGGGACTAAAGCTAAAGAAGACTAGGCAAGCTTATATTTGACTTTGATTACTCCAAGTGCTTGTTGCGCTTAGTTAGGGGTTTGGACCTTCTCCATTCCTACACCCTAAAATCTACACGAGAAGATGATGAGCGCATATGGTGTCTACAGTCTACATAAAGTCAGTTTGAAAAAACATATTCTAAATCAAAGTCAAGAAGGAGAAGTCAGGGACAGGAAGTTTGTTTTCTATTACATGCTGATAAACAAACTAGAAGAGCGTATGGAGTCTAATCCACATTGAACACCTTAGTTTCATGAACAAATCATGAAATTAACCCCAAATACCAACATATGTCTGTTGTGACTTTTCTTTACTTCTTCCCATTCTCATGCATTCAGCTAATACTGCTTAGACTCATGGGATGCAAAACTGTTTACTATGAAGCTCCTTTACCTTGAACCCAGAACCCTAAGCTTAGGGAAATTCTGAACTTCATTACCTTAAACAATAACTTACAGACCTCCAAAATAAAAATAATTAGTAATATAATTTTTTTTGTTGAGTTGAACAAAAATCAACTTGGTGAAATGTGTCTAACAAAGACAGAAGCTAAAACAAAAACAAATCTATCATAAACACAGCATTTTGGAAAAATCCACACTTATTTTGCAGGTATAAGATCAATTACTGACACTGGCACATTGCTGCTATAAATAAATTACAAAATATATATGTGGTACCTTTGAAGATAATGAAACTACAACAGAAATGAATTCAAGACAAGAAATAAAAGCATATTTAATAGAATCACGGATTTTGCATGAGGTGCACTAGTTGTTGTTGATCTTTCTGTCAGTACTACTACAGCATCTGACCTAAATTGCATCTGATAATTAAACATTTATATATGAATCAGAAAGAAAAAAATGCAGAAAAATAAAAATAAAAATAAATGCCATGATTATTAATTACCTTAGAATCTTCAATATATCAACTCCTACATGAACAACTAGTTTTGGAAGTTGTACATGTACATTCTTTTATAAAGAAATAAGTCAGTAATATAAAATATAAGAAGAGCTAATAGTACTTATCAATATTGTATGTGCGAAGAAAATAGGGACTACTCCATTTATTACTGGAAATGACTAGTACTACTACTACCGTAGTCTCTATTTGCCTCTGGGATTAGACTCCATTCCCAGAGCTTGTCCTGGAATGTCGGCACTGAATTCGATATCGTGCCGAGTCCTAGTGTTGACTGTGGTTGCTCGTGAGATTCTGGTAATGGCTGCAGAAATGAAGTCGAATGTTGATGTTGCTCATGCTGCTCATGTTGATGTTGATGGTGATAGGATGTGTAAGCTTGTTGGTAATTTACTATCCTATGGAGATCATCGACTGGAGTTACCGGCATTGAAGAAGAACCCATAAAGAGACTACTACTATTATGTTGGAACAGAGATGAACAACCCGTTTGCTTGGGATGATGCATAAGTGTTTCGTCTTCTTCGGTTGACGCCGGTGGTGATGGCATTAGTATGGAGGACGTTACTGGAGAAATTTTGGTGTAACTAGGTGTATGGTTAGCTAACCCTAAAGCTGTCCAAGTATCAGTACTGGTGGTGCCACTGCTGCTTCCCGCATCAAGTTCATGTGGTTTTTCTAGATCCATTGGTGCTTGTGGTGTACGTTGGACTTTGTTGTTTGGCGTGGATTGATTAATCATGTTGCGTTGTTTTTTCTCTTGTGGCATGATTCCTCTCGATGAGGACGGAGTGACATCTACTCCGGCTCTCTTGTATACGCGACAAAGTGAAATTTCCGCCTGAAATCAAAACAATTGCTTATGTGATCTTCTGAAAGAAAGATAAATATGTTCCAGTGATCAGATGACACATATGAGTTAATTAATTATGTATCGCTTAAAAATAGTTTTGCTGAAGCAGAACTACATACATGTCCATAATCTTCTTACGAGTACTCCTCTATTAAGGACCTCACATCGAAACCCTAATCTTTAAGTAACTAAGAAATATACAAACAGAAGCTTGAAATAAGAAGAAATCAAACTAATCCCTGCATATTCACCCCCTAATTCATGTTCATTTGTAGCAAGTGAAGTTCACTTTGAGAAATTGAGATCATAACCCATCAACTCCTCAAGTTGTTCCAAATGATGATAAGACAAAAGTTGGGCATATTGATTTATATGGTTTATATAAAGCTTGACGTGAGTTAGAAGTACCTTATTTTGGTATCGATCAGTCTCGTGTTGTGGCAACCGATACTCGTTCATGATCCAACTAGTTCTTATACCTTTAGGTGCCTTACCAGAGTAGAAGACTAATGTCTTCTTAAGCCCAATTGATCTATTACTTTCAGTTCTAATCATTCGATCGGCACCAGTAGCCTTCCAGTATCCAGAAGTGGTTACACGATTGGGTCTATCACCGTTCCGATACTTTCGATCTCTAGGCACATAGAAAAACCATTCCTTTTCACCAATTGCTGCTAGCGCTGCAAAGAGACAAACAAGATAATTGAAGAGATCATCAAATCTTTAAAACAGAAAGATAAATAGAAGTACGACATAAATTTTCCAATCTATATATAAAGTTATTTTTAGTACTAATTGAAAGCAATCCCATGATTCCCCATATATCAGAGAATTTTACACATACCTGATCTGAACAATAAAAAGATACATACAATTCTATAGCTATCTATATATTGTTTACATATATATATATATATACCTGGAAGTTCCCAAGGGTCGTAATGATAAAGATCCAGAAAGGTTATAAGATCGACATTAAAGCGTTTCCCTTCAACTTTACGACGAAGATAGAATTCAATGAGTTCTTCCTCAGTTGGGTGAAACCTAAAACCAGGCATAACCATGTCGTGATCGTGTTCATCTTTATCATCGTTGTGATTATTCATGGTTGCTGAAATTGCCATATACTAGCTAAAGATCCTTGCCGCCTTCGGCTGCTACTGCTGCTTGCTCTTGTAGTTGCAATACCACAACAACTTTTTTCATCAATAATTAAAAACCTATACTAAGTCGTGTACTGTATATAGGTATCTAGATCTTCCTATATATATATATAAAGATTCTTGTATAAGATGAATATCAGTTAAATGAATTAGAGTACATGTATAAAAGTGAGTATATTTATACAGTGAAAATCATTTTGCGTTTACTAAAAAGAACAAGCAAACAGTTAAACTTTTTTTTGTCGATTAATCTCCGTCTTCTACGTACTACAGAAAGAAAAATTTGGGAAAGAAAAGAAAAGAAGAAGTAGAAGAGTGAAGAAGAAGAGATAGACAAAGATCAACATAGCTTTCAGACCCTACAAAGGGGAGGTGATGAAGGAAAGGGTTGCATTAAGGAGGTAGAAAATGACAGTTCGAAGGAAGGACAGGTTGGTTGTAGCCCGTTAGCGGTGGCCTTGGTCTCACACACCCCCGTATAACCCCACACTCACCTCTCTTTTTGTTTCTATCTAAGATTTTATCTCTTTATTTATAGTTTCTATCCAACCAATAACTCAACTTGTAACTCATTCGCCATACAATAAAAGTAACCAATTCACATGTTTAATTGAATGTTTATAATTATTGTGTGATTGTGGTCACTCGTACGTCACCCCCACTTTCAAGGCCCGTGGGTATACAGTAGCAGTAGTTGCCTCTAGTCATCGTCCCACTTTAAGGCTCCACGAAGTTCCACTTATGGCTAGAGTTTGAATCTAATGTGCCTTATTGAGGATTCGGGTCATGAGTTTTCAGTGGTCCAATGCAAAATAAAAGTAACCAATTCACATAGCGGAGGACATCTTACATTTTTTCCCGAATTTTTTTTGGGATAGTCTTGAATCTGAACTTTGAATATCATTGACGAGTGGACATACGCATTCAAATTTCAAACCTTGAAAACTGTCATGTCATAAGAATGATCACCGGATTCTATACAGTTTATTTAGTTACATCGTTATACTTATCACGCAATAGGTCAAGTAAGATGAGTGTTAAAAATGAATGATCGGTTGTTTCTAAGAGGTCACTTGAAACACATTGTGAGGCAGTACTGTAAAATCATGGTTTACAATATTAATGGCCATGATACGTCGGCATCCTGATGTTAATCCGATCCACATCCAAATCTACTGTAAGTATTCCAGCTCTTCCTACTGTACAAGGGTCATGGTTTACGGTATTATCGGACATCGGTCATGTAATGTCGGCATCAGCTGGTATTGGTTTAATTCACATCCGAATCTACTGTATTTCAGCTCTTTCTACTGTACAAGGGTCCTAAAATTTGTTATGCGACCCCGTCCCAAGACCCGTCAGTTGACTAAATATGTGAACCTAGTCAAGACGTGGGTACTCGGCTTATAATGTTATTTTCTTCATCCCATGTTTTCCTCATCAATACCGTCCCCGGGTCATGAAATAGTAGAGTTAAAATCTCTCATTCATGCATGATACTATTTTTATTTTGATGTTCTACTAAATACAGACGACTGAGTCATGAGAACCAAAGCCGCTGGCAGATAAATTTAAGATCTGAATACTGTTTCATACCAAAATTTGTGACCCTTGCAAAGTTTCTATTTGGCTAATTTGTTTCTCTAAAGCATAATTTTTGCAATATTTGTTTTATATATAAGAACTTATTATATATAAGTCTTTGAATAGTAAATTAAAATTACATAGATATCAAATGCATCAAGAACTAAAATGTAACAAGAATAGTATATTGGTTGTTTTTCTTGTGCTTTCTCATCACTCATGGAATGAATTTTGCTGTTTCGAAAAACCAAGAATAGTATATTTGAAACGGTAGAAGATCAAAAATTCGAACAATGAATATATAAGAAATCCTATTAAATGACCTAATAGAACAATGAATTATGTGAATTATTATTGCCTTCCAAAAATAAAAAAAATAAAAAAAAAGATAAAATCAAACCACGAAGCCATGCTACAACCATCAAATCTTCTCTTTTTTTGTTGTTGCATTTATTACAATTACAAGTTGCAGCGGTAGTGTTGTTTTCTAGCAACTAATTTTGCTTTGCTAGATATATCTACACACTAGTAGTAGTTTGAAGACTCCAAACCGCCCAACAAAACTATATCTATCTAAAATTATATATATCCATCGATACATAAAACCATTTGTTTCCTTTTTTTCAATTTTCCTTTTCACTTCACTCTCATCGATTGCAACAAGTTCGTTTCATTTATTTCCTTTTATCATTTCTCGTCTTAAATTATTAAAGTTATCTTTTTAGAATTTACGTATATAAGTTTTATGAAATGACAAATCATTTTCAGTTTTGTTATATGTTAACGTTACGATACTGATTTTTGCTATGAAAAAGCTATACCTTGTCTTGTTAATAATAAAACCAAAAATGAATAATGCATCCAATTTGACCCTCTTTAATTAGTCCTACTATTTGATCCCCACAATTGTTGCATCATGTCACTTCTCGATCTCTCTTTTAGAAAAACCAGTGGATGGATGGACGGATAAAAAATTTCTGGTTCTGAACTTCTTCTGATAAGAGTGATTGATGGATGATAAGATTAGGTGTTGTTGTCGTTGAGAAGACTAATGTCAAAGGACGTGACTAATATACCTAACCTAAACGGTCCCATGCATATTCTACTACCATGCGCAAGTGTGGTGCGTTGGATGTTTAAGTATGGGAGTCGACATATCTCTACAAAATCCTATGTTACAAAATATCTCATAATGTTCAAGGGTTATTGGGTTAGGTTTTGCAGTTTACTGCCCAATGCCCACTGTTCTATGGCAGGAAACTCGTTTGTGATTGGATGTTAAATGTTTCTATAAGATTCTTTTCATTTCTTTTTTATATGTAAGTCTGTAAATAATAGGTGTGCAAACATGGTCCATTCTCAATACCTAGATGCTACCAACCCAATATCAATACTAGCATCTTTGAAATTGAAGATCTATCTCCCAATATGTAAAGTTCCTCTTAAAGTCTTAAGTATATATATAGTTGCTTAATTATTTTACTGTTACAAGTTGACAAACTTCACGCAAAGAATATTTCTTTTGTGTACTAGCTTATATACCATGATTGCATAATGCAATCTCAGACCATAACGGATCCCATCTATGGATCAGCTGGCAGAGTAGGTGCAGGTTACACGGGCATTTGAGAGCAATGCATGGAACTTCTCGGCATGGACAACAACAATATAAATGGGATATGGAATACAATTAGCAACATCTACATATATATGCAAGTGTTTTACGTTTGGGGGATTTTTTTTTTTTTTTTTTTTTGAAACTGGTGTACTAATAAGTAATAACTAATAGGCTTAGTATTGAGACCCTCTTGTAATTTTTCAGAAAGACATTTAGGCCATATTATATTACTGGGCTAGGAAGCAAATAACAATGCTAGATACCGCTGGAAGATAAATAGGAGTTGTCCCCAAGTGCAAATTATGGTGGTGGGTCTTCAGGCACCGCCGACAATAAATGCAGCCAGAACTAAAGCCAAAGAGATGACACTCATTGGACTTGTCGTTGACCCAAATTCATTATTCTTCTCTCTATGGACAGTAGTACCATTTGCATTCTGAAGATCACACGCTTAAGCGTTGCACATTAATTGGCCTTACATATTCCATTTGAGATAGTTTTTGGCATCTTCTCTGTTTCGCATGAATGGCATGTGATTACTATTTGTTGGTTTTGCACAATCAAATATTCATGGATTTGTATGCATTATGGAGAAAAGAGTTAACCAGCTCAACCAAAATAAGTTCATTTAGCTTGTCTGTGCAATTCATGCACTTCAAGTCTCATGGCTACTCTAGGAAGCAGTACGAACAGTAGCTCTCCCCCGTAAAATTCTGTAGACGAGTCAGTGGATATGGTTGCTTCAGTTCTCGAAAGAGTAACATTCGAACAATAAAGAGTGGGACCAAACAGAACCGTTGGATTCATTTAATTATGGATGGATGGCATTCAACAATAATTGATTAATCATACCAAAAATAAATAGTCTTTGACCCTCTGACACTTTTTGGTACTACTATTACAGTATGTATATGTATTATTTTAACATTATTACTTTGACTCGCAGTGAGATTTGTCAGAATCCTTGGAATACAATTAAAAGAATTAAAGAAAAACAAACTGTAAACTGAATCTATCTTCATTGAATGAACAGTCGTTCTACACGTACCGGGGTAAAACTCCCCCAAAACCGAGCCCTCACAGTTTTGGGGGCCTCGGGGGAGTTAACAGGGGGGCCGGGTTAAAAATAAGTGGGACCCACCATTTTTATTACTCACCCCGGTTTTGCCTCTGTTTTTGGCCCCGGTTTGTTTATCTTTTTTGTTGAATGAATGAGGTAAATTTGGAGTTTGTGTTTTTTTTTTTTTTTTTTTGACACAATACTTGTTGGTTTTGGTTTGCTGAAAAGTCATTGCTGTGTTGTCTACTTCTATTGTTTCACGGATGACAAGTGATAACGTTACTAACTAGATGGTCCCTCATTTTGTAACAGGAAAAATACATTGGTTATTGTCGGGATGCCTTATGAAATGTTCCAAGGTAACTATGAGACTAGCTTTTTGTTAACACTGCATCGTATTCATATGGAAAATATTGAAGTAGAATTCTTTGTGTACTATCTAAAAAGCCACAGCGGAAGAACCAATTTAGCCATAATAACATTTCTAAAGTCCGAAGGACAAAAATTTGGAAAGTGCATTTCTACATCAGTACTCATACTTCTAGTGATATAGATAAGGCTTAGTAGGAGTGTATATATTATGTGGTTATTAAATAATTAACTTTTTATTTCATCGAGGAAGATATATTAAAGTCACCTTTTTTTTTGGTGGAAAAAGCTTTCGTGCCCGCGTCTAGAGGTGTTTACGAATTGATTTGTAGTTAAGCAAGCTAAACTTCTCCATATAGATAATGCATGAAAGCATATGCGAAGTTTGCTTTTAATTACAAAGAAGATGAGTGCATTGTGGTTTTCCAGAGAGCCACGGTTAAGTAATTCTGGAACTAATAAGCATAAGTAGAGTATATATCAACGGACTGAATCAGTTCGTAAACTGTCAAAAGAGTTTGTGAAATCAAAGTGGTCTTGTCGCTCATGAACCTTTTAAATGGTAAATTCGTGAACTTTTAAAATAGTTTGTTTACTTGGAAACAAAAGGTGTACATGAAACATCTAAAATCAGCTAGTTTGCGAACTGAATCAGTTGGTGTACCTTTGAATCAAATAGTATCTAGTACTATCTCAAAATTGACTAGTTCACGAATTAAGCAAATCATTACGTGCAAGCGAGTTAATTGGGATTTAAAAACCAAGTTTTTATGTTTATAAGTACAAGTTCATGAGTTGGTAAAACAATTTGTGAACTTTAAGAACTAACTTGACAACTCCTTCTTCTTTGAAATGTTCTTACTTATAATGAAGTTATACGACTTGTTTCAGTAGATAGAATGGTAGATAATATGAGTTAATAGGTCTTCATATACATATGTACGTGAAGTTTCCGCTATCCCATCTTTAGTCTTCGATCTTGTAGGCTGATTGGTTAATTCTGATACTCAACTACCATGTGCTATTCTTAAACCAAGACTAACTTTATTACACAACAAATCAAGAACAGTTTTGATCAACTAAAATTTACGACAAACTTAACATACCAAACCTTGTAAGTTTGCTCAAACATTATTGTCGGCCCTAATTGACACGCTAGAACGACACAACACGCAACACGGATATATAGCAAGGAACAACACACGATACCGATAATCACAACTTAGCAACACGAGGTGAAATGCGACATAATACATTATATCACATGCATTTTTTGGCAAAAAAGTATTTACCCAGCAAACTTTGGACAATTTCATTTTTAACTTGTTATCTTAACTAATTTGTATGGCCATACTACATAGTGTTAAAATTTCGCAAGTAATAAAGGAGTATTTTGTGTTTCCTCCCCTCTAAAGTTGTCTAATTTTGTCTAATTTGCATTACCTCCCATAAAGATCGATAATTAGCGAAGTCTCCCGTAGCTAGGTGTTCCTTAAGTGACTCATCATCAATTTGCATTGCTTTCTATCTGTAAAATATATAATTTGCGTTACCTCCGAACATAAGGTGTTCAATTTGATTTCAATCATGAAGCTAGATAGTTAAACATGAAATGGTTAAAATAAGTTGAATGTTGATGTTGTTCATGTTTATGATGATAATGCTGTTGTTGATGATAGGAAGTGTAAGCTTGTTGGTAGTTTACTATTCTATGGAGATCATCGTCTAGGGTTACGGGCATGGAAGATGAACCCATAAAGAGACTACTATTATTAGGTTGCAATATAGCTGAACCCCCCGTTTGCTTGGGATGAGGCAGAAGTGTTTGGTCTTCGTCGGTTGAAGGGGGTGGTGATGGCATTAGTATGGTGGAGGTTACCGATTTTTTTTTTGGTGTAACTAGATGTATGCTTAGCAAATCCTAAAGCTGCCCAAGTATCAGTGGTGGCACTGCTGCTTCCCCGCGTCAAAATGAATTTTCCAGCTCCATTGGTGCCTGTGGGCTGTGGTAGGTGCTAGCTAGACTTTAATGTTCGGTGTGGAATGATCAACCATATTGCGTTTTTTTTTCCTTCTCTCGTGGCATGATTCCTCTCGATGAGGACGGGTGACTACTCCGGCTCTTTTATATACTCCGGAAAGTGAAATTTCCGCCTAAAATCAAAACAATTTCTTATGTACCTTCTAAATGAATGAAAGATAAATAGATATGAGTGGTCAGATGATATATATGAGTTATATGATAATATATTGCTTAAAAATATATTTTTCTCAAGCAAAGCAATTCAATAATTGAAGTATTATTATTGATAGACGCCATTGCTTATTCATGTACCTCATTCATCATGCTCTATATACATGTGACGATGTCCATAATCTTCTAGATAGCGCAATAAGGACTTCATATTGAAACCTTAATCTTTAACTAGCTAGGTAATATACAAATAGACGAAGCTTGAAGATAGAAGAAATCAAACTTATCCCTGAATATTTCACTCCCTAATTCATGTTCATTTGTAGCAAGCCAAGTTCACATTGAGAAATTGAAATATTAAGAAGCTCTAGTACTAATACTCATCAACTTTAAAAAATGATGATAAGCCAATTGGGCATATTAATTTAAATATATTGTATATTTACAGTTTCACGTGATTACATGCTAGAAGTATACCTTATTCTGGTATCGATCAGTCTCGTGTTGTGGTAATCGATACTCGTTCATGATCCAACTAATTCTGATACTTTTAGGTGCCTTATCAGAGTAGAATATTAATGTCTTCTTAAGCCCAAATGACCTTACCACTTTCATTTCTAATCATTCGATCGGCACCAGTAGCCTTCCAGTATCCAGAAGGGGTTACGCGGTTCGGTCTATCACCATTCCTATACTTTCGATCTCTAGGCACATAGAAAAAACGTTCCTTTTCTCCGATTGATGCTCTGCAAAGAGACAATCAAGATATCATCAATTCTTAAAAACAGGAAGATAAAAATAAGTACTACATAACTTTACCAAACTATATATAATTTTTTTTTTTGAAAGCAACCCCATGATTCCCATATATCCGAAAATTGTACACTCATACATGATCTGAACAATAAAAGAAACACACTATTCTCTAGCTTTCTCTGTATCATCGTTGTTGCAGTTTCCATATACTAGCTAAGAGATCCTTGCCCTCGACCGACTTGCTCTCGTAGCTGCAATATCACAACAACTTTTTCATCAATGATTAACAACTCTCGTAGATTTCTAGATTTTCCTTTATGTACAAAGAACCTTGTGTGGTGAAATATATAAGATGAATATCAGATAAATGAATTGGGGTACATGTATAAAAGCGAGTATGTGTTTACAGTACAAATCATTTTGTATAAAAGCAAACAGTTGAACCTTTTTGTCTGTTAATCTCTGTCTTCTACGTACAGAAAGAAGAAAAATTAGGGAAAGAAAAGAGAAGAAGTAGAAGAGTGAAGAAGAAGAGATAGACAAAGATCAACATAGCTTTCAGACCCTACAAAGGGGAGGTGATGAAGGAAAGGGTTGCATTAAGGAGGTAGAAAATGACAGTTCGAAGGAAGGACAGGTTGGTTGTAGCCCGTTAGCGGTGGCCTTGGTCTCACTCTCACACACACCCATATGGCCGTGTAACCCCACAGTCACTTCTCTTTCTCTTTTTGTTTCTATCTAAGATCATTCACTGTGCAATAAAATTTAGCAACTTTTATTGAATGCGTGTGTTTTGTGATTGTGGTCACTGGTACCTCTAGTCATCATCCACTTAAGACTCCAAGGAGTTTCTCCTCTTATGGCTAGAGATTGCATGTAATGGTGCCTTGAGGCTTCCGGTCCCAAGTTTACTCATTGGTCCAGAGCATAATGGAAAGAAAAAAACATATTCATAATTAGTGTTCGGCTTTCGGAGGTTGCTGATGGTACTAAGAACTCAAGTAAAAGGAATTTTAGTATCTTATTTCTTGATCAATGCACGGATGATTAAAAGAAACAAATTTACCAAAACTACTGTTCGTTAACCTTAGTTAATTAGATTTTCTGAGTTTTGTTCATATAATTAATACATGTTATTCGAGTAGACTGTATGGCCTTTGTTCTTTTAGTCTTGCTTTGCTAGCCTTGAGTTTGACTGATTCCTACCTTGGTCCCATAGGGGAAGTTGAAGATTTCCACCAGCGACTATTATTCCGGGAGCGTTTTCAAACAAGAAAAAAATGAAGATAAAATCAAACCACGACGAAGCCATGCAACACCCATCAAATGTTTCCATTTGCTGCATTACAATTACAAGTTGCAGTGGTTGATGTTGTTTTCTAGAAACTACTTGCTCAAAGAAAACAAAAACACTACTAGATATATCTAGACATTAGCAGTAGTGGTGTAAAGACTCCAAACCACCCAACAAAACTATATTTATCTAAAATCACATCCATCAATAATCCATTTATTTCCTTTTTCCAAATCTCCTTTTCACTTCACTCTAATCGATTGGAACAAGTTCGTTTCATTTATTTCATTTTATCATTTCTCGTCTTAAATTATTAAAGTTATCTTTTTAGAATTTACGTATAAGTTTTATGAAATGACAAATTATTTTCAATTTTGTTATATGTTAACGTTATGATATTGCTTTTTTCTATGAAAAAACTATACCTTGGCTTGTTAATAATACAACCAAAAAATGAGTAATGCATCCAATTTGACCTCTTTAATTAGTCCTACTATTTTGATCCCCAAAATTGTATCTTGTTTCTCTCGATCACTTTTTTTTAGAAAACCCGATGGATGGACGAACAGAGAAAACATTTCTGGTGGTGATCTTCTTCCGATAAGAGTGTGATTGTTGGATGATAAGATTAGGTGTTATTGTCGTCGAGAAGACAAAGGACCTGAGTCACCTGACTGTACCTATCGTAAACGTCCCATGCAATGTATATTCTGCTACCATGCGCAAGTGTGGCGGGTTTGATGTTTAAGTATGAGAGTCGACATATCACTACAAAATATCTCATAATGTTCAAAAATGTAGGTTTTGCAGTTTAGTGCCTACTGCTGTCTATGGCAGGAAACTTCCTACTTTTATGTAAAAGGTACATGGAATTAAACGAGAAAATGCCACGATAGCACCCTTATGAGAGAGCTTAAACTGGCTATTCTCTAAACAGATTTAACCAATCAAAAACAAAATCATCCAGCTTGATGTTTTTAAACGAATCAACATTAAAAGACCAACTAAGTAACAACACCGTTTCTCTTAAATTATTTTAATATTTTTTTTTTGTTGTCTGTATCTCTGTAACTATTAGGTGTAAAAACTGTTAGAAAAAACAATGTTTTATTTTAATCAAAAATGCATGGACCATTATTTTGATCCCAAGACCTATTACTCCCTAGATGTTTTTTCATGTGAATGAATAAAACATTAGTCCCATATAGACTAAAACACTTAGAGTTTTAGACTTAAATAGCATTGGTTTAGCCTTAAGGGTATGGCCCTTTGGGTCTTTAGACCTTTGTGTATGGGGAAAGCCCTAGACTATGGCAAGGTTGCCTAAACCTTATTGCATTTCTTATTGCCTTTCCCGTTCGCGCGGTGCTTCGCACAGAAGCACGCACGGGTGAGGGTGAGGGTGAGGGTGAGGGTGTGGGTGTGGGTTTATCCGACCCTATCTTTTTACTGAATTTTTCCACACGTTTCTCCCACACATATAAAGAATTTTATTCTTTGCCTTCTCGGTTTTGGGTGTCCGACCCGTGTGCAAAAAAACCACGTGAAGCATCTTTGAAAAAAATGTCGTTGTAACACTGTGCACCTCGAGAAGAATCTCGAAAAAATTTGAATTCCGACAAAACATTTCTACCGTATTTTTAACGGATGCTTTTACTCGTCCGACAAAAGATGAAGCGTGAATCACGGACGATCATGTCGCACATTGGATTCTTGGTCGAACGTTGAAATGTTTTTTGCTATAAATACGAGAGAAGAATTTCATTTGAAACCATACCTTTCAGAACTCTTCTCTCTGAAATTCTTCTTCTTCTTTTATTCTTTCAGAAATTTTATTTAAGTTTACAGAAACATTAAATAGAGTTCTTAGTTTACGAAACATAAAAAACGAGTTGTAGTTTACGAAACATAATTTTGTAATACTACTTCTCTTTTACAAAAACATAGTTAGTTTACTGAAACATAAATTACTTTTTACATTTCTCTGAAACTGGTTGTAGTTTCGATTTATGTTTTTGTTTTCATTATTTCTTTTGCCAAGTTCTAAGGGTTCTCTCTGTGTATGCTACACATAGAGGAGAACTAACGATAGTTGTATCCTCGGAGGTAATTTGTTAATTGTTATAGCATCTTAGAGGAGTAGCGGGCAATATTACCTTTAGCTCAGGCGTATCTCATACGTGCCTCTACTAAGTTTTAAATACTATCATCGGTGCATCTCCGGTATAACAATAACACATCGTGAGTGTTAAGTATTTTTCTCATGTTTCTTGAGTTGTTTGTTACTATTATCGGTGTAATCAAAGTATTATTTCTCGGTTTCATACGAAATTGTAACTTATTTCCAACAATCTAAAGGTAATAGCTTGCACGATTGTAATATTGTAATATTGTGACATTGTAATTCTTTGTAAGAACATGGGAAAAAATACCGTAGAAAAACCACCAAAGTTCAGGTGGTAAGGACTTTAAGAGATGGCGAGTCTAAAATGCTATTCTTCCTAAATGACCAAAGGTTAGATGGATATGCTTTAGAAAAACCATCGAGAAAACTTCATCGCCGTGGTAATGAAGATAAATTGGACAGTGGAATAGGAAGAATTATTTGTGCAAGAATCATATTCTTAATTGTCTTGATGATTCCTTGTATGACTTCTATAATGCAAAAGAAGATTTTAATGCTTTTGATTTATGGGAAGCTCTAGAAGAAAAATATCATCTTTGAAGGCTGCTGGAAGTAAGAAATTCTTGATGGCTAAGTTCTTAGAATACAAGATGGTGACGAAAAGCTTTGTGGTAGAACAGATTCGTTGAACTTCAACTCCTCATCAGTGAGATTCTTGCTGAAGGCATGACTTTTGATGAAGCTCTACAAGTATCGGTTTTGTGATTGAAAAGCTTCCACCCTCATGGAGCGAATACAAGAGGAGAGGCTGCGACACAAGACTCGTGAAATCACCATGGTGGAGCTTGGCAAAAAGATCCGGTGAGGAGCTTATGTGCGGCAAGGACAAGAGCATGTTCTTGAGCAAAAACATGACCTACAAAGCTCATGTTTTGGATGATAAAGCTGCTTCAAAGAAAACTCCTGGAGAATCCAAAGAAAATTGGTAATAGACGTAACAGACGTCGAAAACCCAGAGGTAACAATTTTAAGCCTAAGGGTGGTGTCACTAAGCACACCATCAAAGGCGACTATTTTAATCTGTGGAAAACCTGGACATATGGCTAAAGACTGTAAGGCCCCTAAAAGGATCAAATATGATCCAAAACAGAAAAAATAAGGCAAACCTAGTAGATGATCCTGGATACTTTCTTCGGCATGGTGTCGAAGTCGATCTTGTCTCTAGTGTGACTAATGTGAGAGACTGGTGGCTTGATTCTGAGCCACCAAGCATGTCTGTAAATTCAGAAATGCTTTCTCCTCTTATGCCATAGTAGGAGATGATGAGAAATTGTTCATGGGAAACTCTACCACCGCGAAAGTGGAGGGAAAGGCAAGGTCGAACTGAAGTTAACCGGAAAAAAACTCTCGCATTGAATGACGTATTTTACGTCCCAGGACATATGCAAAAACCTTATCTCGAAACCATCTCACTAGGAAAAGGATTTAAGATTGTTCTTTGAATCTAATCTTTGTTGTCCTTTCTAAGCATGGTGAATTCGTAGGAAAAGGTTATGTTACCGATAACATGATTAAGCTTAGTGTATCGATTTGAAATTGAATGTTAATGCATCTTCTTCGCTTATGTTTGTGACTCTTCACATGTTTGGCATGATAGACTTGGGCATGTTAATCTAAAATCTCTAGAAAGACTTGCTAATTTAGGTTGCATACCAAAAATAAACTTTGATAAAAATCAAAGATGTGAAATCTGTGTTGAATCTAAATATACAAGAAAACCTTTTAATAAAAGGATTGAACGTAAAACAGTTCCTTTGGAACTAATACACTCGGATTTAGGAGATTTGAAATCAACACCAACAAGAAGTGGTAAAAAATGGTACATCACTTTTATAGATGATTACTCACGCTATTGTCAGGTTCATCTTCTTAGAAGTAAAGATGAAGCCTTAGAGGCCTTCAAATTTTATAAAATTGAAGTAGAAACCCAAAAAGGAGTTAAAATTAAAACTCTTAGGTCAGATCGTGGCGGTGAGTATGTGATACCCATAGGTGAGTTTTGTAAACATAATGGAATCATTCATGAAACAACTGCACCATATTCACCAGAATCGAATGGTGTAGCTGAAAGAAAAAAATAGAACACTCATAGATATGGTAAATGCTATGTTGACAAGTTCGGGGTTATCTTCGAACTTGTGGGGGAAGCTATCCTTTACGCTTGCTATATTTTGAACCGAGTTCCATTTAAAAAATCTGATAAAACTCCTTATGAATTGTGGAATGGTAAACAACCTTCCTATGCATACTTTAAAGTGTGGGGGTGTTTGGCCAAGGTGGCCATTCCTCATCCCAAGAAAACTAAATTAGGTCCTAAAACAATTGACTTGTGTTTTCTTAGGGTATCCCGAGCATACAATTGCATACGAGGTTCTTGGTCATCGATCCCGACCATAATAACATTGGTCGAAACACCATATTGGAATCTAGAATCTTGTGTGTTTTATGAACACATTTTTCCTTTAAGGTGTCTGGACCTCGAAAAAGGGTCCATGATGACCTCCGGATGTTCCATCGATTAGTCAAACTCCAACTTTGGAGTATGAGACTGAATCGAGAAGAAGTAAAAGGGTAAGAACTGAAACAAGTTTTGGCCCAGATTTTTTGACTCTAACGGTGAGTCTGAACCCCAAACCTACAAAGAAGCTATGACTTCTCCGAAGCTCCCTTATGGGAAGAAGCTTCATTAAATGAATGGGAGTCCATTCATCAAAATGAAACTTGGGAGCTTGTAGATTTACCTCCTGGTAGTAAATCCATAGGTTGTAAATGGGTGTTCAAAAGGAAACTTAGAACAGATGGAACTATAGATAAATATAAAGCTAGGTTGGTAGCTAAAGGCTATAAACAACAGGAAGGATTAGATTTCTTCGATACTTATTCACCAGTCTCTAGAATCACCTCGATTAGGATGTTGATTGCTATAGCTTCAATTTATGATTTGCATATACATCGGATGGATGTTAAAACGCATTTTTATATGGTGAATTGAATGAAGAAATTTATATGGATCAACCTTTGAAGGCTTTATTGTAAAAGGTTGTGAAAACAAAGTATGCAAGTTGAACAAATCTCTTTACGGTTTAAAACAAGCACCTAAACAATGGCATGAAAAATTTGATCATGTTATGATAACTAATGGTTTCAAGGTTAATGAATCGATAAATGTGTTTACATTAAATCTGTGGATGATTCTCATGTTATTGTGTGCCTATATGTTGATGATATGCTCATATTAGGCGAGAACCTTGATATTATTAATAACATTAAAAGCATGCTTAGAGATAATTTTGACATGAAAGACTTAGGCCCTACTGATGTAATCTTAGGGATGAAAATCGAAAAGACGTCGATGGATATAGTCTTAGTCAATCTCATTATCTTTGAAACCGTATTAAAGAGATTTAATTATGAAAATGCTAAACCTGCATCTACTCCTTTTGATCCCACTTGTAAACCGAAAAAGAACAAGGGTAAGGGTATTGATCAACTTGAGTATTCTCGCATTATTGGTAGTCTTATGTATTTGATGAATTGTACAAGACCGATATTGCTTACTCGTGAGTAGATTAAGCGGTATACTTTGCAACCCAGGGCGGGATCATCTGGTATGCTCTCTTTAGAGTTTTACGTTACACGAGAGGGACCTCAAACTATTGCTTAAGTTTTGGGAAGTATCTGCTTGTCTTGGAAGGGTATTGTGATGCCAATCTGGATATCGGACTCGAAAGAGTGCAAGTCTACTAGTGGGTACATCTTCTTACTTGGAGGTGCGTCTGTCTCATGGAAGTCCACCAAACAGACATGTATAGCTAAATCCACTATGGAGTCTGAATTTATAGCCTTGGAAAAAGCTGGAGAGGAAGCTTTGAATGGATACGATGTTTCCTGGAGGAATTCCACTCGGCCCAAGCTTTGTGTCTTCAATCGCAATCCACTGTGACGATAAAGCTGCTCTTTGGTTGCGCAAAGAACAATGTATACAACGGGAAGTCTATACATATACGAAGAAGACACAAGACGGTGAAACAACTACTCTCTCTTGGTATTATCTCGATAGACTTTGTAAAATCCAAAGATAATCTTGCGAGATCCTTTGACGAAAGGCTTAACCGAGAGAGGAAGTTAAATTTACATCGAGGGGGATGGGACTTAAGCTCATTGAATAAATCACCATGAAGGATACTCAACCTTGTGATTGGATTTCCAAAATCAAGGTTCAATGAGACAACTAATTTATGGTGATATTGGGTAAAGCACTATCTTTGTCCCTCCCTATGGTGTAATCGTGCGATAGTGCTACTGCGAGAATTAAGGATGATCTTTTGCGATCTTAATGGGTACCATGGCTTTGATTAAAGCGGGGTGTGGCAGGACACTCTTTATGGACTCACCTTTGTGGATGTTGGAAGTGGGGCCGCTTCCTATGAGAATTTGAGCTGATTCTCTAGAGACATTCATTAAGTCCGGGATTTTAGCCCACGGCCAAAATGGGCGCAACCGCAAGAGCTTGGCACCTGTTTTCTTCGGTTGAGGCATCAAGTGTGGCTGTTATTTCTGAATTGCATTCATTGTTGGCGGTTCAAGACATTGCGTTCACCGTATCAACAAGCGATTCGGGTAACCTCTCACTAAGTTAAGGTTCAATCCTTGGGACACCTTAGCCTATATTGTTGCCTTATGTTTTCTCGTGTTTTATCGAAATGTTTTATTATTCATGTGGGGGATTGTTAGAAAAAACAATGTTTTGTTTTAATCAAAAATGCATGGACCATGTTTTGATCCCAAGACCTATTACTCCCTAGATGTTTTTTCATGTGAATAAATAAAACATTAGTCCCATATAGACTAAAACACTTAGAGTTTTAGACTTAAATAGCATTGGTTTAGCCTTAAGGGTATGGCCCTTTGGGTCTTTAGACCTTTGTGTATGGGGAAAGCCCTAGACTATGGCAAGGTTGCCTAAACCTTATTGCATTTCTTATTGCCTTTCCCGTTCGCGCGGTGCTTCGCACAGAAGCACGCACGCTCGCTCGGCTCGGCTCGGCTCGGCGTGGGCGTGGGCGTGGGCGAGGGAGAGGGAGAGGGTGAGGGTGTGGGTGTGGGTTTATCCGACCCTATCTTTTTACTGAATTTTTCCACACGTTTCTCCCACACATATAAAGAATTTTATTCTTTGCCTTCTCGGTTTTGGGTGTCCGACCCGTGTGCAAAAAAACCTCGTGAAGCATCTTTGAAAAAATGTCGTTGTAACACCTGTGCACCTCGAGAAGAATCTCGAAAAAATTTGAATTCCGACAAAACATTTTACTGTATTTTTAACGGATGCTTTTACTCGTCCGACAAAAGGCAAAAGCGTGAATCACGGACTTTCTGTCGCACATTGGATTCTTGGTCGAACGTTGAAATGTTTTTTGCTATAAATACGAGAGAATAATTTCATTTGAAACCATACCTTTCAGAACTCTTCTCTCTGAAATTCTTCTTCTTCTTTTATTCTTTCATAAATTTTATTTAAGTTTACAGAAACATTAAATAGAGTTCTTAGTTTACAGAAGACATAAAAAACGAGTTGTAGTTTACGAAACATAATTTTGTAATACTACTTCTCATTTACAAAAAACATAGTTAGTTTACGAAACATAAATTACTTTTTACATTTCTCTGAAACTGGTTGTAGTTTCGATTTATGTTTTTGTTTTCATTATTTTTGCCAAGTTCTAAGGGTTCTCTCGTGTATGCTACACATAGAGGAGAACTAACAATAGTTGTATCCTGGAGGTAATTTGTTAATTGTTATAGCATCTCGGAGGAGTAGCGAGGCAATATTACCTTTAGCTCAGCGTATCTCATACGTGCCTCTACTAAGTTTTAAATACTATCATCGGTGCATCTCCGGTATAACAATAACACATCGAGTGAGTGTTAAGTATTTTTCTCATGTTTCTTGAGTTGTTTGTTACTATTATCGGTGTAATCAAAGTATTATTTCTCGATTGCATACGAAATTGTAACTTATTTCCAACAATCTAAAGGTAATAGCTTGCACGATTGTAATATTGTAATATTGTGATATTGTAATTCTTTGTAAGAACATGGGAAAAAATACCGTAGAAAAACCACCAAAGTTCAGTGGTAAGGACTTTAAGAGATGGCGTCTAAAATGCTATTCTTCCTAAATGACCAAAGGTTAGATGGATATGCTTTAGAAAAACCATCGAGAAAACTTCATCGCCGTGGTAATGAAGATAAATTGGACAGGTGGAATAGGAAGAATTATTTGTGCAAGAATCATATTCTTAATTGTCTTGATGATTCCTTGTATGACTTCTATAATGCAAAAGAAGATTTTAATGCTTTTGATTTATGGGAAGCTCTAGAAGAAAAATATCATCTTGAAGTCTGCTGGAAGTAAGAAATTCTTGATGGCTAAGTTCTTAGAATACAAGATGACTGACGAAAAGCTTGTGGTAAAACGTTCGTTGAACTTCAACTCCTCATCAGTGAGATTCTTCTTTGAAGGCATGACTTTTGATGAAGCTCTACAAGTATCGGCTTGTGATTGAAAAGCTTCCACCCTCATGGAGCGAATACAAGAGGAGGCTGCGACACAAGACTCGTGAAATCACCATGGTGGAGCTTGGCAAAAAGATCCAGGTTGAGGAGCTTATGTGCAGCAAGGACAAGAGCATGTTCTTTGAGCAAAAACATGACCTACAAAGCTCATGTTTTGGATGATAAAGCTGCTTCAAAGAAAACTCCTGGAGAATCCAAAAATTGGTAATAGACGTAATGACGTCGAAAACCCGAGGTAACAATTTTAAGCCTAAGGGTGGTGTCACTAAGCACACCATCAAAGGCGACTGTTTTAACTGTGGAAAACCTGGACATATGGCTAAAGACTGTAAGGCCCCTAAAAGGATCAAATATGATCCAAAACAGAAAAATAAGGCAAACCTAGTAGATGATCCTGGATACTTTACTGGCATGGTGTCTGAAGTCGATCTTGTCTCTAGTGTGACTAATGTGAGAGACTGGTGGCTTGATTCTGGAGCCACCAAGCATGTCTGTAAATTCATAAATGCTTTCTCCTCTTATGCCATAGTAGGAGATGATGAGAAATTGTTCATGGGAAACTCTACCACCGCGAAAGTGGAGGGGAAAGGCAAGGTCGAACTGAAGTTAACTTCAGGAAAAACTCTCGCATTGAATGACGTATTTTACGTCCCAGGACATATGCAAAAACCTTATCTCGGGAAACCATCTTACTAGGAAAAGGATTTAAGATTGTTCTTTGAATCTAATCTTGTTGTCCTTTCTAAGCATGGTGAATTCGTAGGAAAAGGTTATGTTACCGATAACATGATTAAGCTTAGTGTATCTGATTTGAAATTGAATGTTAATGCATCTTCTTCTTCTTATGTTTGTGACTCTTCACATGTTTGGCATGATAGACTTGGGCATGTTAATCTAAAATCTCTAGAAAGACTTGCTAATTTAGGTTGCATACCAAAAATAAACTTTGATAAAAATCAAAGATGTGAAATCTGTGTTGAATCTAAATATACAAGAAAACCGTTTAATAAAAGGATTGAACGTAAAACAGTTCCTTTGGAACTAATACACTCGGATTTAGGAGATTTGAAATCAACACCAACAAGAAGTGGTAAAAAATGGTACATCACTTTTATAGATGATTACTCACGCTATTGTCAAGTTCATCTTCTTAGAAGTAAAGATGAAGCCTTAGAGGCCTTCAAATTTTATAAAATTGAAGTAGAAACCCAAAAAGGAGTTAAAATTAAAACTCTTAGGTCAGATCGTGGCGGTGAGTATGTGATACCCATAGGTGAGTTTTGTAAACATAATGGAATCATTCATGAAACAACTGCACCATATTCACCAGAATCGAATGGTGTAGCTGAAAGAAAAAATAGAACACTCATAGATATGGTAAATGCTATGTTGACAAGTTCGAGTTATCTTCGAACTTGTGGGGGAAGCTATCCTTTCGCTTGCTATATTTTGAACCGAGTTCCATTTAAAAAATCGATAAAACTCCTTATGAATTGTGGAATGGTAAACAACCTTCCTATGCATACTTTAAAGTGTGGGGGTGTTTGGCCAAGGTGGCCATTCCTCATCCCAAGAAAACTAAATTAGGTCCTAAAACAATTGACTGTGTTTTCTTAGGGTATCCTGAGCATACAATTGCATACGAGTTCTTGGTCATCGATCCCGACCATAATAACATTGGTCGAACACCATATTGGAATCTAGAGATCTTTGTTTTATGAACACATTTTTCCTTTAAGGTCTGGACCTCGAAAAAGGGTCCATGATGACCTCCCGGATGTTCCATAGATTAGTCAAACTCCAACTTTGGAGTATGAGACTGAACTGAGAAGAAGTAAAAGGGTAAGAACTGAAACAAGTTTTGGCCCAGTTTTTTTGACTCTAACGGTAGAGTCTGAACCCCAAACCTACAAAGAAGCTATGACTTCTCCAGAAGCTCCCTTCCTGGAAGAAGCTTCATTAAATGAATGGGAGTCCATTCATCAAAATGAAACTTGGGAGCTTGTAGATTTACCTCCTGGTAGTAAATCCATAGGTTGTAAATGGGTGTTCAAAAGGAAACTTAGAACAGATGGAACTATAGATAAATATAAAGCTAGGTTGGTAGCTAAAGGCTATAAACAACAGGAAGGATTAGATTTCTTCGATACTTATTCACCAGTCTCTAGAATCACCTCGATTAGGATGTTGATTGCTATAGCTTCAATTTATGATTTGCATATACATCAAATGGATGTTAAAACTGCATTTTTATATGGTGAATTTAATGAAGAAATTTATATGGATCAACCTTAAGGCTTTATTGTAAAAGGTTGTGAAAACAAAGTATGCAAGTTGAACAAATCTCTTTACGGTTTAAAACAAGCACCTAAACAATGGCATGAAAAATTTGATCATGTTATGATAACTAATGGTTTCAAGGTTAATGAATCGAAAAATATGTTTACATTAAATCATGGATGATTCTCATGTTATTGTGTGCCTATATGTTGATGATATGCTCATATTAGGCGTAACCTTGATATTATTAATAACATTAAAAGCATGCTTAGAGATAATTTTGACATGAAAGACTTAGGCCCTACTGATGTAATCTTAGGGATGAAAATCGAAAAAGACGTCGATGGATATAGTCTTAGTCAATCTCATTATCTTTGAAAACCGTATTAAAGAGATTTAATTATGAAAATGCTAAACTGCATCTACTCCTTTTGATCCCACTTGTAAACTAAAAAAGAACAAGGGTAAGGGTATTGATCAACTTGAGTATTCTCGTTATTGGTAGTCTTATGTATTTGATGAACTGTACAAGACCGATATTGCTTACTCGTGAGTAGATTAAGCGGTATACTTGCAACCCAGGCGGGATCACCTGGTATGCTCTCTTTAGAGTTTTACGTTACACGAGAGGGACCTCAAACTATTGCTTAAGTTTTGGGAAGTATCCTGCTTGTCTTTGGAAGGGTATTGTGATGCCAATCTGGATATCGACTCGAAGAGTTCTCTACTAGTGGGTACATCTTCTTACTTGGAGGTGTGTCTGTCTCATGGAAGTCCACCAAACAGACATGTATAGCTAAATCCACTATGGAGTCTGAATTTATAGCCTTGGAAAAAGCTGGAGAGGAAGCTGAATGGATACGATGTTTCCTGGGAGGAATTCCACTCGGCCCAAGCTCGTGTCTTCAATCGCAATCCACTTGTGACAAGAAAAGCTGCTCTTGGTTGCGCAAAGAACAATGTATACAACGGAAAGTCTATACATATACGAAGAAGACACAAGACGGTGAAACAACTACTCTCTACTTGGTATTATCTCGATAGACTTTGTAAAATCCAAAGATAATCTTGCAGATCCTTTGACGAAAGGCTTAACCGAGAGAGGAAGTTAAATTTACATCGAGGGGATGGGACTTAAGCTCATTGAATAAATCACCATGAAGGATACTCAACCTTGTGATTGGATTTCCAAAATCAAGGTTCAATGAGACAACTAATTTATGGTGATATTGGGTAAAGCACTATCTTTGTCCCTCCCTATGGTGTAACTGTGCGATAGTGCTACCTGCTGAATTAAGGATGATCTTTTGCGATCTTAATGGGTACCATGGCTTTGATTAAAGCGGGGTGTGGCAGGACACTCTTTATGGACTCACCTTTGTGGATGTTGGAAGTGGGGCCGCTTCCTATGAGAATTTGAGCTGATTCTCTAGAGACATTCATTAAGTCCGGGATTTTAGCCCACGGCCAAAATGGGCACAACCGCAAGAGCTTGGCACCTATTTTCTTCGGTTGAGGCATCAAGTGTGGCTGTTATTTCTGAATTGCATTCATTGTTGGCGGTTCAAGACATTGCGTTCACCGTATCAACAAGCAGTTCAGGTAACCTCTCACTAAGTTAAGGTTCAATCCTTGGGACACCTTAGCCTATATTGTTGCCTTATGTTTTCTCGTGTTTTATCGAAATGTTTTATTATTCATGTGGGGGATTGTTAGAAAAAACAATGTTTTGTTTTAATCAAAAATGCATGGACCATGTTTTGATCCCAAGACCTATTACTCCCTAGATGTTTTTTCATGTGAATGAATAAAACATTAGTCCCATATAGACTAAAACACTTAGAGTTTTAGACTTAAATAGCATTGGTTTAGCCTTAAGGGTATGGCCCTTTGGGTCTTTAGACCTTTGTGTATGGGGAAAGCCCTAGACTATGGCAAGGTTGCCTAAACCTTATTGCATTTCTTATTGCCTTTCCCGTTCGCGCGGTGCTTCGCACAGAAGCACGCTCGCTCGCTCGGCTCGGCGTGGGGCGTGGGGCGTGGGCGTGGCGAGGCGTGGAGCGAGGCGAGGAGGCGAGGGCGAGGGCGAGGCGAGGTGAGGGGAGAGGGTGTGGGTGAGGGTGTGGGTGTGGGTTTATCCGACCCTATCTTTTTACTGAATTTTTCCACACGTTTCTCCCACACATATAAAGAATTTTATTCTTTGCCTTCTCGGTTTTGGGTGTCCGACCCGTGTGCAAAAAAACCTCGTGAAGCATCTTTGAAAAAATGTCGTTGTAACACCTGTGCACCTCGAGAAGAATCTCGAAAAAAATTTGAATTCCTGACAAAACATTTTACTTTGTATTTTTAACGGATGCTTTTACTCGTCCGACAAAAAGTCGAAGCGTGAATCACGGACAGTCTGTCGTACATTGGATTCTTGGTCGAACGTTGAAATGTTTTTTGCTATAAATACGAGAGAAGAATTTCATTTGAAACCATACCTTTCAGAACTCTTCTCTCTGAAATTCTTCTTCTTCTTTTATTCTTTCATAAATTTTATTTAAGTTTACTGAAAACATTAAATAGAGTTCTTAGTTTACGAAACATAAAAAACGAGTTGTAGTTTACGAAACATAATTTTGTAATACTACTTCTCTGTTTACAAAAACATAGTTAGTTTACGAAACATAAATTACTTTTTACATTTCTCTGAAACTGGTTGTAGTTTCGATTTATGTTTTTGTTTTCATTATTTGTTTGCCAAGTTCTAAGGGTTCTCTCGTGTATGCTACACATAGAGGAGAACTAACGATAGTTGTATCCTGGAGGTAATTTGTTAATTGTTATAGCATCTCGAGGAGTAGCAGGCAATATTACCTTTAGCTCAGCGTATTTCATACGTGCCTCTACTAAGTTTTAAATACTATCATCTGTGCATCTCCGGTATAACAATAACACATCAGTGAGTGTTAAGTATTTTTCTCATGTTTCTTGAGTTGTTTGTTACTATTATCAGTGTAATCAAAGTATTATTTCTCAGTTGCATACGAAATTGTAACTTATTTCCAACAAAAACATGGTCCATCTTGAAAGTAACAACCCATGCCGTCAATATATATCAGAACTACAGGCTAACATCTTTGAAATTGGAGATCTATCAGACTGTCTCTAAAGTCTCAAGCATAGAGTACGTAGTTGCTTAATCATTTTACTGTCATAAATGTTGACTAACTTAACACAGACTAAATTCTTGTCTTCTAGTTTCTGCACCATGATGGCATGATGCAACATCAGTTATATCACAAACCACAGACTTAATCATTATGGAGGCCACGGGATTCATGTATGGAGTTCATTGTGTCTTGGCAGTTGAAATTCAGGACAGAACCAACTGAATTTCTTAAGTTTTGTTTGTGTTTTGCTATGGCAGCAAATCTGGGAGGCAAGGAAAGGAATTACAGAATTTTTCTCAACAACGAAAAAACAGTAGAACGTGTTATTTTTGAAGTGAAGATATTTGAATACGGGCATCCAACTCAAAACCAATTGGCAATGAGTGGAGAGGCCCTAATAGATTATAAACCGCAGGATCTTAAATAACCCAACCATGTGGGACTAATAATCTCAATACGCGCCCTCACGTGTAGCCTCGGCGGGTCTTACAAACACGTGATAAATAGCCTGCTCTGATACCATATTTGAATACGGGCATCCAACTCAAAACCAATTGGCAATGAGTGGAAAGGCCCTAATAGATTATAAACCGCAGGATCTTAAATAACCCAACCATGTGGAACTAATAATCTCAACAGAAGACCAGTTCACGAATGCTTTAAGCAATTTAAGATTGTGGATTTCATGCATAGTTGGGAGGTTTTTAAGTAGTAACTAGCTTCAAATATGTAATAGGGGAAATGTTTGTTGTTCCGTGTTTGTACTCCCCTTTACTTGTTTTGTGATGTCCTGTTTGGATAGCTGTTTGTTGTTGTTTTTTTTAAGTGCCAACTCAGCGCTTCTCTGATGAATGAATTGTATCTTTTCAAAAAAAAAAAAAAATCGCAAACCACAGCAGCTCCCATCTCTAGCGCTACTAGAGTAGGTGTGGATGATACTGGCGTAGTGGCAACTAGTTGAGAACTTTTCTCGGCATTGGCAACACCCAGACATGGATTCCGGCATAGTTTGAAGTATAGTACCATATTGCTAAAACTTATTAGTCTTTTTGAAGCAGTCAGAGCGGTATTCAAGTATATACCAAGGTTGCACTAAAATGGCTAACCGGACAATTTCCAACTGGCTTAATAGTTTACTGTGTTGGGATGCATGTTAGACAGATAGGTGAAAAATTGCGAATAACAAGAGACCGCTGAAAGATGAATACTAGTTGGCCAAGTGCATATTATGGTGGTGGGTCTTCGGGCACCGCCGACAATAAATATACCCAAAGCTAAAGCCAAAGAAGAAGACACTCGTTGGACTTGTCGTTGACCCAAATTCATTATTCTTATCTCTCTATGGACAATTGGACAAAGGTACCATTTGCATTCTGACTCTCTGAAAGCGTTGCACATTAATTGGCCTTACATATTCCATTTGAGATAGTTTTTGGAATCTTTATCTTTTTGCATACGTACTATCTCGTCATTTTCTAATTACTATTTGTTGGATATACGATCCGATCATCAGAAAAAAATAAACTAAAGTCATTTATTGAAGTAGGACTTAAATGCATCACGGAGAACAAAATTACTGTGCCAATGGTAAAGTTAGTGCGTGGTTCATTATATGAAGTCCTCGGCACCTAATTTTTTTGTCGGTCTAAGTGGAAAAAAACTATTCTATTTTAGCTCAACCAGAATAAGTTCATTTACCTTGTCTGTGCAAGTTACCAGGAAGAAGTAGGAACAGGAGCTCTCCCCCGTAAAATGCTGTAGAACAGTCAGAGGATATGGTGTACCCAGAAATTCTCGAGACGGTAACATTCTCTTCGAAACAACAATAAAGAGTGGGACCAAAGTGTCACCAAACAGAACCGCTGCATTCATTTAGTTTCTGGATGGATGGCGTTCAACAATAATTGATAAATATGTACACAAAAATAAATAGGCTTTGACTCTCTGACACTGTTTGGTAACTACTGTCTCACAGTATGCCTTAGGGTGCACACGGTTCGGTTCTTGCCGAGGCCGAGTACCTGTACCTCCCTAGCCTCGGTTCTAAAATTTTGGACAGTACCTGTACCTCCCTAGCCTCGGTTCCAAAATTTTGGACCGGTACTTGTACCTTGTACCTCGGTTCGGTACCATTCGGTACACGGGCGGTACCAGGTACGGTTCTGGTACTAGTCTCGGTACCATTCGCGTGAGACTAATCATGAACCAGCCTCCTGAACTCTAACTCCATCACTTTCTGTTAGCTTTCCATCACTTCCATTCGAGCTCTAAATCCATGAACCAGCCTCCTGAACTTACTCCATCACTTTCTATTTTACTCGGCCAACTAATCATGCATACTTTCATCTCCGTCACTAACTCAGCCCATCACAGTGATTGTCCATCACTGCCATAGCTCGTCTCTCCATTTTCGATAGTGGCATTAAACTCAAACTCTTGCAGCATATCTAGTTCTTATTTCATCATCCATGTCGTCACCGATCATCAGCACCAAACCCAAGCAACAACTATCACTGAACCAAGATCATCGTACGTGATCATCACAGTATCTATATCTTCATCATACACAGAACCAAGAACTCCTCCATACATTTCACCGATAATGGCTATCACCATCATTTTCAGTTTTCTGTTTAGGAATGGCAGCAAGCCAACATTCTCCCTGAACTGGTCATGATATGGAAGTGAAGAAGACGATGGTAGCAAGCCAACACTCTCTTATTCACTCTACAAACTATTACTACTCGGTACAATCGTTCCGGGACGGTACGGGACTGGTATAGGACCGTGTACCTGTATCTCCCTAGCCTCGGTTCCTATTTTTTGGACCGGTACCTGTACTCCCTTCCTCGGTTCAGTACAAAACCAGGTACGGTTCCACCGGTTCCGGGCCGGTCCTGGATTTCGGCTCGGTTCTTGTGCAGCTCTAAGTATGCATGTATTATTCAGCATTATTACGGAAAACTCTAGAATTGGGACAACTATTATTGTCCAAATATGGGACAAGAAATCTGGACCTTTAATTATTCCCCTCTTCACCCCACTACTAATCCCGATGCTAGAATCATTGCCCTCTCAACCATTAAGATTGTGCCACCTCATGTCCAAGTTTTGGACTATTCCTGTTGTCCCGGCTGTAGACGCTCCCATTATTACTTTGACCCACTGTGAGATTTGTCTTAAAATATCAGAATCCATGGATGCAAAACATCTACCTAACCAAACTGTAAACTAAATTTCATTGAATGAATGAAGGAATATGAATGAGGTAAGATTTGGAGTGTGTGTGTGTTTTGATACTATACTAGTTGTGTTGTCTACATCTTCTCTTCTTTGTTTCACGGATCACAAGCGACAATGCTACCCACCAAAAACAAAACTGATGCAGTTTTACAAGTGGTAAGTATAGGGTTTGATTCTCGGACTTTTTAAAAGATTCGGTTTTAGATAAAAAGATGGTGATTTTTATAAAACTTATAAAATAATGGAAATGCTAAAAATGATTCTTGTGTTCAATTAAAAGAGTCTAGGATGTCAAGATTCCATCACTACTACACATACTAAATGATTATAACTATTCCCTATAACATTCTCCAAAAATTACTCAAGACGATTTAGGACAAATAATACGTCTCGGAAAATAAATCTTTTCAAACAATTATTTTTCTCAAATAATTAACAATTTTTTTTCACTATAAAATGCTATTCTCTAACATAGAATATATAAATCAATTATCAAGCATCATAGGACACATGAAGAAAATTATTACCGTTACGAATCAAGAATAAGGACCAAGAGAATTATTATAGAAAATAATCAAAACATTATAGCACACATAGTAGGATTTCCTCCCTAATCCTAGATAGAAATTTAGCTACTCATAATTAGAGTACTAACCAAAAATAAAGAAGAAGAAATAAAACTAAAACTAAAAATGAAAGAAGAGTAGAAGAGGTGTGGGATGTAGAGGTGTGGGATGTGGAATCGTGTGGAGATTGTGTTGGGTCGAGCTCTATTTATAGTAGATGATGTCGGACCCTTTTTATTTTCTTAATTTATTTTTACTTTGTGGGTTGGGCACTCAAGAATGGATTGCTTCTTTTTCTTTTAATTTCTTTCTTTTGTTCAGTGCGTTGGGCACTCATCACACCAGCCAATATCATTGATTGTCTATTGCTTTCCAACAGCTGTTTTGCTTTGTCAATGTTGAATTTGAGCGACGAATTCAACATATCCATGGTGTCGGCGTCTCGTCATCACTCGTCATCACCGGATTCATTACATTGCTAACTCACCATCAGCTTCTCTTCCGGCCATGCAAGCAGCACCGACAGACCAAGATCACCGTGATAGCAACCAAACTTCGTTCTCCTAACAACAGCAACAACATATCTTTGCGAACGTCACCATTTTCTCCTCAACAGCAGCCATGTCATCATCTATGGCATATTGTCTCTGCCAATCTCGAGCTCCAACAGCCTCAGTAAGAATAGCATGCACTCGTCGTTGATAATCAACATGACAGCACCTCATCTTCCACCATTTCGTCGTCATCCCCATGGTGTTGACGCAACTCCGTCTCGTCTCCTCTCACTGTCCACAGCTCCAAACTCGTCATCGAATTAGTTCTCATTCTCATCAGCCGAGCAACAGAAATCACCAGCTTCAATCCCTGCCATCGAACTAATCAGCAGCCCAAACTCGTCATCATTCTCACCAGCCGAGCAACTTCCGTTCTCACTTCACCATTAATGGCAGCAAGCCATACATTGTCCTTCTCATTGAACTGCCGCATGTCCATCACGAGCTCTGTTAAACACCAGCAACAAACTTCATCGATCTCCGTCAACGGTATCAACCATGACTGGTCGTGAAAGTGAAGGAGATGATGGCGGCCCCCTTATCAGTATTGCAGGTGCCATTAACAAAATTCGAATTTTTACAACCCCTTAAGTAACAAAACGGACTCCCTTTAGCACTTCCCTTGAACTGACTACCCCTTAACATGAAGGTGTCCCTTAACGTACAGTGAGGGTGCCCTTTAACAAGAGATGCCCATTCAACTGTCAGTCCTGGAAGACTGACAGTTTAATTCCAAGTTCATTCTTATTTTTCCCATAACTTCTTCATACGAACTCCGATTGACTCCGTTCTTTCGCCGTTTCCTTTGACTTGTCGTCCTCTACCCCATGAAAAGTAGAAATCTTGTATTTGAACGAGTTACAATTGGTATTTGGCTCTTCCTCACTCTTAGCTAGCTTCTTTCACTGCACAACTAAGCTCGAATTCACTTCTTTTTGGATTATTCACCTTCTAACACACAAATAAGAGAAAACACGCGTAACACACAATAATCTGCAAGAAAACCATCAAATACTAGCATGGAATTAACACCAAATATATGTGAAATATGCACTTATCAAAAACCAACTAGATGGCCTTGGATGTGTGACATAACTCGGAAACTAGATGCATAAACTGGTCACTACAAGAAACTTAATATATTGCAGCATCCTATAGTTGTGGCATAAACCCCTATTAGTGTTGCGATAACCTATGTAGCAAGAAGTCCTTTTTGCAGTACCAATTTTATTGATGCAGCAAGAGATTATACTTTTTTGCCACACTTGTTTTATATTGTTGTCACAGTTATGTGGCAAAAGCTTCATTTTGCAGCACTAAATTATATCTTTTAGATGCAGCTGAAAAGTACTGTGACTAGAAATTTGCTTTTGCAACACCTATATTAAAGGTGTGGCAATAGCTATACTTTCTTTAGTGGGTTGTCGGGATGATTCGTGAAATGGCCACCGTAACTGTGAGACTATCTTCTTCTTCTTCTAAACTTACTTTAAAACCCATTAGTATTATTGAAGTAGCAGTCGAAGTCAGAAACAAAAGTCATAAGCAAAACTATTTTGCTTCACAAAAAGTTAACTTTTCGACTTCTAGAAGTAGTTTTGAAATTTGATGGTCAAACTCACTTCTGACTTTTCGACTTATAGAAGTCGAAAAGCTACTTCTGATATGCTATCCAAACAGGCTATTAGTGTAAATAAAAAAAAAATCCAATTTAGCAATGGGAAAATTAGTCTAAGGCCCGACCCATGGGTAACTCATAATATGAGGCCCTTAATTAAAAGAAGTTTAAATCTAGGTCCCGAGTTATTAAAAGACATCCACGCCCTTTTATATATTGTCAAGCCCCAAATTAAATAAGATTTAAATTTAAGCCCAAAATTATTAAAGTACAATGTGAGTGTGTAAACAGAAGTTACACATGCATATGTCATGTGTATCCATAAGTTACACATCCTTATGACATGTGTAATGCAAAGTTACACATCAAAAAAATAGACATCAAAAAGAACGCATACAAAAAATACATGTATTACTTTAATATTCATTTACAATAATTTCTTTGCATGTGTAACTAGAAGTTACACACGCTTTTGTCTAGTGTAATTGAGAATTATATGCATTTATCTATTGTAATTGAGATTTACACATGCATATGACTTTTGTATTTAGCATCAACTTCAATTCCAGCGACACCAATACCACAAATAATCAATTATCTTTTATGAAGTTATTGGAAACCTGAAATATAACAAGAAGCAATCAGTCTTTATAAGATTAAATGAACAACATATTCAATTTCACATACATCTGACTAGTTTAACTAACAGTTAAACATACAACGTTAACTGACTAGTGTAACTAGGAGTTACACATTCATATTGGAATTCAATAAATTAAGGCAAGAACATAAGCATGATTACCAAGTGTTATAATGTTCAACCACTGATTTCAGCGGTAAATCTACGAGTTAAAGGTTCAACATTTCCGGGAAAACGAAGAATAATAAACAAAATATAGACTAAGGCATGCTGGACTAACCTTGCAGTAGTATCAAGAGAAATTTTCATTCGCAGGTGCCACGTGAAAGACAATCCATGAGAAGGTCATGTAATGTCAATCAAAATAGTGTCAACCTCTACAAGTTTCTGTAATCTCCGGCGTAAAACGTACTTACTAGTGTAACTTTCGGTTATACATGCATCTGAACTGTTGTTGATGGTGGTTTTTTATCTTAGGGTTAAAATCGTAAAAATGTACTACTGAGATGACGTCACTATGACCATTAGCATGTTTATTGAATCAATCAGCATGCCTACGCAAGAATTACCGGGGTATGTTTTTTTGTTACATGGGTCATGTACCACGGCAGAACCCTTAACATCGACTGACATCATCTATGCCAAACCCTAATTCTCATGCTACCGCGCCAAGGCATGCTAACCATGCCAGCCGCATCACCATTCCAATGGCAAACCATGCCAGCCACGTCTCCGCGCCAAGGCATGCCAACCATGCCAGCCGCACCACCGTGCCAATGGAAAACCATTCCATCCACGTCTCCACGCCAAGGAATGCCAACCAGGCCAGCCGCACCACCGTACCAATGGAAAACCATGCCAGCCACGTCTCTGTGCCAAGGCATGCCAACCAGGCCAGCCGCACCACCGTGCTAATTACAAACCATGCCAGCCACGTCTCCGATCCAAGGCATGCCAACCATGCCAGCCGCACCACCGTGACATGGAAAACCATGCCAGCCGCCCCACCATGCCATGGAAAACCATGCCAGCCACATCTCCGCGCCAAGGCATGCCAACCATGACAGTCACACCACCGTGCCAATGGAAAACCATTCCATCTACGTCTCCGTTCCAAGGCATGCCAACCATGCCAGGCGCACCACCGTGACAATGGAAAACCATGCCAGCCACGTCTCCGCGCCAAGGAATGCCAACCATGCCAACCGCACCACCGTGCCAATGGAAAACCATGTCAGCTATGTCTCTGTGCCAAGGCATGCCAACCATGCCAGTCGCACCACTATGCCAGTGACAAACCATGTCGGCCGCACCACTATACCAATGGCAAACCATGCCAGCCACATCTCCGCGCCAAGGCATGCCAACCATTCCAGCCGTCCCAACATCCCATACAAGACGCTGGCTACCAAAACTAAGGGTTGCAACAATCATCAGCCACCCTTCCACCTGAGATGCAGATATTAGTCGTCCAAAGTCGCCAGCTAATGCGCGGTAACCTTTGGCCCAAAGGCAAGACCTAATTTTGGTCTCGCCCAAACTATGCCAAAACCTTAGTTTTAGGTTGCGCCTAAACTACGCCAAAATCCTAGCCTGGACACGCCAAAATCCTAGCTTGTCCACGTCTCCATCCCAAAGCCATGCCAACCCGTTACATGCCGCTGGCTTCCAAAACGAAGGTGTGCGATGATCAACGGCCACCATTCCATCCTAGATGCTAATCCTAGCTGTCCAAGGTAGCCAAACAACGCATGGTAACCATTGGCCCAAAAACCCTAGTTTTGGCCACGCCAAACCACACCTAGGAATACCATACCACATGTGCCAATGAAATTCCAACCACCTTGACGCGCCATGCCATACCGGCCTTCCCTATGCGGCTACCAAAACGAATTTCTGCAACAATCAACGGCCACTTTTCCATCTAAGGTGCAGATTTTAGCCGTCCAAGGTTACCAGCTAACGTATGGCAACCTTTGGCCCTAGTTTGGTCGCGCCTAAACAAAGCCAAAACCCTAACTTTTGGCCGCGCCTAAACTAGGCCATATTAAATCCATATTGATCATGCTTTCATGCCACTGTCTACCAAACGAAGGGTTGCAATAATCAACAACCACCTTTCCTCTTAAGATGAAAAATCTCGACCGTCGAAGGTCACCACCGAGCCGGCAAGTCTTACAAGCTCAACTTGACAGACAACAATAATGTGATACATGTTTTCCACGAAAACACTCGAGATATCAATGTATGTCACAAACTGGGGGGATGCTTATTGGGTAGTGGTTTGGAGGTTTACAGCGTGCGACGCACACTACGCTCGTTATAAGAAAGTGTCATAAGGATGAGGCGGTTAGTAAATACAGGGAGTAATGGTGAAATATTTTCTATTATGGAACATCAATTCCAGGAATTACTGGTTACCACCTCTTCCCATTTACTCACCCGTTTTCCATTTCTTAATGAGAGCATAGTACGTTTCACTTCGACTTGTATAAATAGGCATTACCTATTTCCACCGAACAACAAGTTCATGTCAGGAACATACAACACTCAGAAAACATTTTCTATCTCTCCATCTGTTAGCTTCCCACTTTATGATACAAGTCGTAAAATAACTACTCTTATAGAATCAACTATTCTGGTCTCAACACTTTATTCGCTTCCCTCGCCAAAATAAACTATGCCGGATTTGTACATATTGATCTCTCGAATCTAAAGTACTCCCTTGCAGTACATTGTTTAGGGTTTAAATTTGTTTCTCACCCACACACCCGAAATTTCTAAAATCAGCAGAAACCGTTTTCACCCTCAAATAATTGGCGACCACAGTGGGAGATTGATCTTTCGGTTACAATGCTAATTTTTGACCGTCGATCTCATGCTTCGACCCAAATATCAAGATGGTAGAAGCAGGCGATCATCTCATGGATCGACGACTCAGTTACCAGACAACCCGATTATCAGTCCTGACACGGCGAGGGATGACTGGGGACTGCTTGGAGACTAAAAGCGAATGATCCAACCAGGGATCAATGACTCGGTTGTAAAATGAGGAGACATGGAACTTTCCACAATCATGGCGGTGTTCCCCTTAAAACTCGGTCTTATACCCGGAAGGTTCCCTTTTTATCATGAGACCTGAAAAACCGAGTAAGTCTTACCTATACAAGATACATGGTTTTCTATTTCAAGTTTTCACGGAAATGATAAAACCGATAGCCACATTATGTTTCACCCCATGTCATCTAGCAACACATGGTTCCATGGTTTTCCTGGGATGTTTACGTCACTCGCAATCATAACCAAGACAACAACATTCCCAAAACAATTCATTCCAAAAGAATAATCCAAAACGCTCAAGGTATCATTTGTCTATCAACCCAAGAAATCCAAGAAATCAAAACCATAAACTAGGCGTTTCATTTTCCTTTCAAAAAAAAAAAAAAAACTAAAATAAGAAGTTCAGAAGACAAAAATGCATTCAAGGAAAGTTTTTCAACAATGGCTTGCTCTTCTTAGCAAGATCCTCCACCGTGCTTTGGAAATCCTCCATTTTCAACTTCAGCTTCCTAGATAATCTTTCGACTTTCGCTTCCTGCTTCTTCACCATATCCGCAGAAGGACCTTCGACTGTTTCGACCAGCAACTTTTCAACCATGCTAGCCGCATCTCTGTGCTAGTCACACCAACCGCACCAAAGCATGCCAACCATGCCAAACACACTCCGCCTTGGCCCTAGATATGCCATATACACCAAACGCGCCAAAGCATGCCAACCATGCTAGCCTCACCTCTGTGCCAATGGAAAATCATGCTAGCCACACCTAACCCAAGCTAGCCGCTCCATGCCAAACACACTTTGCCTTGGCCCTAGCTATGCTAGTCACACCACGCCAATCCAAACACCCATACCTTGGCCCTAACCGTGCAACCTAGGCCAAATTGGCCACGCATGCCATTGGCACATGCTAACACGCTCACTGGCAACGTTTCTTACCAAGTCATGGCCCTAATGGCCGAGCGTGCTATTGGCACATGCCAAGACGCTCACTGCCAACTTTTCTTACCAAGCCGTGTCCCTAATGGCTGAGAGTTCCATTCGCACATGCCAATGCGCTCATTGGTAGCGTTCATTACCTAGCCGTGGCCATAATGGCCGAGCGTGCCATTGGCACATGCCAACGCGCTCATTGGTAGCTTTCATTACCTAGTCGTGGACCTAATGGCCGAGCGTGTCATTGGAACATGCCAACACGCTCATTGGTAGCTTTCATTACCTATCTGTGGACCTAATGGCCGAGCGTGCCATTGGTACATGCCAACGCGCTCACTGGCAGCTTTTCTTACGGAGTCGTGGCCCTAATGGCCGAGCGTGCCATTGGCACATGCCAACGCGCTCACTAGTAGCTTTCATTACCTAGTCGTGGCCCTAATGGTTTTTCATGCCATTGGCACATGCCAAACACGCACGCTAGTCGCCTAACTTGCAAGCCGTGCAACCTAGGACAAATTGGCCGTACGTGCCATTGGCACATTCCAAAAGCTTCGCTAGTAGCCTAATTTGCAATCCGTGCAACACACCACCAAGGAATTCCTCACATGCCATTGGTACATGCCACACGCGCCTCTGGAAGATTTGGCATTTCCACTTGCACTCAACGTGCAACCTACCACCAAGGCATTCCGCACATGCCACACGCGTCACTGGAAGCTTTGGCATGTCTACTTGCACTCAACGTGCAACCTACCACCAAGGAATTCCGCACATGCCACACGCTCCACTAGCAGCTCTGGAATTTCCACTTGCACTCAAGGTGCAACCCGCAACAAAGGCATTCCGCACATGCGATTGGAACATGCCACACGCGCCACTTTCATCCTGGCATTGCCAGTTGCACTAAAGGTGCAACCAACACTCGAGATATCAACACAAACTGGGGGATGCTTTCCAAGGTCTTGGTTAGGCGGTCACAGCATGCAGCATACGCTACGCTCACTTTAAGAAAGGGTGAATAGGAATAAAGCGGTCAAATAAATGAGGAAATAATTGTGAAAACGTTTTTACCCATAAACACCATGCGGTTACCACCTCCTCCCATTATTTCACCCTTTACTCTCTTCCTTCATGAGGCCAGGGTACGTTTCAATCTCGACTTGTATAAATAGGTCTTACCTATTTCCACCAGACAACAAATCTCGGTCAGGAGAAAAACACAACACTCTCAGAAAAGGCAACTTTGCAAGCTCTTCAAAAAGCTTTCATCTCTTGCAAGCTTCCGAAGCTTTCACTTTATGATACAAGTGGAGACACTACTCTTCCAGAATTATTCTGGTCTCAACACCTTTCTGCGCTTCCCTCCCCAAATCAACCCTTCTCCTCCAATTTGTGACCGAAGCAAGTCTGGAACGACCATTTCTTGGTTAAGGCCGGACTTGTACAGATTCATATCTCAAATCTAGAAAGTGCTCACGTGCAGCACATTTGTTTAGGGTTTAAACTAGTTTCTCACTCACCTACCGAATTTACCAAAATTGGCAGAAACGATTTTTACCCATAAACAATTGGCGACCACAGCGGGAGAATTGATCTATCGGTTACAATACCAACTCCAACTCCTGACTTCGTTTCCCGAACGTCAATCCCAATATGGCGGAACTCAGGTATGGAGCAGCTGCCGAGAATACCAGTACAGAGCACGTCCCTGATGTTAACGTCTTTTCCAATAACGTTGTTGCATCACCTACTGACTACAGTAACTTCGAATTCACTCCCTCAAGCGTAACACCGCCAATCACCAGGGCCAGAGCTGCTGCCTCCTCTAGTTTCTCTGCAAAAACCTCTAATCACAGCAACAAAAATACCTCTTTGGGTGTCACGCCACCAGTCACCAGGGCCAGAGCCACCGTTGTGGCCCCTAATGCTTCGTTTAGCATGGCACCTCCGACCACAACTAAGGTTCCAACTACCCCACCGACGGGACTAGAGATCGGAGGGACCAGAGGAAGCCGTCCTTATGTCACCATTGCTGATTTGATGGAACGACAGGAGATGCTTGCCAGAGCCCAGACGGATATGGTTTCAACACAGAATGAGGTACTTGTCTTTATCAAGACCCTGATAGAGAGACTACCACGTGAGTCGCGTCCTCCAGAGCCGCTTAGGAACGTCTCCAACAACCCCGACACCAGCACCTCGGCGGAGCACGCCTCCGCGGATGAGGAAACTCGCGCTAGAATCTCGTTAGAAAGAAATCAGCCGTCCAACTTCGTCACGCGAGAAGATCTGGAACAACTTCTCCGCAACCGAATCAAGAATGATGAATTGGACGTGCATCATCACCAACCCCCTTACCCATCCTAAATGCAGAGAATCCCTCTCCCAAGGGGGTACTCCTCTCCTCAATTTACCATGTACGATGGTACCGGGAATGCACATGATCATGTCTCCCGTTTCCTTGAATCCCTAGGTAAACATGAATATAATCACGTTCTTTGTTTAAGGGAATTCTCAAAATCACTTACTGGAAGGGTGTATACATGGTACAATAGCATCCATACGAACAGCATTCCCAACTGGAGTAGCATGGTCACTGCGTTTTACAAGAAATACTTCTTCGCGTCTGAACAAGTTACTTTCTCAGACCTCGGAAGAATGTACCAGTGGGATAACGAACATCCGAATGATTTCTTCAAAAGGTTTAGGGTTCAAGAACTCGACTGTCACGACCCAAACGTGACCGATAAACAGCTGGTGAACATGTGCATCAATGGTATGGTTCCAATTTATTGTGCCTTGCTAGAGAACTTGCGCTTCCAAATATTCTCCAAACTCCATGAAGCTGCCAGACGATCCGCAACGACAGCACCAGCATTACTGGAAAGAACTAAGCCAACTCGAACCGAAGACACGAGTGAAACTCGTGGGAATAGGTGCCTCATCAGCAAGCAATTTAATGACGGCTCATCCTCCGTTAACATAGTAAACGAAAGGGTAAAAAGGAAGGCGGAAAAAAGAAGGCCCCAACTATGGGCCACCAGCCAAAACGTGAAGCGCTGGCGCAACGGGAAGCCCCTCCATGGAATACCATTACTAAAACTCCCATGCAGCATCATGAGACCGAAGGAAATGCCCTTTATTTCCCGTTTCCCGTTTCCCATCGAGGAGGTGATTGACCTCCTAGAATCCTGGGTTCAAGATGATGTTATCAGACTTCTACCTCCCAGACGTCCACCAAATGAGGCTGAGATGGCGAACCCCAAGTACTGCTATTACCATAGGTTCGTTCACCACCCGACTAGTGATTGCAACAGACTAAAGCATATTTTCAAAGAAAGGATAGAAGCGAGAGAACTCCAACTACGAGATGAAGGAGTGCATCGAAACCCATTCCCAATTAGAAATTGCGGGTCCTCTAGGGACTTCTTGCACGAGACTGTACAATCCATGATGTAACACGTATGCGAAATTCTCTATCTTTCCAAGGTGCAGCGCCAAGATATTTTCGCATCTCTCAATCACGTCGTATCCGGCAAATAACTTTTTCTCTCCTCGGAAACCACACCAGGGGCCCAATCTTTCCAAACAGGCAGAACCAAAAGGGAGAACTGGGGACTTCTGACCACGTCCCGTTTAAGAGGTATCGAATTTGAAAACATTCTTATCAACGCGGCCTCTGACCTCAACATCATTACTTTCAAGACACTAAAGGCAGCAGGATTTACAAAACAAGACGCTACATATTCCCCGTCCGTGATTAAGAACCCGAGAGGAGGAGCTTTGAACGCGCATGGCTACATCAACCTAGAGATCAAGGTGGGAGATGCTATAACGCATATCAAATTCCACATTGTTAAAGAACTGGGTCATGACATGATAATGGGACATTTATGGGTGCTCGACAACAAAGCTAAATTAGATGTGCACCCTCTGCCGACCTCCACGCCCGAAGGAATTTCTAACAAATCATCCCACTGGTTATCGCATCGACGAACTATCGAAGGAACCCAGACATCTGGAGAGGACCTGTTGGCGCTAGCTCATGGTTTTCAAATGCAAGTAAGTCTGACCAAGCAACCTTTTCTACAACCAGTCATTCCTTCCCCCATTCCGTCATGGGGACTCGGCGCGATTACTGGCACGGACGCTGTCAAGAAATGTGAATGGGGTGCTGGACCATTTGAACACTTTGCAAAAATCTTGGAAACTTCTATTGACACCAAAGAAGCCAATCCAAACAGTTGCACGATGTCTGAACCCGTTTTCAATCGGAGATGTAGTGGTTAAGTTAAACTCGTTTCAAGTTGGTAGGATGACAGTAAAAATGGATATTCAGACTGATCCACCCAATGGAAGAGAAGACGAGATGTATAAGGTGGTGGAAATCCTTTTGGGAGGATATTTCAAGCTCATCAACGCAGACACACCTGAAGGCGTGATAATTCACTCGCGATGGCTCAAGGCCTCCAATCCCTAAATGTTGTACTTCCCAGTCACTCCCCCTTTTAGTATTTCCTTTAACAATTCCTCTTAGTTGTTGTATTCCCCCAAGATGAATACACCGTTTGTATTCTTCCCTGGGATTCCTTTTTCCGCAAAAAAAAAAAAAAAAAAAAAGGCATAAATACATCTCTTTCCAAATAAGTTCTCCAGATATCAGAGAAATACATTAGATTAACCCAGAAAACCATTGCAGATCCATCATACCATAACCTCTTTCAAAATATATATATATATATAAATCTAAATGTTGACTGATGAAGAAGAAGGTAAAGATGAGTTTACGAAAAAAAGAAAAAAAAACATCAAGGGAACTAATCAGCTGACAGAAATAACAAAAGGGAGGAACTAGCCCTCGAAGGATGGAGTACAAGTCCCCATGGTCAAGGTTATCTTCAAGCACTTCCCCCAGCAATCCCTCGGGCAACAAAGGTTCCATTCAACGGTGTTAGCAGCAGAAACCTCAACATCCCATCCCGAAGCAACCACAGCAGCAGCAGTGTCCGCCCCGACGACCGGTCCAGCATACGCCACCATGACCCCTCCGGTATCACCAACGACACCTCTGGCATCAACTTTGAAGGCTATTTCGTTTCTGTCAGATGCTCCTTCGAAGGTTTTCTCATTGACACTTCGAAGAATTTTTTTTGATTCATCCGCATCAAAATCAAGAACCATGGCGCTCTCCTCCAAGAGCTTCACACGTTCGTTTTTCAGTCGCTCCGACCTCGAAACAGTTCGATCCGCCCCATACCTGGGCCGAGGAAAGGCTTTGCCGCACTGGAACTTCTCAATATTCCAAGGTTTTTCCTCGTTTTCTCGCCCCTCCTCCATGCTCATTGAACCCAAGAAAGTCCGAGCCCGTGCCTGTACTTCATGGGGAAAGATGGAAGGGAGGTCCTTAATGATTTCACTAGCTTCATGGAACAGAGATTCAATCCCAGCCAATGCCTCCTCAAGAGAAGAAGATCGATCTCCGCCAATTCTGAAGTCCTTCTCCGAAGAGTTAACGGCGAGGTAATCCCTGGAGGGTCCCATTATACACTGCAAAAAATAGGGAAAATGATCAAGTTATATCCTATATATACACATATAAAAGAGGATAACATGAAAAGAGAAGAAGAAGAAAACATACCGGTATGATATTTTTAGCGTGAATAACCCTAGTCGGGATGCTCTTGAAAGAGTCATACCTCGCGCCTTCACCTGGAGAATCTGGATGGTTAGAGGATGATTTGTCTCTGGGCGACATGACAAAGAGAGAAACTCAACAAGAAGAACCTTTTCTCAAACAAGGGATATGGTACAATTGCGCTGGGTATGAATACAGAACCTTAAAAAAGGAAAGGAAGCAATGAGGGACATAACACTTCCAGATTTTTAGCATGGATGATGCCCTGATTGAAGCCGCGTGTGAAGGAAGGAAAAATAAGAAAACTTTGATATGTGTCGAAACACCTACTCCATCCTTGTTTACAATAGTCCCACCAAGCTCGCGCCAGTTTCCCAATATCCCAATTGCACCGGTCCCACCAGATAGCAAGCTCAATCAGGGCACGCGTCAACTTCTCAATGCCGCCCAGCTTCCTGCCTCTCAATGATGCTGACTTCGCAATTGTGCCAGCCTCCCGATTTGTGCAAAACTGCCAGGTGAAATGATTCCAAATCCTATTTATAAAAAAGGTCAAACAAGCCTCCTCAATTCTCTTTACGATTCACTGCTGATAGTTTGTCACCATCTTATGCTTACCTCGCAACAAAGATCATGTTCCGAGCTAAGCAGGGGACTTAATGTTGATGGTGGTTTTTAGACAAAGGGTAAAATTATAAAACCCCGAATAACCTAATGTCACCGGTGACACATTTATTAGAACATTTAATGCATGTAGTCAGTAATTAATGGGGGGTATTTTTTCAAATTAGGTTTACAACGAGAAAAACCCTAATTCCCCTCTGTGCCAATGGAAAATCATGCCAGCCACACCTATCCCAAGCTAGCCGCGCCATGCCAAAAGCACTCTGCCTTGGCCCTAGCTATGCTAGTCACACCAACCGCTCCAAAGCATGCAAACCATGCTAGCCGCACCTCTGTGCCAATGGAAAATCATGCCAGCCATACCTGGCCTAAGCTAGCCGCGCCATGCCAAAAGCGCTCTGCCTTGGCCAAAGCTACGCCAGCCACACCAAACGCTCCAAACCATGCCAACCATGCTATCCGCACCTGTGTGCCAATGGAAAATCATGTCACCCACACCTATCCCAAGCTAGCCGTTCCATTCCAAACGCACTCTGCCTTGGCCATAATTATCCTAGTCACACCAACCGCGCCAAAGCATGCCAACCATGCTAGACGCACCTCTGTGCCAACGGAAAATCATGCCAGCTACACCTGGCCCAAGCTAGCCGTGCCATGCCAAACGCACTCTTCCTTGGCCCTAGCTATGCTAGTCACACCAACCTCGCCAAATCATGCCAACCATGCTAGCCGCACCTTTGTGCCAATGGAAAATCATTCCAGCCACACTAAACGCGCCAAAGCATGCCAACCATGCTAGCCGCACCTTTGTGCCAATGGAAAATCATGCCAGCCACACCAAACGTGCAAAAGCATGCCAACCATGCTAGCCGCACCTTTTTGCCAATGGAAAATCATGTGAGCCACACCAAATGCGCTAAATCATGCCAACCATGCTAGCCGCACCTTTATGCCAATGGAAAATCATTCCATCCACACCTAACCCAAGCTATCCGCGCCATGCCAAACACACTTTGCCTTGGCCCTAGCTATGCTAGTCACACCATGCCAAGCCAAACACCCTTACCTTGGTGCCCTAACCGTGCAACCTAAGCCAAATTGTCCACGAATGCCATTGGCACATGCCAACACGCTCACTGGAAGCTTTTCTTACCAATACGTGGCCCTAATGACCAAGCGTGCCATTGGCACACGCCAACACGCTCACTGGCTGCATTTCTTACTAAGCTGTGTCCCTAATGGCCGAGCGTTCCATTGGCACATGCCAACGCGCTCATTAGTAGCTTTCATTACCTAGATGTGGCCCTAATGGCCGAGCGTGCCATTGGCACATGCCAACGCGCTCATTGGTAACTTTCACTAGCTAGCCGTGACCCTAATTGACGAGCGTGCCATTGGCACATGCCAACATGCTCATTGGTAGCTTTCATTACCTAACCGTGGCCCTAATGGCCGAGCGTGCCATTGGTACATGCCAACGCGCTCACTGGCAGCTTTTCTTACCAAGCCGTGGACCTAATGGCGGAGCGTGCCATTGGAACATGACAACGCGCTCACTGGTAGCTTTTATTACCTAGTCGTGGCCCTAATGGCCGTGCGTGCCATTGGCACATGCCAAACATGCACGCATGTAGCCTAACTTGCAAGCCGTGCAACCTAGGCCAACTTGGCCGTACGTGCCATTGGTACATGCCAAAACCCTCGCTGGTAGCCAAATTTGCAAGTCGTGCAACCTACCACCAAGGCATTCCGCACATGCCATTGGTACATTCCACACGTGCCTCTGGAAGCTTTGGCATTTCCACTTGCACTCAACGATCAACCTACCACCAAGGAATTCCGCACATGCCATTGGCACATGCCATACGCGCCACTGACAGCTTTGGCATGGCCACTTGCACTCAACATGCAACCTACCACTGAGGAATTCCGCACATGCCACACGCGCCACTAGCAGCTCTGGCATTGCCACTTGCACTCTAGGTGCAACCCGCAACAAAGGCATTCCGCACATGCCACACGCTCCACTTGCATCCTGGCATTTCCACTTGCACTCAAGGTGCAACCAACACTTGAGACATTAATACAAACTGGGGGTTGCTTTCTAGGGTCTTGGTTTAGCGGTCACAGCATGCAGCGTACACTACGCTCACTTTAAGAAAGCGTGAATAGGAATAAAGCGGTCAAATAAATGAGGAAATAATTGTGAAAACGTTTTCACCCATAAACACCATGCGGTTACCACCTCCTCCCATTATTTCACCCTTTACTCTCTTCCTTCATGAGGACAGGGTACGTTTCAATCTCTACTTGTATAAATAGGTCTTACCTATTTCTACCAGACAACAAGTCTCGGTCATGAGAAAAACACAACACTCTCAGAAAAGGCAACTTTGCAAGCTCTTCCAAAAAGCTTTCATCTCTTGCAAGCTTCCGAAGCTTTCACTTTCTGATACAAGTCGAGACACTACTCTTCCAGAATTATTCTGGTCTCAACACCTTTCTTCGTTTCCCTCCCCAAATCAACCCTTCTCCTCCACTTTGTGACCGAAGCAAGTTTGGAACGGTCGTTTCTTGGTTTAGGCCGGACTTGTACAGATTGATCTCTCGAATCTAGAAAGTGATCACGTGCAGCACATTTGTTTAGGGTTTAAACCAGTTTCTCACTCACCTACCGAATTTACCAAAATCGGCAGAAATGATTTTTACCCATAAACAACAGTGTACTATTCATTTGATTCGGCTCCAACTCATCAGGAAACCATTGAGACACCCACCAACTATAGAAGCACATCGTCGTGTTTTCTTTCCGAACGAACCCTTTTGACTTCGCAACCAGAATGATGCGCATTTATTTTTCATCTTCAGACATCTTGATATCAAGGTTTCCTGCTACGGTAAAGTTCAGCAACACGGCCACGCTCTCTAAGGAGATAGTCATTTCACCCCACCAGCATATGGCCGTGTGGGTGTCCGGACACCATCTGGAAATAAAAGTGACCAAGCCTGGAATATCTTTCCTAATTTGAAGAACTGCGGAAGCCGCAATGTCATCAATGATCTGCTCCTTGGTCAAAATGGCTTTACACATTCTTGGATCATCATGAATCGCATCTATTTCTCAAAAGGACGCAACAAACTCACAAATATTTTAAACTCGATAGGAGATGCATGATAGTCTTTCCTCTGAAGACAAAACCTTATTACACCTCCTGGCCGAACCGACCGGGCCTCTCCTTCACTTTCCAGACCATTCAGAAGAATTGGCACATACTTGGGATGGTTTCTCCTAATGGTGGCGGATGTTGTAAAGAACTCATCATATGTGTTTGGCTTTGAATTTCCAACATCTTTCGGTACGGCAGAACTTTTCTCAAATGACATCCTAGAAAATTCTCTCACGCTACTTCCACTTTTGAAATAACTACAATGGAACAATACGAAGAGAAATTATTATGGAAAGTGCGTGGAAATTATTTTATTAGATATAGGAGATTCATCCTGGACGCAATCCAATTTGTTTTAAAGTCATAATACATATAGGCAAAGAAATGGGGACTGACAGACCTTGCATCACCACCACATGCCAAGGCCGTACCCTGCAGCGGGAAATTTGCGCCCAGCCGAGAAGGCGCGCCCCACCATGGGAACCAAACACACGGCCACACCTTAAAAATGAGTAAACCCTAGGAGCTAGGTTTTCATGAGAAGGGAATGACAGTTACCAGCTCATGCATGCCTACTTTGCACAGTAAATTGAGGCGGTCAACATTACTATGGTATTCACGCCTAAATGCTACTACAAGTTCGTGCAAAGCATATGTACGACTAGGATTCATACCAACACAGAAGGACAATATTTTCTACAAGATCATGAAAAGGTAAGCCTACAGCTAGGGTTTTCACTAACACAAGAAAACAAGAAAAAACAAGTTAAAGAGGAAGTGCTGGAAGACATACCTGGGATTCACTCTTCCTCTTTACTGTTACCACATGGCCAGAGTAAAATATATATATATATATATAATAAATAAATAAAGGTGTGAAATAAAAGGAGAGGCCGGCCCCAATACTTGGGAGTTTGAATAAGGAAAGGACTTCCTATTTGAGTCAAGTAAGGAAAAGAGGCAACCGGGCCCGCAAGTTTCCTCCTGAATTTTACTGTCGAGCTGTTTTCACCTCACGAACGAGCTCAAAACCTAAATATTCTTGCTTAGGGAGATAGGAAATCCTTTTCCGTTCAGAATGGAAGTGCGGACCGTCAAAATCCGAGTCCGTACGAGAATTCTACAACGATTCTAGTAAAAGGCACTAATTAGGGTTTCGGCATGCCAAGCCCTAATTGAGACAAAGTCGTCATACTTCCATGGAACTGAAGCCAGTCTTCATCCTTCCGAGGAACTCAAGATAGCTCCACTCCAAGCCGCGCAATGCAAGCGGCTCCATTCCAAGCCGACCAATGCTGACGGTTCCATTCTAAGCCAATTCAATGCTAACGGCTCCATTCCGAGCCAGTACAATACTTGTGGCTCCATTCTAAGCTGGCCAATTCTGACGGATCCATTCTAAACCGATCGATGTTTATGTCTTCATTCTAAGACGACCAATGCTAACGCCAACAACTCCATTTAAGGCTTTGTTTCGCGTTCCAAAGCCTGGACCAGAAGATGCTCAACCATTCCAGATCGAAGCCAACATATTACATCTCAACCAGATTCTACCACTCCGAAGCCTAACCTACAATACCACAAGTAGAATCTATGCAATCACGAGAATCATGAACTCTCCTTACCTCTCGAAAAAGGTTAGTCGGACCTTCCTGACCATCTTTTCACAACTTGTCATTTCGATTTTTTCTCTTGTCATCACCATCTTATGCTTACCTCCCAACAATGAAACTGTTCCGATTTAAGCAGGGGACTTAATATTGATGGTGGTTTTTAGATTAGGGTTAAAATCATAAAACTATACAACTGACATGATGTCACTATGACCATTAGCATGTTTATTGAATCAATCAGCATGCCTACGCATGAATTACCGGGGTATATTTTTTTGTTACATGGGTCATGTTCCACGGAAGAACCCTTAACATCGACTGACATCATCGATGTCAAACCCTAATTCTCATGTTGCCGCGCCAAGGCATGCCAACCATGCCAGCCGCACCATCGTGCCAATGGCAAACCATGCCAGCCATGTCTCCGCGCCAAGGCATGCCAACCATGCCAGCCGCACCACCGTACCAATGGAAAACCATGCCAGCCACGTCTTCGCGCCAAGGCATGCCTACCATGCCGGCCGCACCACCGTGCCAATGGAAAACCATGTCATCCAAGTCTCCACGCCAAGGCATGCCAACCATGCCATCCACGTCTCCGCGCCAAGGCATGCCAACCATGCCAGCCGCACCACCGTGCTAATGGAAAACCATGCCAGCCACATCTCCGCGCCAAGGTATGCCAACCATGCCAGCCTCCCCACCGTGACAATAGAAAACCATGCCAACTACATCTCCGCGCCAAGGCATGCCAACCATGCCAGCCGCACCACCGTGCCAATGGAAAACCATGCCAGCTACGTCTCCACGCCAAAGGCATGCTAACCATGCCATCCGCACCACCGTGACAATGGCAAACCATGCCAGCCACGTCTCCGTGCCAAGGCATGCCAACCATGCTAGCCGCACTACCGTTCCAATGGAAAACCTTTCCAGCTACGTCTTCGCGCCAAGGCATGCCTACCATTCCATCCACACTACTATGCCAATGGCAAACCATGCCAGCCACATCTCCACGCCAAGGCATGCCAGCCATCCCAGCATGTCATGCACGACGCTGGATGACAAAACAAAGGGTTGCAACAATCAGCGGCCACCTTTCCACCTGAGATGCAGATCTTAGACGTCCAAAGTCGCCAGCTAAGGCGCGGTAACCTTTGGCCCAATGCCAAGACCTAATTTTAGTCGTTCCCAAACTATGCCAAAACCCCATTTTTTGGCCGCGCCTAAACCACGCCAAAATCCTAGCTTGCCTCAAACAACTGTGTAACTTAAAGTTGACACCTATGTACAAGAAGAAAAATACAAGCAAAATGTAATGGCCAATTTATATTCTGAAATAATTAGCAACATTATATGGAAGTAGCACCGAATGAAAGCAAAATTAAAGATACTGATGAACTGACATTCAATGTTATTTTTATCTATAGTTTATATGGAAAACATTTGAAGGTAATTAAAGGAAAATTTACCTGAAGCAAATGATGGTTGCGGTAAAATGAAAGAACTGAAAAGGCTGAAAATCTCATTACCCCATCTGAAGAACATGACCATTTAGACCCACAAAATGGAATATGAAGAATTCATTATCGAGAGGCATAATTAATCAGTGAGAAACCATGAATATACATATCAAATAAGAAATTCAGGAAAAATACTAGATGACAACTTCAGAAACTAGTAGTTACACATCTAACTAACTAGTAATTCAATTATAACGTGTATCTATTAGTTGCACATCTAATTATCATGTGTAACTAGTATCTACACATCCATTTAGCTTGTGTATCTAGAAGTTACACGTCTAATTAGGTCGACCGAGCGAAGCGAGGGAGGACTCTATATATGGTGACTTTGTGTCACATGGGACATGACTTTTTTTTTCTAATTTGACAAAAAAGATTGGATTTGGTGTCATGCCCCGAAATTTCCAAACTATCCTTCAGCATGAGAGGTATCATTTTGACTTATCAAGGCTATATATATAAAATAGGCAACTAAAGGATCTGGGATCGAACCCCAGTAAACCCACGATTTCACTTATTTTTTTCCTTCTTCTCTCAAAGTCGAAGTCAATCTGTCATTTCTTAACAACAGCGGAAATGAATATCATCTTTGATCAACAGTTAGTAATAATTGATCTCCAATGATCTACTTATCGAGTTCAGGGTTTTGATTTCAGTTTCGATATATGTAAGTCTTTCATAATCATCATCAGGTTTTTGGGAATTTTAGGGTTTCATCATCTGCTAATCTTTAGTGAAGAAACATTGGATTTCAGTACGACAGAAATGAAGAACTCAGTCGATTGTTTCTCTCTTATTCTATCAGGTAGGCACATCACTTAAAACTAATTGATATTCTGTAATTCTAGGGTTCTATTAATTTAACGGTTTTATTCAATTTATTTTCATCAGTGGTTTACAATGGTTTTTTGTTCAATAATCACACTAATTGATATATAAATGTTGCATTTTCGTCTAGGGTCTCATCAATTTAGGGGTTGTATTTCAAGGTTGTTAACTTCAATTGTGTAAATTGATAGGCTAGATTTCGTACATGTAAATTTGAGGATCTTCCTAAATGTAGTAGTAATGTCTAATTCATGCTTAATACTTGTATGGGTTTGTGAGGAATTGCTTATATCTGTTTAGTGGTAGCAATGAGTCTAATTTCTCATGGGTTTGAAACTCTAATCCGATTAAAATATTGTTGTTTTTTGTAAATTTGGATGCTATATATAATGGCATTCATGAGTTTGTTATTATATGACTCTTCGGTACTGACATTGTGACAAAAAATTGAATTGATTTTGTAATTTGAGTAAGAGAGATTCATTACAATTTTACAATTGGTGTTATGGTTAATGTAGCCTGCAGATATATATTTGATAGACGAGCCGAGTGCTTATCTTGATTCAGAGCAGTGTATTGCTGCCTCAAAAGTCCTTAAGAGGTTTATCCTCCATGCAAAGAAGGCTTCTTTTGTCGTTGAGAATGATTTCATAATGGCAACTTATCTTGCTGACAGGGTGATTGTGTTTGAAGGGACACCATCTATCGAATCTACTGCCAATGCTCCTCAATCTTTGTTGATAGGGATGAACCTTTTCTTACCTGTAAGTTGCATTTCTATCTTGTTAAGTTGCTTTAGATATTTCTAGTTCAGGTAATATATATGGTTGATTTGGGGTAAGAACACCAGTAAAATAAATTGACATGTTTTAGAATGAAAAAGATACAATAAGTTAGAGAAAATGGTAAGCAACCATATAAGGTTATTTGCACAGTAATATGCTGAAATTGTTTGATACTCTGTACCTATTCTTTTATTCCACCTTGTATATCTTATCCCCACTTCTTTGATTCAAGATTAATGCTTCTTACTAATACTAAATTTTGGTCAATGTGCAGTAATTGGATATAACATTTAGACGTAATCCTACAAATTTCAGGCCGTTGATTAACAAGTTGGAGTCCACGAAAGACAATGAGCAAAAAGATGCTGGGACCTTTTATTACCTCAACTAAGGAAAACTAGAGGTCAAGTTCCATGTAAGTTTAATCTGTCTCTCAAAGACTCACAGTTCACCTTGACCTTCAGTTTTGAGTAATCTCTGTGTTTCTGGTCTTAATATTGCGCAACAATTGGATATTGGGGACAGGTTCCAACCAATATCGAACCGCGGATTAACAAATTGGACTCCATAAGAGACGGGGATAAGCGGGAATCGACGAGGGATGGTGACAAGTTGGCATCCACGAGAGAACGGGAACAAATAGATGCAGGGTTCTATTGTTAGCTCAATGACTAAGCCTATAATACAACCGAGGCCGGGTTTTGCTATTACTATCCATTGTTGCATTTAGCTTCTTTGGCTTAATATGATATATGCTAAATTTATTTTTGGTTGGAAAATATTTATTCACAATTGGATCGGAACCCTTAATGTCGCTTACTATTTGCTTTACCATAGGTGTTTTCATTGGTGGTATAATAATAAAAGAATGGCAAATCCACTGAGTCGTTCCGTATCTGCTGAGCACAAGGTTTCTGGCTTAGGTGCACTAGCCAGTTCTTGGGGAGGTCATATATGTTGGAAGCATAACATACAATAGTTTGACGAACCACATGTTTCATGCTTGGTTAGTTTTAGTTCTGCACCTCAGAGTTTTTGTTTGCTTTCTACTTCAGGAATGAGTAGAGGAAATTCATTTAACGAGACAATATTAATTTGATGCTTTTTAAAGAATAAACATAATGGTTGATGAATGCGCGAACACATACAAATTTAAGCTTTTAGTTAAGGCATACTAGGTCGGATTTCGTTCAGAGCCATTATGGAGAAACTAAATTGTGAGTATAAAATTTAGTTTTGTGTCAATTTTTCCGGTCGGTCGTCCCACCATGGAAACGTCATCTAGTTAGCATGTGTAACTAATAGTTACACATCCAAAAAAGGTCAGATAACTTACAAAAAATCAGTAGCCAACCTGATCAAACTCCGGAAATTCCCTAGCTTATAGAGCTAAACATCCATGGGTTTCATATACCTGTAAGCACAAGAAACATAGTGTGAAATTAGGGAATCATACACATTTTGGAAAATGGTTGTATATCTAAGAAATTTGCTCTTTGAAACAAGTAATGTTGATTATTGATGGTTTTAAATCATGATAAATTTATGATGCGGGATATCAAAAATATCAAAAGGTGCATGAGAACATAATCTAGAAGCTAAAAGATTAAACTGGAATTGTCACAGCAATTTCAACTTTTTAGAGTAAGGACGTACCTTAACTGTGAGCTCATAGAAATTCTAGATGGAATCTTTTACACTCCAAATAGAAGACAACACTAGTTCTTAACGCAAATTACCACCTACAACAAATGATCGCAATCCGATAGTGTCTTAGATTAAAATTGAACATTAATATATGGAAAATTTCACCCTAGCTTTCACATAACTCTGTATGGTATAAAAGAAGAAAAGCAACTAATCATACCTTAAGTTGAAAAGCACAAAGGAACTATGCAACGTGATCTCATCTTAAACACCAACAAGTTCAACATCATCTATTCATCTCTCCATAATGCAACTCATGCAACCAATCAACTAATTCTTCTGAACCCTAGACATCAAACCATAGTTGACCAACGTCCATAACAAACAAAAACCAAATTGAAAGAAATAGATTAACAATCAGAAGAGAAGTAAGATCTAATACCCTATCTTGAATCTTCGAATTCATAATTTAATTCTCCATGAGAGTGAAAAACTCCAAAGATATTCAATCTGCGTCAAATATATCTGAAATAAAACCTAATCCATCCATACACTGAATAAATTGATTCGAAGAAGAAAACATGAAACCTAGAAAATTTTCAGATCTTGCTGATACATCCTACTTCTTCATTAGTTGTTGTCAAAGATGATGAATGAAAACGATTTCATTTCTGCTGCCGTTGAAGATCTTTTTAATTCCATTGTTGAACTAACACAACAAGTAAGTAATTAAGAATAAAATTATGTTTAAGATCTTCGATTGATTCAAGAAAAATCAAGTTGTTCTTCTTCTCAAATCTGGATAGAATCAATCCAAACAAAATCAAAAAACTAATAATAAAACTAAGAAAAGTAAGAATTAAATCAACTGAAACCTAGATTCAAATGAAATCGATTGAAATGATTGCTTCCGATCTATAGATTAGTTGATAATCATCTGTATAATTATCGAATCCAGTTGATTCAAACCTACAAATCTCGATTGAACACAAAAGAAGAAGAAAAATGGCCTGGAGCTCTGGGAATCTAAAGAGAAACTAACCAGATGAGTTTATTTAGGTTTAGATAATCACGATCTATGTTTTTATAGCTTAGATCTAGGTTTTGAAATATTTTTTCACTGAAAATTTTGATTAGAAGCTGTATCTTCTCTGCATATTTCTGTACCGGAGAGAAAGTGCAAAAGAAAAGGAGAGAGAAAGTAAAACAAAAAATGAAATCTATGGGTAGTTTTATTACATATATATATTAAAGAGAAGTCTTGGGATTATTAAAATTATTATAGATAACATTCTTATTATCAAGCCATGAGTTATAAAGTTTTGGGCCTAGAAATATCAAAATGTGAAAGAATGGAGTTGCCAGTGAAGGATCCATTTTGTGGGGCTTCTATATATTGAACCCATATAGTAAGGGATTGTAGTATTTTTCACTTTAGCAATATATTGGTTCACTACAGACCGTATATCCCTTTAGACTACTGCAAAACCGCACGGACATATGAATGGTGGGTCCCATCCTGCTAGGGAAAACAAGGAGTCCCGTTTTGGGGTTTAATTGTACCTATACCGTTTTCTTGTGGTGTGTACGGTTTGTCCATAATTTTTGTCAGCAATAATAACATTTTACATGAACTAAAGAAAAAAAAATGGGGTACTCACTGGAATGATAAGTACAACAATATATACCCACATTCTAGACTAGTGATATAGATAATAAAGCATCGGGAACAAGTTGCAAATTTTATTTAACATTTTAAGATTGGGAGCTAGTTGAGTTGCACACCCATGGTTGCAACCGGATCCACACCTGAGTATGATGGAATAAGACAGTGACAGCAAGCTCGCTTCTTTATTTCTATATTATTAACATTTTTATACATAATAATAACAACATAATGCACAACATCGGTAAGAATTGAACTAACATTACCAAAAAATAGATCTAACAACAACATGGTGTACAACTTTGGCAATGCTCATATTTTAGATCTGGATGGAATTGGGAAAATTGATCTTGAAAGGGAATTTGACAGAATAAACTGGACATATATATGGAGTTTGTGTTGCATAAAATGGTGTAGGTGGTTGAGATTCTGTTATTCTACTGCATCTTTCTCAGTTCTTATAAATGGCTCACCCTTTGGTTATTTTGGTAGAAAAAGAGGTGTAAGATAGGGATGTTGGTTTCTCCTTTGCTCTTAAATATTGCTATGGAGGGTTTCTCTAGGTATATGGATAGATCCGCACATCTAAACCTAGTGGTTTCTCAGTTACTACTGAAAGCATCATCATCAATCATCTTCATTATGTTGTTGATACTATTTTCTTTATTGATAACAACAAGAAAGAATTGCATAATTTGTTCTCGTCTCTTCAGTGCTTTGAGTACATTGCAAGACTCAGAGTTAATACTTCTAAAACAAGATTAATTGTTATTGCTGATGTACCAAAAATTGCTACATGGGCAGCTAAATTTGGTTGTGCTACTGAAAGTCTTCCATTTATGTATCTTGGAATGCTACTTCGTGCTAATACCTCTTCTAAACACATCTGGAATCCCATTACAGAAAAATTTAATACAAGACTTTCTTTTTGGATAAAGAATTCTCTCATAAAAGGAGGTAAACTGGAACTTCTGAAATGCATTCTTACCTCACTTCGTATGTACTACTTCTCTTTATTTAAAGCACCTGCTTTAGTGATCAAAATTTTGGAGAAAAAGATGAGAAAATTTCTTTTGGAAACACAATGTAGATGGTTCCAGCACTTCATATCTTATTAACTGGAGTTTAGTTTGTGTTGATAAGGAACATGGTGGGCTTGGTGTTTGTAACCTAAAATTGATGAATCAATATGTATGTTAGCAAAGTGGTGTTGGAGGTTTGGTATATGGATAAGAATAAAGTTATGGTACAAAGTGAAGAGTGCTCATGGTAGATTCCAGAAAATCCAACTAGCACTTATGGTGTCTCTTGTTGGAAGGAAATAACAGATTCAGCTTACTTGGTGAGTAACAATTCAACCATTTTTATTTACTCTGGTACAAATGTCTCTTTTTGGAATGACACTTGGATTTGCAATGAATCCCTTGCTATTATTTTCCCTCGTCTCTATAAGTTATATAGAGAGAAACATACAAGGCTACAAAATATGGTCACTTCAGACGAAAGTTGGAAATTTGATTTCAAAGGGACTCTCACTAATTTTGAAACAATTTTTTTTGCTAACAATCCTCCAACTCTAGACAATCTACCTGACACAAGAAGATGGCCGCTGCATCACTCTAGTACTTTTTTTGTCAAAACTTTGTACTCTAAACTGGTGTCAGAACATGGTGTTCAAAACTTTCCTCATGGCTTCATATGAAAAACAGATATTCCACCTAAAATTAATTTTTTGGTTTGGCGTTTAGTACACAATTGATAATATGCATAAGAAATGAGTCATGATCTACAACTTTTGCATTCTCTGTGGAAATGATAAAGAAATTAAAGAACATCTTTTCTTACACTGTAAAGTCGTTCATAAGGTTTGGTCTTTAGTCTTGTCGAGTACATATTGGTCTTGGGTCTTTCCATTGAATATGAGAATGTTAGCATAGTATTGGCATCATAAACATTTCTCATATTATGGTAACTTCATTTGGAATCTTATCCCTACAGCTGTGGTCTCTACCAAAGTAGTCGAAATAGTTCCTCGGTGCTACTCGGTTGGGGAGCTTGGAGCGATGAGTAATAAGTTCGGACTTGGAAATCGCCAAACTTGGTCTAATACTCGAAATTTATTTATAAGAGACTTTTATATTGCTTCTCATAAATCATGATTTTTACCTTAGTAAAATTAAAATTTTAGCACTATAATGTAATTAAGTGTGTAATATAGTTATATTGAACATATTTATCATGTATTTAAAGGTATTTTTACTTGATAACTCCCTTTTGAAGGGTTACGAATTCTTTTATTATTAGTTTAGTGTATGCAAGGCCAACTCGGGAAAATCGTTAACTCGTTTTTCTCAAAAATCGGTCCAAATCGAAAAAATCGTCCGCCTTAATCGCTAAAAATCGGAAATGGCTTGGAATCGGAAATCGCCTCGGTCATATAGCCTATAGGGATTACTCGGCGAATAATCATCCTTGGAGAGCAATTTTTACTACACTGGTCTCTACTTTATGGAAATAAAAAAAATGTAGAACTTTTGAGAAGAACTACACTTTCAAGACGGATCTGGGTTTAGGAGATGAGGTGAAATCTTCGATTTTATCTTGGGCTAGTGCTGCTAGGAAGAGAGTGCACTTAAACTTTGCAAGTTCAGTCCATAACACTGGGATGCACTCTTTGAATAATTTAATTACCTTATTTTTATTTTCCTTTCTCTACCTCTGGTAGATTGTAACTCCTCTGTATATTCTTGCACCTAATAAATTCTCTCTTATTATAAATAAAATAAATGCTCATTAACCATTTTAATGGCCTCCAAAAATAAAACAAGAACACCTTAAATGATAAGTTGGGAGTATCAAATAGTGTCAAGACTCAAAAGACTATTACACATGGTCTTTTATGGCTATAAGGACCCAATATTTTGAACTTTACTGTTGACCAAATTATTTTTTTTAATAAGAAAGATGAATTTTATTGATGATTAAATCATGACATTTAGTTCATCTCTGACAAGAGTTTTAAACCAACTAGGAAATGGAAAGGACCAACTCTGATTTGCTCTAGTTGATCTGGCTTTTTTAGCCAGGAAATTAGAAACCTCATTTGACTCTCTACGCACGAAAGTGCACTTCCACTTTTGAAATTCTCCTAATAAAATCCTTCAATCACTAAAAATATTATTATTTGTCCATCGTACGATACCATCAGCTCTGTTAATCGCTTTCACAATGTTTAAGCAATCACCCTCCAGATGCAGGCATTGAATATTAGCTCTTCGCGCCATCTTTATTCCTTCCAGCGCTGCAAGTGCTTCTACCTGCTCCTCGTCTTGGTCTATCCCATCTTTTGATACTGCACCTCCACATATTCTTGTTGCAGAGAACATAGTTAGTCCAATACACATATGCTTACTTTCCTTGACATAAGAGCCATCAAAATTAACTTTTTCAAACCCTTGCTCTGGAAGCTTCCAAGGAATTCTATTCCTAACTGTGGCTATATTAACAGTTCTAGTTCCTTTTTTTGGGAGGTTATGTACCCAATCGGTAATGTCTCGATTAACTTGTAACATTAACAGTAGCCTTATCAAATACCACAGCACAACGGAGTTTCCAGATGTGCCATAGAGTGAAACTAACAGACATGATACATCTTGCAATGTTTGAACTGCCATTGTTATTATGGCTTAACCAACCATTGAACAATTCTTTTACTTGTTTACCATACACTAACCCTGCAATGTTAGAATCAATAGCATACCACAAGTTCTTAGATACTTGGCATTCAAACAACAAATGATTAGAAGTTTCACACAAGTTTCACACAAAGGACAAATGCTAGAGCCATTAGGAATGTACCTAGCTAGTTTATTCCTAACTGCCAGACAATTCTGAATACACCTCCATAGAAAGTGCTTAACTTTCTGTGGAGGGTCCAATTTCCATAATTTTTTCCAGAGGAAAACATCAACTTCCTGACCATAAACCTCATCTATTATACTCCTCACTACACCAAATCCTGGATTTTGTCACAGGGCATATATGTTGCTAAAAAAAATTGTAACACATATACGCCGTTAGAGAAACGCTGTGATATTAATTGTTATCTTTTTTTGTAACAGTTTTTACTGTGACAAAATTGGATTACAGTCACATTTATTAACTGTTACAATAGTTAATAGTAACAGTTAACCTAATTTTAGAATAGAAACACGTGGCTCATTTTTCACAATAAATATAACAGATTTAATTATTATTCTAACTTTGCAACAATTCGGTGATGACACGTCTTACACCGCCACGTATGCAACAATTAAGTTTTTCCACGTGTCACTTTTTCTTACGACTACAATAACACATATAAGTGTTGCATGTTTTTTGCCACAAATTCCCAATGGACACCTGTCATTCTTTTGTCACAATTACTGTTACATTTAAACTGTTACTCTCATTTGTAACAGCATAAAGAAGATGACACGTGTTGTTTTCTTCACATTTTTGGTCACAGTTAAAACTGTGACAATTCTTTCAATTACAATTAAACAAAATGTATAGTCCAAGTCATTCTCATGGACCTGGCCTTCCAGTTTACGGGCCTGCAACACAAGTCCTCATTCTGGACACGGATTTTCGGCGTACAGGCCTATAATACAAGCAAACTTGAAACACAAATGCAAGCCGTTCTTTTACGAATTGCTCGTACATTCACAAACTGCATAGCCATCCACATTCTGTCATCCATACAATCAATGTAGAAACACAAAGGAAGTCATTTGTTTAATATGTAACTTATCCAAAAACAATTCAATCATATTAATTAATATCATACATGAGTTATAATTGCATATGCAAAATTGATAATAGACATAGTTCAACATATAATAAAACTTGATGACAATGTAATGGTTACCGAATACCAATAAGAAATTTGAAGTAGTCAGTCTTAATAGCAAAAGGCACATGAAATTGGAGGAATATTCACAAGAAAAGAATAAACTGGCTTATCAAGCATATTTGAACATATTTGAATCTTCACAAGACTGAAATTTGAAGTAGTCAGTCTCAACATATTATTCCAGCTGCTGCTCTTCTACTTCGAGGAATATTCACAAGAAAAGAATAAAAATAATTAAAAAAACTTGCAACAATGAATAGCAAAAGGCACATGAAATTGGAGATAATACAAGCATATTTGAACTTTTACATGTGCAAGGCCGGTTATCAGCGGAAAGTTTTGAACAATACTAATGTGAAACTAACTATCAACTAAACTGGCTTGTAAGATGATCCGAAAAAACTTATGATTCAAATGAGATGCAACAACATTCTTCCAAAACTAAGTGTTATTTGAATAACATATGAATCACTTACATGACAACGAAGATTGATGGTAACTGAATCCGCAACAAATTCCAAATTACTATCGTTATCAGTATTTTCTGCAGAATTTCCACCCCCAATGCAACGGCAAACACGAGAAAACACAAGCAAGTGTATCATCAAAAGTATCACCTTCGGATTCCTTAGGAATAATTCTTAGAACCTAAAGGACAAGCCAAAAAGATATATAAACAGTAAGGACAACATGTTTCAATAGAAATAGAAAAGTGTTCAACCCAAAAGAATCTTCCATTAGATTAATGACATTTATAGTAAAGAAACAAGATACCCTTAAATGACAATTATAATAAAGAAACAAGAAACCTACTTGTTGAACTTTACGCCTCCTTGCAATTCTAACACCAAAACGAAAAACACGCACATCACACACCCTGATAGAAATATCTTATTTATCCCCTCCCTGGTGCGAGTTGTTATCTGACAAGAAAATAAGCTATCTCAGAAGTGGCTACTAGTAAAAAATACATGGCGCAGGTCGTAAATACAGTTGTTAAATTAGGCATCACATGTTTCATAACGTGGTGATAAGTTATACTGATAAATGTACTGATATGAAGGATGAAAGAAAATAAATAGATGGAGACTCACATCTGAGCCATCATCACGACCATTAGATCCTAATAGCTGAGGACCGGGCCTATTAATAGTCCTAACTGCCATACCTGCAGCCAAGTGAATGGTGAAATTTGTTACATAAATATAACATGACTCTTAAATAGAAAAGTATAAGCAACTTCAAGGCAAATATCTGACATATAGGAGTCCAAGCAAAACATGGGCTTCTTGAAACCACACTCTATGCAGATTGTCCCAAGTACAACAACAGTTTAAGTGAACTACATACACTTTCAAATATAAGAAATACATTCATCAGTCAAGAAAAAATGTTTCCTTTATTTTACTTCTACTAATAACAATCAACTACGTCGAGGCTTCTAGACCATGAACACACACTTAAAACTTTAGAGATTTTTTCCAGAAGTGCCAGAGCTCAATAATAGATATCTAAATTCAAAGAAATTCATAATCATGAGATTGAATGCCATTGGCCTAGAGATCTGAATATTGTGGACATTGCATAATAAATATAACCTTGTCAATGAGAAGCATACACCAAGCCTGAGAAAAGTGTCACCAAACACGACTGATTAAAATCCAGTTGAACTCCTCAACATACAAACATATATTACACAATCAACAGCCAACCTGAACACCATATTCTCCTTTTTGTATTAATTCTCTATCTACCCTTGCTAGCGAGTTAAAAATCACACTAATTAATTCAAATTCAAATTGAGAGAAGAAATTAGGGAAGCTGAATCCATCTTTGAACTCTGACAACAAAAGCTAATCAAAGGAATGATAGCTTCTCATATTGCATCTAATAACCTTGGCACGGATATATCTGCCAACATCCTAGATCTCTTCTCCTATACAAAACAGTAAATAGCATTAGTTATGTACCTTGATATTACCAACATAGACGAATTTACATCCCTGGAGACTAGCGCGGATAGCAAGATCCATGTCCTCAACTTTTGTCCGGTCACTCCATCCTCCAACTTCATTAAGAGCAGGCCGTCTCCAAACACCAGCAATACCATTGACCCAAAGAAAGCATAAGTAGAGGAACCAACTTCTTTCTCAACTCTTGAAATCTGGTCAGTATACATTTGTTCGTATTCACTGCACATTATAATGCACACCATCTCTGATTAGAGTCGGTTGAAAATAAATTCAGAAAAGAGGCACTGTGTATGGGTTAGTAAGCTAATTGCCGAATTTTCATCAATCTTGAACTAGACAAATTTCAGGATTATGCACAAAGTAACGTACAGGTTTTTCAAGAAAATCAGAATCGGGTTGAAAATTTGCGTCTAAAAATGCAACCAAATGACACTCACAACAACATACACAAATGAATAACTTTAATCTGAAGTTGTGGATGAAAAGCTAATCACTCGAGTAGCACATGAGTGTGTATGAAATATGAACAAGTGACTTCAAATGAAAGTGTCAAATGTGATCGCTAAAATATTACGTTAATGAAATAATTGTTATTCTCTATACCATCATCAATGTTAATGAAACTTCGACACAAACACACCAAGCATGAAACTAAGCTATCAAACAACACGATCTTAAAACTTGTGAGTGGTAAATTTCAATAGATTCCAAATTTTGTTTAAAACAACGGGAATACAATACCCTGTAACATTTTTAACCCGCACCAAGTTCTATTCTCCATTGAAATATAACAGACTCCAACACATTGTATCCTTTTCTTCTTTCTAAGAAGCAACAAAAAGAGTGGAGGACAACAAAATTACTTATTTACTCCTAGAAAATGGAAAACAGAAACCTAGATAGCTTCGCAAGAAAGCAAAATGAATAGGCTAAACCTATTTATTATTCTTTTAAGCAATTTAGAAATGTCCAAATAAAACTACTCATGAAATTTATCAACCACATTCATTCGGAATCCCTATTATCTATCGATCAATTATCAGTTATGCATCAACCAAAACATGTTTAATTACCCTCTAATCACCATGATGCATGAACAAATCACAAAGATTTTAATGTGACCAAGATATGGGTTTCAGTTACGAAGCAAGATTCAATTATAAAAACTATATTTTGTACTCTTCAAACAAGGCTATCACTTGAATCAAAAATTTAAAGTTAAGAACTCATCATTTGTACAAAACATCCGAACAACCCTAACTCATGGAGAATTTAAGATCCTGAACCAAAACTTACCACATCGATATTACTTGTGTCATCTTCAAAAAATTAGAGCCTACATCAACTTTCATAAAAGGTATTATAAGATAAAGCATCTCACATCACAAAAAATAATCATCTAACATGTGCATTTAAAAACAAAAACAGAATTGGGGACAGTAAGGAATTAACTTCTTACGGGAACATCAAAATCAAGCCAACAATTTAAACTCAAGACCAAATGATTTTACAAGTAAGCAGTATAGAAAAGCACCCAATTTTGGGGTTCAATTAATAAGATAAACTCAAGAATGTTAGTAAATCCTAAGCTACCGCAGTTGAAATATGAACCGAAATCAAAACCCCATGCTATCACAGTAAATAAGACTTAAAAAAACTTCACCAAAATAAGAATTGGATAACTCAAGATTCACTATCACAGTTGATAAACCAAAAATCAAGATACTAATTTTCAAACCCTAATTTGAAGTAGAAAAACAAACCCTCTGATTCTAACCATTAAAAACTTTGAAAGGAAAATTGAAAACCCTAAATTCCACATAACAGAAATAAACAGGAAAATCAAAATAAACCCAAATCTCAAAGCATCAACTCATCAATCCTAAATATCATCTGGGTTGTGCCAAAAAAATCATTGAAATATGAAACCCTCGATTCATAAAGGAAAAATAACTGAAACTAAGAAAATTAGGGATTTCACTTCATGTTTCTGACCATAGAGAAATCCAACGATAATACTACTGATGATAAAATAAAAGGAGATTCAAAACATCTTCACTGTTGATTTCTTTCTTACTCTTCTTTACTGATGAGGAATCAAAATGGGTTTCCATCATTTTTCTACTATTACAAGACGAAATACTAAAAGGTAGAGTTTAAGATTCAAGAAAAAGATATCTCACAGTTGACATTAAAGAAAGAAAATACTTATAGATCGAAGAAATTAGTTACAGATCGAAGTAAATGATGCAAAGATTGAGATCGAATCATGGTGGGAAAAAAATTCTTGTGAGAGAAAACGCTAGGTTTTGGTTTGTTCTCTGAAAAATGAAAACATGAATGAATAATGAAAAACGATGAGGATATAGCTTGATAAGAACGAGGTGGGATGTTCATCTCCAGCCGTCTATATAGAAAACTAAATATGATATCTATCCGTCCATATAAAAGACTAAATCTTATCTCTAAGTACAAAGTATCTCTAAGTACAAAAAAATATTCTTCATCTCTAGACGTACGTAAAAATCAAGGAACATCTAACCGTAAAATACTCTGCTTATATAAATAATGATTAGAGAAAAGACTATATACACCCCATACCATATACTCCCCCGGTTCTGGAAGAGTGTTACTATCATTTATCAATTTGGTTTTTTTACCTAGCATTTTTAGGGTGGACTCTAAAGAATTAGGGCGAGTCCAAAACGAACTGAAATATTTTTTCATTGAGAAAAAAAAATTCTTCCCTAGACCCCGCGACCTGAACTGTCAGGTCGAACACAGCCGGGAGGGGCTACGACCCCACCCACCCACCCACCCCCCCCCACCCCGAACCCCCTAGACCCCCTGTATAGCGTACTGGAATTGTATTCAAACCACGTCCATGCCCACACCTAGCTTTTTCAACTGCATTAGTTGAGCCTAAAATCGGTAGTAAATGAAGGTATCCTGACTTCTGATTATACAGTGGAAATTTTTACCGAAATCCTAGCATAATCGATAATCAAAGATAGTTCATATATCTAACGAATATAGAGTTGCCCCAAAATGAGATTTTGCAAAAATCCTCTATTTTTTCTAATTTGGTCGAGCCTATAATCGTTGGTCAAAATAGTTCATATAGCTACCGAATATAGAGTTTCCCCAAAACTAAGATTTTGCAACCTATAATGAAGGGGCATATAAGTATTTTCAACCTATTTTTGTCTTTTTGTGTCGCCCCTAATTCTTTTGGGGTCGCCCCTAAAAATGCTAGGTTTATTTAGGCTAAAATGAAAAAGTGAAATACATATTTTCCAGAAATGGAGGTGGTATAATAGTTAGATGACTAAAGGCTAAAATCGGATAAACTGAAGACGAAATATATATCAGAATTGAACATCACGGGGTCAAATATTACCAGATTTAGACCTGAGTTTCTCGCTCGGATGAACTGAAGCCGGAATATATCAGAATTGAACATCACCGTTTCAAAGATTGCTAGAGTTAGAGCTGAGTTTCTCTCCTGGATGAACTGAAGACGAAATATATCAGAATTGAACATCACGGGTTCAAAGACTTCCAAAGTTAGACCTGAGTTTCTCGTCTGGATGAACTGAAGACGAAATATATCATAATTGAACATCACCGGTTCAAATATTACCAGAGTTAGACATGAGTTTCTCGTCCGGATGAACTGAAGACGAAATATATCAGAATTGAGCATCAAAGGTTCAAAAATTACAAGAGTTAGACCCGAGTTTCTCGTTCGAATGAACTGAAGATGAAATATATCAGAATTGAACATCTCAGGTTCAAAGATTTCCATAGTTGGACCTGAGTTTCTCATCCGGGTGAATTGAAGATGAAATTTAACAGAATTGAACATCCCAGGTTCAAAGATTACCAGAGTTGGACCTGAGTTTCTCATCTGGGTGAACTGAAGATGAAATATATCAGAATTGAACATCCCAGGTTCAAAGATTACCAGAGTTGGACCTGAATTTCTCTTCCGGATGAACTGGAGATGAAATATATCAGAATTGAAGATCACAGGTTCAAAGATTACTAGAGTTAGACCAGATTTCTCGTTCGGGTGAACTGGAGAAGAAATATATCAGAATTGAACATCACAGGTTCAAAAATTACCAGAGTTGGACCTGAGTTTCTCTTTCGGGTGAACTAGAGAGGAAATATATCAGAATTGAACATCCTAGTTTCAAAGATTACCAGAGTTGGACCTGAGTTTCTCTTTCGGGTGAAATGAAGATGAAATATATCAGAATTGAACATCCCAGGTTCAAAGATTACCAGAGTTGGACTTGAGTTTCTCATCCGGGTGAACTGAAGATGAAATTTATCATATTTGAACATCCCAGGTTCAAAGATTACTAGAGTTAGATCTGAGTTTCTCTTCCGGGTGAATTGGAGACAAAATATATCATAATTGAACATCACAGGTTCAAAGATTACTAGAGTTAGACCAGTGTTTCTCGTTTGGGTGAACTGGAGATGAAATATATCATAATTGAACATCTCAGGTTCAAAGATTACCAGAGTTGGACATGTGTTTCTCATCCGGGTGAACTGAAGATGAAATATATCAGAATTGAACATCACAGGTTCAAAGATTACTAGAGTTAGATCTGAGTTTCTCTTCCGGATGAACTGGAGACGAAATATATCAGAATTGAACATCCCAAGTTCAAAGATTACCAGATTTGGACCTGAGTTTCTCATCCGGGTGAACTGAAGATGAAATATATATATCATAATTGAACATCACTAGTTCAAAGATTACTACAGTTAGACCCGAGTTTCTCGTTCGGATGAACTCAAGATGAAATATATCAGAATTAAACATCACATGTTCAAAGATTACTAGAGTTAGACCTGAGTTTCTCGTTCGGGTGAACTCAAGATGATATTTATCAAATTTGAACATCCCAGGTTCAAAGATTACTAGAGTTAGACCTGAGTTTCTCTTCCGGATGAACTGGAGACGAAATATATCAGAATTGAACAACACATGTTCAAAGATTACTAGAGTTAGACCTGAGTTTCTCTTTCGGATGAACTGGAGACGAAATATATCAGAATTGAACATCACAGGTTCAAATATTACTAGAGTTAGACCTGATTTTCTCCTTCGGGTGAACTCAAGATAAAATATATCAGAATTGAACATCACATGTTCAAAGATTACTAGAGTTAGACCTGAGTTTCTCGTTCGGGTGAACTGGAGACGAAATATATCAGAATTGAACATCACCGGTTCAAATATTACCAGAGTTAGACCTGGGTTTCTCTTTCGGATGAACTGCAGACGAAATATATCAGAATTGAACATCACAGGTTCAAAGATTACTTGAATTAGACCGGACTTTCTCTTTCGGATGAACTGAAGACGAAATATATCAGAATTGAACATCACAGGTTCAAAGATTACTAGAGTTAAACCGGACTTTCCCTTTCAGATGAACTGGAGGAGAAATATATCAGAATAGAACATCACAGGTTCAAAGGCTGTGAAAATGACCATACTACCCTTATAGGAAATAAGTAAATTAATTCTCATAGACTGTGAAAATGACCATACTACCCATATTGGAAAAAAATGGAATATATATTATGGAGATTGTGAAAATGACCATACTACCCTTATCGGAAATAAATAAAATAATTCTTACAGACCGTGAAAATGACCATATTACCCTTATTGAAAAAAAGTGGAATAAATATTATGGAGACTGTGAAAATGACCATACTACCCTCTTGGAAATAAGTAAAGTAAATGTTATAGACTGTGAAAATGACAATATTACTCTTATTGGAAAAAAGTGCAATAAATGTTATGGAGACTGTGAAAATGACCATACTACCCTTATCGGAAATAAGGAAGGTAATTCTTACAGACTGTGAAAATGACCATATTACCCTTATTGGAAAAAAGTGCAATAAGTATTATGGAGACTGTGAAAATTACCATACTACCCTTATCGGAAATAAGTAAAATAATTCTTACAGACCGTGAAAATGACCATATTACCCTTATTGAGAAAAAATGGAATAAATATTATGGAGACAGTGGAAATGACCATCCTACCCTTACCGAAAATAACTAAAATAATTCCTACAGACTGTGAAAATGACCATATTACCCTTATTGAAAAAAAAGTGCAATAAATATTATGGAGACTGTGAAAATGGCTATACTATCCTTATCGGAAAAAAGTAAAGTAAATCTTGCAAACTGTGAAAATGACCATATTGCCCTTATTAGAAAAAAGTGCAATAAATATTATGTAGACTGAGAAAATGACCATATTACCTTTATTGGAAAAAAGTGCAATAAATATTATGGAGACTGTGAAAATGACCATACTACCGTTATCGGAAATAAGTGAAGTAATTCTTATAGACTATGAAAATGACCATATTACCCCTAATTAGAAAAAAAAAGTGCAATAAATATTATGAAGACTGTGAAAATGACCATATTACCCTTATTCAAAAAAGTGCAATAAATATTATGGAGATTGTGAAAATGACCATACTACCTTTATCGGAAATAAATAAAGTAATTCTTGCAGACTGTGAAAATGACCATGTTACCCTTATTGGAAAAAAGTGCAATAAATATTATGGATACTGTGAAAATGACCATATTACCCTTATTGGAAAAAAGTGAATTATATATTATGAAGACTCTGATAAGGGTAGTATGGTCATTTTCATAGTCTCAATAATATTTATTGCACTTTTTCCAATAAGGGTAATATGGTCATTTTCATAGTCTGTAACATTAACTTTACTTATTTTTGAGAAGGGTAGTATGGTCATTTTCACAGTCTCCATAATATTTATTGCACTTTTTCCAATAAGGGTAATATGGTCATTTTCACATTCTATAACATTTACTTTACTTATTTCCGAGAAGGGTAGTATGGTCATTTTCACAGTCTCCATAATATTTATTGCACTTTTTTTAATAAGGGTAATATGGTCATTTTTACAGTCTGTAAGAATTACTTTACTTATTTTCGATAAGGTAGTATGGCCATTTTCACAGTCTCCATAATACTTATTGCACTTTTTTCCAATAAGGGTAATATTGTCATTTTCACAGTCTGTAAGAATTACCTTCCTTATTTCCGATAAGGGTAGTATGGTTATTTTCAAAATATTTACTTTACTTGTTTTCGATAAAGGTAGTATGGTCATTTTCATAGTCTCCATAATATTTATTGCACTTTTTTTCCAATAAGGGAAATATGGTCATTTTCACAGTCTGTAACATTTGCTTAATTATTTCCGATAAGGTTAGTATGGTCATTTTCACAGTCTCCATAATATTTATTGCATTTTTTTCCAATAAGGGTAATATGGTCATTTTTACAGTGTGTAAGAATTACTTTACTTATTTCCGATAACGGTAGTATGGTCATTTTCACAGTCTCCATAATAATTATTGCTCTTTTTTCAATAATGGTAAAATGGTGATTTTCAAAGTATTTACTTTACTTATTTTCGACAAAGGTAGTCTAGTCATTTTCACAGTCTCCATAATATTTATTTCACTTTTTTCCAATAAGGGTAATATGGTCATTTTTACAGTCTGTAAGAATTACTTTACTTATTTCCGATAAGGGTAATATGGTCATTTTCACAGTCTCCATGGTACTTATTGCACTTTTTCCAATAAGGGTAACATGGTCATTTTCACAGTCTGTAAGAATTACTTTACTTATTTCCGAAAAGGGTAGTATGGTCATTTTCACAGTCTCCATAATATTTATTGCACTATTTCCAATAAGGGTAATATGGTCATTTTCACAATATGTAAGAATTACTTTACTTATTTCCGGTAAGGGTAGTATGATCATTTTCACAGTCTCCATAATATTTATTGCACTTTTTTCCAATAAGTGTAATATGGTCATTTTCACAATCTGTAAGAATTACTTTATTTATTTCCGATAAGAGTAGTATGGTCATTTTCAAAGTCTCCATAACATTTATTGCACTTTTTTCCAATAAGGGTAATATGGTCATTTCACATTCTATAACATTTACTTTACTAATTTCCAAGAGGGTAGTATGGTCATTTTCACAATCTCCATAATATTTATTACACTTTTTTTCAATAAGGGTAATATGGTCATTTTCAAAGTATTTACTTTACTGATTTTCGATAAGGGTAGCCTGGTCATTTTCACAGTCTCCATAATATCTATTGGACTTTTTTTTCAATAAGGGTAGTATGGTCATTTTCAAGGTATTTACTTTACTTATTTTCGATAAGGGTAGTCTGGTCATTTTCACAGTCTCCATAATATTTATTGCACTTTTTTCCAATAAGGGAAATATGGTCATTTTAACAGTCTGTAACATTTACTTAATTATTTTCGATAATGGTATTATGGTCATTTTCACAGTCTCCATAATATTTATTGCACTTTTTTCCAATAAGGGTAATATGGTCATTTTCACAGTCTGTAAGAATTACTTTACTTATTTCCGATAAGGGTAGTATGGTCATTTTTACAATCTCCATAATATTTATTGCATTTTTTTTTCAATAAGGGTAATATGGTCATTTTCAAAGTATTTACTTTACTGATTTTCGATAAGTGTAGTCTGGTCATTTTCACAGTCTCCATAATATTTATTGCACTTTTTTTCGATAAGGGTAATATTGTCATTTTCAAAGTATTTACTTTACTTATTTTCGATAAGGGTAGTCTGGTCATTTTCACAGTCTCCATAATATTTATTGCACTTTTTTCCAATAAGGGCAATATGGTCATTTTCACAGTCCGTAATATTTACTTTACTGATTTTCAATAAGGGTATTCTGGTCATTTTCACAGTCTCCATAATATTTATTGCACTTATGTGCAATAAGGGTAATATGGTCATTTTCACAGTCTTCGAAATTTTTATTGCACTTATTCCGATAACGGAAGTTTGGTCATTTTCACAGTCGTCGGAAGAAGCTGATATTTTTGTTGTGGTTTTGTCGAGAAAATCGAGAGAAAAGGTTGGTATTTGTCCAAGTCAAATGTCCTACAAAGTCATGACTTGTTGACTTGGTCTTGATCCTTTTTTTCTAATATTAAGAAATTTAAAAAATAAAATAAAAATAAAATTTGATATTTAGAAATTAAATAAAATTGTTATTTTGTATAACTGTTGCGAAAGTAGTGACAACCAAAATTGTAAGAGTGATTAATTCGGGGTTGTTTTTGATGTGGTGGAATTTTTGGGTGGAAACATCATTTTAGGTTATAATTGTGATTGTCTGGATAATTGTCAACAAATATAATTGTGACCAGTAAAAAAGTTAAATATTCAGACTCATTATCACGATTACAAAATTTAGCAACAGTTATAATTGTTGCAGCACTTATCACAGGAGTATCAGTGACTGAAAAATAAACTGTGACAAGTTATACTGCGAGAAAATCCTGGTTTTGGTGTAGTGCCTATAAGCAGTCTTGACACTGAATAAGCCATTATAAGATGGTTTCCATCTTATTATTTCTTTACCATTACCTGGAATCCTTATAGCACATATATCGTTAACAGTATCATTATCAAATAGTAATTTTAAGATATCCACATTCCATTTACCTTCCTCCTGCAAGATTAATTGATCCACAGTTTTCATGTTGGTAGAAGAAAGAGAAGAATCCGGTAATTCACTTCTGTTTGGAACCTATCTATCCTTCCAGATTTCTATAGATTTACCATCCCCAACCTCCCAGCAGTAGTGCTTTCTTATTAATTCTAAACCTCTACAAACTCCTCTCCAAACCCAAGAAACTGACCCCTCATTAACTGCATGCAGTGGATTACTATTTGGGAAGTACTTATGTTAGTAAATCTTGTGTCACAATTATTGCAAAAAATTAATACGAGTGCAAAAAATAATTTTCCTAATATATGGCCGTAATATTTACCTTTTTCATATGTGATGATGATAGTAATAATTGGCTAGGAAATAATATTTTATCCTATCCTATTTTCATGGTTTTGTATCAGAGAACAACTCAGTTAACCCCAACAAGGTTGGTATATCATTTCTGGTTGAAATATCCTACAAATGATGCGGAATACTCTAATATGAATCATAGTGGTGAAATCGAGAGTCTATAATTTTTCTATTTTATCATTTATAATTCATATTTTATTCTTTTATTACTCCCTCCGTCCTAGTTTACTTGTCAAAATTGGTTTTTGCACACAGATTAAGAAATGCAGAGAGAATAGATTTTTTTTCCAAAATTACCCCAAGCTAGTATTTAAGATACATAGTTTTTACATATCTAGTTTTCTGGTTTTACTAGAAAAATTCAAGAAAAATAAAAAATAAAGAATATATAAAGAGAGGAGAATTTAAGATTATGTATAGGAAATAGAATTACACAATTCTCAATACTATGACATGATTCCAACATATGGGTAAATTATGATAAAAAGTGAAAAAATATAAACTTGGCAAGTAATTTAGGACAAAAAAAATCCTCAATTTTGACAAGTAAACTAGGACGGAGGAAGTATTTATCACTCAATTTGATAGAAATTATCGCTAACAATTAATTCACTCTCCATGGCAGTTCCATATACTTGCATGCTATCTAATCGATAGTCGTGCACTTACTGTAACATATTTTTACAACCATCACTAGCGGATTTATATGTTTGCGAAATATACAAAAAGATTCGGATAAATTAAAATATTTTTTTCTTGCTAATTATACAAGTTCAAATTTATTACAAAAAAAGAAAGAAAAAAAAATATGTGAGAAAAATTGTTCATGATCGGCTAGGTTTTGGGCACGAGTGGGCAGAAAAGGGAGGAAGAAAGAGGCCATGGTGAACCCTTGAGTGACAAGTGTAAGCTTCGCTTCCTGACAGTCTTAGGTACTGACCACACTGAGGGCCTGAAGCGAAGGACGGGAAAGGGCGGGATCAATGTGTTCCAATTTCTGGCCTTGCACCGACCATCCAATGGACCATGGACTAAACGGTCACTGCCTTAAAGGACTATGTCCAGGGGACCGCCGCCCACCCCGCTCCACACACACAAGTTACACGTCACTCTTATGGCTCACTATAACTATCCAAGAATACACTCGAAACTGGAACAAAACCCACCCATTGGACTTCTAGCTAGAAGTCCTACGATATAGTCCAAGATGATTTTGGATGGTACTTTTCAAATGTAAAAAGCAAAGTCGCAATCGACTAGGTTTTGATCAGAAACCTAGGTGATTATATACACGGTGTTCTCAGTCACCATCGACAATGTTTTCATTGAGAATCTAGTTTGTTTTCAGCAAATATAAATCCGCAGGGATCCTTCCCTGCCAAGAGGGGCTCCAACATTTATCCCTTCGTACTAGCAAATAAAATACGTAAGAAGCAAATTATTTGTAAAGTGAAATGGTTAACAAAAAAAAAAGGGTAGCCTAGTCATTTTCTAACCATTAATTGGGATAATGCATATCTTATTACTTATGATAGGTAGGTCAAGCGGCCTAGTAATGAAGCGCCAAGATGGCGTATCATCTGCAACATAGCAAGGCCAGAAATGCATGGTACATTCAGAGTTGCAGGCTAGGCCAAGGCATGGGCCAAACATGGTTTGGACATGGCCAAAGATGCGAGATTAACATAAATACGTGCTAAAAGAGTTTATTACATGGTTTGTGTGCATGAGGCATGCAGAGATGCAAACAAGGCTTGCATACACGCACTTGCATTACTGGAGAGTGATGTATAGCTATGATGGTTGTACTTTGGATGGGACAGGCTATCATGGTTTGCAAGGCTAGAGACATGTGTCAGGCACATGACTTTGATGGTTACAAAATGCATGTATGGTTTTAGGAAAGAAGTTAGGAAAGTTAGCACGGTTAGCCAACTGCCTTGTAAAGTAAATTTGTAACCGCTAGTCGGTTATATGTGTATAGCTTTTGTAAGGCTATAAAATCCTAATTTTATGATGGGTTTAGGTGTCCGGAACAAGGAAAGTTTGTGTAACCCTAAGAGTGCAGTAATTATAAGGCTTCGTCCAAGATTAAAACTAAGTTATGTTGATGTATTTGTCCATTTGTTTGGCTTACGGTCTTATGCGTGAAGTGGAGTATGCGTCCTTTTTAGTTGCCCGAATGATTTGGGTTTGTTGTAAAAAATTATGTTTTTCCGGATATTGTCCAAAGAAATTTGTGGGATCCAACATATTTCAGGTTAGGTGTAGGTGTTGTCTTAAAAATTCGTCAGACACCCACACCCATTATATTAAGCTTATGTGTATATATTAAACTTTCGTTAAGTATGGAGCTAGTACAGTATTTACCTACGATCACTATGCATCCATCTTATCTTTTCAGCATTTAGTTCCATCCATTTTTTAGGGATTACTAAGGCTATGTTTGGCATGGATGGAGTTTGAATTCTAGGGAGTTTTAACTATCTGGAATACAAGCTACCTTGAAATTGAATTCCATCCTTAGAAATTTATGTGTTTGGCATGATTATTGATGAAATTGATAATTGTGTCATTCTTCTTTTTCAAATGTTTATTTTTTCAAAATATTTATTTATTAATATATATAACTAATTGTTATTTAATTGAAATATTAAAAGAAAAATTACACAGAGCTTTTGGTTGGCAACCTAGCGACAAGCTGGGCCCCAACTCCTCTTTGAATTGCAACGCCTAAATGACAAAAAATGAAACTACCTAAGCCGCTACTAGCGTCATTGATAACCAAACAATTCCTAAGACGCTTGAAAAAAACCAAAGTGTCCTCACCGAGTTCCCCCAGGGTAGAGAAAGCTAGAACACCCAAACCATACCCATGTGCATCACACTTTTCCAAGTATTTGGTACGTTTACGTGAAGCTGCACCAGAAATAGCCTTACCAAGAGCAAAGGAGTGTATACCATCACCAGTGAATGGAGAGACACCTGTAACATCCATACAAACATCTTGCCATTTTCCCAATTAAGAACAAGGATATCAGCAGGTTTTAGATCCTTGCCATCTTCCGACTGAAGGCCAATAGAAACCTCCTTGCGCGCAAGTACATTAGCTTTGTAACAAATGTCAAAGACAACATCACGAACAACATCATGGCGAAACTTATATCCTATATCTTTAGCACAATGAAGCGCATGATCACCAAAAATGTCCATAGATTTGTTACAACTTGGGCATAAACTATTCTCAACAAACAAAGGAATACCCAGACGATAGCAAAGCACATCTCTAAATTGTCTAGGCCCGAGGCACTGATTAAGCCCACTAATGGGTACCGCCAAAAGATAGTCTTGAGCATGTTTGATACGGTTACATTTCCAAAGGATGGAATCTCTTACAGACAAATAAAATTGGTCTGAGATTTGATTCTTAACTGCATCAAAATAAACTATTGTTAGGGAATGCATGGAAAGGGGGGGGAAGTATCATCGACACTATAAGTAGACGGTAATCCACATACCTGAGTGAAGGTATGAAGAGCCAACTGATAGGCTGAACCTTTTTCCGTTGAGAATAAATCACCAAGGATCACTTTCTGTACTGAAGTAGTCTGGCTTTGAGACGCAATAAAATAGTAAGCACGAGTATCATCCATGGTATATATGCCCAGTAATCAGAAGCCTCAAGTACTGAAAGATCTTGTCATCGAAGAGATCGGTGGAAGGTTGTAGTGCAGCAGGATTGGTAGTTCGCATGGAAAAATAAAGTCTAGACACACCGGTACAGTTGTGAAGTAAAAGCATTTCACTTTGGGGATCCTTGAGTTTTTTGATTGAGTCCATTAGTTGAACGGTTTTGTGTACCCTATTAAACAACATGTCGCTAATGAAGTCCATGTCTAAACTCACTGGACCACCCAATAGTTTAACACCCTTAGAAGGCCTACCAATATCTGGAGGGAAAACACCATCCATTGTGCTCCTGGGATCAAGTGAAGGCCAGAAGACTTCCCTTTTCTTTATTTTGAGATGCAACCCTCTTCCTGGTCAATTTCGATTATACGCAAAGCTTTAGCTACCTCTAAAGTGTCCCCAACTATTGTACCATCATCAAGGTACCAAGCGTTCAAGTCGAGTTTGCATCGAGAAGCAATGGTCTTCACTAAGGGGTGAAGTATCAATGCAAGTAATAAGGGACCGAGGGGATCACCTTGTTGCACACCAAGGGAAGAAGACAAAATATATTGGGCATAATAAAGCTTAGCCGGACGTAAGTAACAAAATTCTACCCAGCGAGAAATACCTGGACAATGAAGGCGGACTTCCTTGATGAGCTGAGATCTGCTTACCATGTTGAAAGCATTGGAAAAGTCAATGAGAAACATTGACATATTATCTAAATGACCCTTCATTTCTAAAAGGCGATTTACAGCATGTAAAATACCTTCACCTCCCATAGGAACACCAACCCCGAATTGGTAATTTCCTAAATAAGAAGTCATGTCTTTTCCAACAGCAAAGGCAGCCACCTTAATTAGAAACTAATCTTCGCCAAACTGTACCGACTGCAATAGGCCTAAGACCACCTCCCGTCTTAAGCAAAGGAGTCAGCGGGGAACTAGCAATGTATTCTCCCAAATCACTAGGGCATCTCCCATCCAACCAAAGGTTGACAACCCCAGATATAGATACAAGTAAGTCATCTGCAATTGCTGCCGCCGCTCCACTAAGAACATCAACCAAGTGTTGCGCCCGTAGACCATCACGACCACACGACGCACCTTTAGGAAAGCTTTTAATAGCTCCAAAAACTTCCTTGGAATCCACCACAATGGGATCCGCAATGATACCGTCTATGGGAACCTCAGGAGGGGAGGCTAATGGATGTTTGTCTAACAGGTCAAGATACGTCTTCTCCTCAAAAGGTGCGACATCTGACGAAGACAAAACTCGAATGGCCGCGGAAAAGTGCCCTGAGTTGATCTTCTTCTGGAAGGCAATAATGTTAGATGTCCTCTCATGTTGTTTCATGTCACTTTTCTTCTCGTCAGATTTCTTAGAGCCCCGCCTAACCGGTTGTTGTAACAGTTTGCTAACCAAAGTAAAGAAACCATTTGGTTCCTTCCATACATTATGCGCATGAAGAATAGATACCACTTGCAAACGCTTACGGTTACCAGACTTCTCTTCTGCATAACTCTTCGGTTGATATAATGACAGAGTGCAAATGGGGAGAAAGAGCAGTCGAAGCCAACCTTCCAGAGTGCCCGGACTAGCTAGAATCCTATCAAGGCATGCCTTGAGAGCCCTCGAAAATGCGAGCATGCACTTGTGAGGTATGCAAGTGACAGTATGAAGTTTTCTTTGAAGCACAACATTAAGCAAGTCAGTAAAAAGCGATTATACAACCACACTTCCATTCCCTCCTGAACCTGCATAAACCACAGCAGTATCAATTTCCAAACTTACATCCTGCAACACAACCTGTACCTTCTCCGGCTTATCCAACCCATGAATCAAAAAGTCCGCCTCAACCCCATTAAAAGGCCCTGAGATGAAATCATGTGCAATCCCCTCTCGTCCTTTACAGAATTTCATCCAAGCATGAAGGTACGAACACCTGCTGCAATACCACATTCGAAGGGTATAGAGAACCTTCTCCAAGTCACGATAAACATTCAAATCCTTGGCTAGTAAATCACGGACACGGTTCTTGCTATCTTCCGAGAAGAGATGTTTGTCATGAAGGTGTTTAAGGTAAGACCCTTTGACGTAACCTCTTCCCTGAACTCTATCAGGGCATCCATGAATATTTGTGAAAGGGAAATGGCAAATGTTGTCGGAGACTGCAACTGACGAAGGAGAGGAATCCGTGGTAATCATGGAGGAGGTGGGTGGAAGTTGTGCACAAAGAAGCGCGAGAGGAATTCCTAGTGGTTCTCGGCATGAAGGAAAATTTGAAACCCTAAAGGAAAGAAAAACGAGTAGAACCCTAATTAGATACAAACCGCAGCTAAGAAAAAGAAAGAAAACAGCGCAAAAACGAGGAAAAAAGGTTAAGGAAAATGAATGAAAAATCAAATCACAAAAACTGCAGGACGAATACATGATGAATCCGTGATTGGAATGAGTTTCCAATCACCGGAGTGATTCCCCGTAGAAGAGAAAAAAAACATGAGAGAGAATATAAATCGGGCAACCTTATTTATGAATCAATGAATTTCTTTAAAAAAAATATTTTTAATTAATTTTTAATTTAATTATATGTTATAATGTATATTTTAATAAACATAAAATACTAGTAAATTAATAAATGAGATATTAGTAATTAAATAAATATTATATTATATTATTTAAATTAATTTTAAATATAATATAATATTAATTAAATATAGCATAAATATGATATAATATTAATGTAGTATAATATAATGTAATATTAGTTTTAAATATAATATTATATATATATATATATATATAATATTAATGTGATCTTTGAAGTGAAAATTATTTAAATTATTATTTTAAGTAAATATAATATTAATAATAATTGTCCTTAGAATTCTTTAAATAAAACTACTGTTTTTTAAAGAAAGAAATAATTTATCAACAATAATAATTAATTTTTATGTAAATATAATTTTAGTGGCAATAATTTTATATTTGTAGTGAAAAATTTAAATTATTAATTTAAATAAATAGAATATTAAATAATAGAGTTTTAAAACTATTATTTTAAATTTAATAATTAATCAACGGAACTAATATATTTAAATAATAAGAAAATTTTTTCTTCGATTTTTGAATGTGAGAAAAAACAAAATATTATTAAAGTATTAAAAAATACTAATTAAAATATATTATAAATTCTAAAATAAAATAAAATAATATTATATTTTAATTGCCAAAGTAAATTTATAAGTATAGAAAATTAATTATTGTTTAAAGAAAAAAAAGAAAGTAAAATAAGCTGAAATGTCAAAATGTTCAATGGGTGGAGTTGGAAGGATGGAGTTCCAACTTCCATGGGGGGAGGTGTGATTTCAATTTCTATTGAATGAAGGAGTTCCAACTACCTTGAACTCTAATTACATCCATGCCGAACACACTAGGTTTTGAATTCCATCCTTGACTCCTCTTGTTGACTGAACTCCACTGTAAGGACCCTCAAGCTCGTCAACGCTATTAGACCGGTCAAGAGACGTCTTAGCCGATAATAACTCGTTTAGTTTAACATGAACGTTAATTAATAGAAATTAATCTAACAACGATATAGATATGAAACTAGTATCGTTAGATAGATCTCGAAAAGTTACGTGGAATGGACTACTCGAACGTGTCAATCGGATACCGGACGAAGAAGATATCATCATATAAGTTGAAGGGAAAATTGGTTATTTTGTGGTTTAGACGCCTTGGCAGCCCTTATCCAGAACGTGGGTTCCTTTGTAAAGTTTGGTCGGCCTTATCCCCAGACCGTGAAGATAATTCTCAGATTTTCCTTCTTTCTTTCTTACTCATTCTTTATTCTTCTTCTTTCTTCTTTTCTTTTCTTTTCTTCTTCAATTTTCGCCTCCGGCGATTTTGAGAGTCTATTTGAGGTAATTAATCGATGATGTTGTTGGTATATAATCAATGTTTTAGTGGTGGTGTTCATGTTGGTTGATCATGAGAAGAAGAGGAGATGACGATCTGTAGAGGAACCAGATAGTTTGGGTTTGAGTTTGGGTTCAAGCTACAGAAGAATTGAGTAATTAAAGATGGATTTGAGTGATTGGTGATGAAGAAGAAGAAGGGTTGGTATTAATTTGTCGATATGAAGCTGTTCTTTTGAATAATCACAATCAGGTGAATTAGGGTTTTGTAGAAATAACTTAGAGAAGATGTAGAAGATGAAATTGATGTTCTGGAAGAAGGATTTGAGATGGGTTTGTTGATATGAAGACTTAGGTTGCTAATTTGGGCTCGATTTAGAGAAGACTGGATTTGGGAATGAAATTAGGGTTGGTATGGAAAGTCAGGGAAGATGGAATTGAGAGTTTAGAAGATTATTTGGAGGTGGGTTTGATGTGAATTAAGAGTTAAGGATGAAGAATAATTTAACTTCGATAATTATAGTTTTGAATCAGATGTTGGTTTGAAGCTGATGAAGTACTTGGGTTTGATTCTCGTATAAAGGTGAGGATGGATATCGAGGAGTTGTTACAAGTTTTGGATTGAGTTCGAAGATGTTGCTGGTCCTATGATGGATTATGGAGATTGGTTAAAGTTAAGCAAAGTTCGTTTCAATTACTTGAGCAAGACTAAATTGAGGTTATTGTGTTTCTCTGCAATCTTAGTAAGTTATGAAATTCTTTTGTAGAGTATTTATGAACTTATTAAGCTAAGAATTGAGTTGATATGGAATGGAACTGTATTTGATTATGACTATAAGATGTTGAAATTACAGGGGAATGAATAAATGGAGAGGGTTTGGAGAATATAGGTATTGATATTGTTGTTGCAGATTATGTATGTGAATGAGACCTTAATAAGCTGTGTTGGTGATGGAATGTATGTGCTGGTAGTTTAAATTTTAGGAGTGAATGTGTGGTGGTGGTAGTGGTCATGGATTTCAGCCCGGTGGGTGTGAAATGGTGGTTTTCTGGAACTAAAATTGAAATGAGATTAAGGCAGGGTTGTCTGAGTTGGAATTGCAGATGGTTTGTTAGGTGCAGCTGTAGAGTAGGTTGAAACTCTGGAGGTGGGTTTGAGCATAGCATGGATGTTGTATAAGTGTATCTAGAAATGAAGTTGAGTTGGTAATGTAGAAAGTTGTTGCTTAAAGTTGCAATTGCAGGTAAGCTGAAGTTGTATTTGTAAATGAATTATGAAGTTTATTATTAAGAATTGAAGTTGATAATGTAGTGTTTTCATCATTTTAGTCTTGGCAGGTCATATGTTACATCATGATTGTGCATTAGAGTTCTTTAGCCTGTGCAAAGGCTTTAGTCTTAAGCCTTGTTGTTCAGTCAGATGTCTGACTGATTCAGTGTGTATGACTTAGTAAATCTGTTTGAGTTGAATCGGTGTAAACTCACGGAGTTCCCTGTTTAGACACGAATTGACTCAGTTGACCGATTCCTATTTGACTTTGACCTTAACTGTTGACCTGACCTTAGATGTTGACTGTTAGTGACCCGTTAGTTGATCCAATTGGACTGGGCCTTAACTTAATGGGCATGTTTTATGAACTTGGGCTTATAGTCGGTTTCCCTATTGAACATGTATTAGACCTTTGTGTCTGAATTAGTCTCTGGCTTCTTCTACAAGTTGTAGATATTCATAAGAATTAGGTAATGGACTATAGAACCAATCTAATTGTATTAGTAAACCTTAGCTATGCTAAAGGTAGAGAACAAAAGGTGTAAAGTCATATTTGGGCTTAAAACCATTAGATAAACTTATATGATTCTTGTGTGAGCCATTTTGGCTAGATTCTTAGAGTTCTTGTGTGATTAACAGTTAGTCTTTATTAACAACGATCGATTCAAAGGACGAACCAGTGGATCATAGATCTCGAGGTAGGCGAAGTTTGTCATCAAAAGAGGTGGGAATCGATAACGAACTCTCTTGTATTCATTATTGTTTTACAAATCTTTATGTTGTGAAATTCGATCTTTGTGTGCTCTGTGTGGTGTGAGATGTGTGCCTACACAATATCCAATATTTTATGGCTAGGGCGATACACCGCAATATTACATGGCCAAAAAAATTTCTTCCTTTATATCTCATTCTATGGCTAGGGCGATACACCACAATATTACCTAATCAGTGTGGAATTGGCATCAATATTACTCTTCCTTATGTGCGGCAACACACACATCTCATACATGGATGTTTACTGTTATTTATGGATGTTTATTGTTCTTTTAAATTTCTTTGAAGAAGTTAAGTTTATGCAATATGTTTTACTGTCTTTCCGTGAATTATCGACTTTCAATAAAACCTGCATATATTGTCTTCAAATCATAATAATGATTACTTGAAAGCTAGTTGTTATTCCTGCGGGGCACCCCTTTTAGGGATGATGTGCTCACCCATTCCCACTTTCAGTTTCAGAGACAGATCAGAGTTGCGCAGCAGAAGTTTCGCGGCGTTGAGTCTTCTGCTATGTGTATTATGTTGTATATTCTCTTTGTAAATCAAATGACTATTGTATATGTATCATTTGAGAGGAGTTCTTGTTTATTTATTTCTGAGCGGGTTAGTACTTGGGTTAAGATTTGTACCATATTTCTTAATTGAATGTTTAAGTAAAGGATTTAGATTCTTAGTGCCTCTTTATTTAGTTAATCTCTTGGCTTAGTCAGCTGCTAGTTTTGGGGGCGCTACATCCACCCTCAACTACCTCCGTGCCAAACGCATAAAAGAAATTTTTTTCTTTTTTTCTTTTTTAAGGTGTCGTCCGCTGCACTTGTTATATATATATAGTTGTGGATATTTTATGGGAACTCAAGTCAATTTTAATATATGGTTTTTAAAAATGAATTCACTGGGTTATTTCGCTTCCAATGGGTTATTTCGCTTCCAATCAGTTCATGACCGGATGAACATGATTTTACAGACTGTCCTATTCGGACCATACTCACTAGGGGTGTAATTTTTTCGGCATACACTGATTTTCATCACATCCATATCCAATCCAATTCATTACGCATTTCAAATTTCACCCCTAATGCTCACCCCTAAAGTTTAGATGCATATCCATATCCAATCCAATTCATTACGCATTTCAAATTTCACCCCTAATGCTCACCCGGTCACCCCTAAAGTTTAGATGCATTTGGTGAAGGTAAAATGGGTTTGACCCAACACGAAACGAACATTGTTTGCTATGGACTTTGATTAGTTCTATGCAATTGTGCAGGCAAAGCCCACAAACAAAAATTCTTTCTTAATCAATAATTCTCGTTAAACCAAAGGAAACTCAAATCGATCTAGTTCCAATGAAAAATATTTCTTCCAATCTTTATTATTCAAATCAAATCAAAATAATACAATTGTTACACACTTGACTTATTTGGGAAACAAAAAACATCAAAAAGAATTACATCACTCGATTATGAGGAGTTAACAACACTGCATTTCAATCTAACTTCTCCATCACCAAGACTCTTAACACCAACATTACCAAGTTTAACCATTGAACCAACAAATTCTTTAAAGAAAAACCATTCATCTCTAGCAAAAGATTCAACAATCCACTTTGTCCTATAATCGTTAAGCAACGCTTGATCCGACCCAAACACACCCTTTCCGGACACAATTTGCTTGTAATAATCATTGTCAAACTTGGATGAAGTAGTATCCAAAAATGTTCCTGCATTTGGACTCCTATTATGTTGTGGACATTTTTGCCTTAGGCTCTCAGCAAATATGGCGTTCAGTGTAGGATCTAAGTCGAGCGTGGAAGTGAAACTACGTAGTCGAGATTGAAATGAAGAACAATGTGAGAAACCTAAAGTATGTCCACCTGATAAGGCAACCAAGTCCTTGATTTCTAGTCCTCTTTTGGCAAAGCTTTGAATTAGTTGCGTTATGTTGAAAGATGGAGCTGGTAAATTTGAGGTAGTTTCTGATGCCTTGGAAATTTTTCCATCTTTTCTTCCTTTCAGAACTTCCCATCGTGGACCTCCAGACTTCAAAAAAAAAAAGTTACCATGATTTGGTCATTCGGAATACCAGCAGTAAAAATGAACGAACAAAGAAAAAGATAAGTTCAGTTACACACTCGGAGATTATACATACCTGAGTTACTACATCTCTTGCAGCAATGGCAATGATATCAGCACAAGAAACAGTTCTTGGACAAGCTTTTTCTAGCTTAGCTTTCGCCTGCTCAATTACGTATAATGATCTTATCGAGATGTTTGGTGGACCATCTTTCTCAGCTTTATTTCCAAGAGTCGAATCCAAAAGAATTGATGCGTCACATCCCTGGTAAACATAAGGCAACGTACCACAAATCAAAATGAAAAGATAAAAAAGATATACGCGAAAGTGAATATACAAAAGGAAACAAAACAAAGGTGTTCGTATATACGTACCCTAACGAAGCAGTCATGGAAGAACATACGAAGAAGTCGAGCAGGAACCTTAGAATCATACAATGACGCATTACGAATTGTTTCTGATATGATATTTTCAGCTTGTGGGCATGTTTGGTCATAGTAATGACTATCAAGAACAGCAGTGGATAATGGAATCACAATTAACAAAAGAAAAACAGCTGTTGTAGATGAAAAACCCATTACTTCTTGATGCTCAATGAGTAAAGAAGCTTAAAGATGGATATGAAAGAGCTAGCTAAAACGTTAGAAGTATTGGGGTTTGATATGAGTGATGCATGGAGCTACAGCACTATAAATAGTAATATACGTACATTATTATAAGGTATGTAATGATCTGGATAACTAGTGCTTTGAAGCTACTCAAGTACGTGTTTTGTACATTTGGTATTCATCTTGCAACGACACCAAAGTGTGATATGAAACCATTACCTAATATGGCAAAAAAAAATTGAAAGAAATGTATTGGCTCGAAAATGTGAAGTATAAAAATGCATAATGTATTTGATAGTGGTTGGGTCTAGTGAGAGGGGTGCGGTTGGTGAGTCAAAAGAGTAGGGTACTGCATTTGGTACTTATCATGTCATTGTAGGGCAATTTGATCAAGTTGTAGGTGAATTCATGTTTTTTTTTTAACTCAGGAAGGGCAAGATGTATTAAAAGAAACGTGTATACTACAAAGAAGTGGTATTCATGGCAGAGTGCAGAAAGTTACAATGTAACTAAGGAAAAACAGGGAAACTAAAATGAAAACAAGAAACATTAGCTAATTAAGCCAATCACATCACTCCCTCCCCGTTGTAAAGCAAATTGTTTAAAGAAATATTTTCAAATATCTTTGTACCCAAAGACCAGTTGAACAGTAAGCACTTTACTTCACACAAAAGTTGATTGAAGTTCTTATATTTTCCTTGAAAGAGTCTTCCATTTCTCTCATTCCAAATTACCCACTAAATGGCAAAAGGTATCATGCTCCGCAACTTATTCTTCAAGGTATTACCTTTCTTTTTATTCTTCAAGGTATTACTTAATCTTCAAGTACCAGGTGAATTCATGTTCGTGACATCCATCTACACAATTTTACATGATTAGAGTTCATTAGATAGTTTGAACCTCAATAATCTTAGCAATAAAATAAAATAATAATAATAATATTGTTAATCTTATGAAACAATAACACCCCCCAAACAAATCAAAAATAAATGCACCCTTACTCACTTAAACATACACAATTTATTAAAGAAGTTGCACAAATTTTTGGTTCCAACAAGATCAGCTAGTCGAGATCCAACCGGAAGACTCCTGAGTGGTGGTCAGTGCGCTCTTAATTTCTGGAGCAAATTCATTCATTCAATTCCCATTTGCACTGAATTCGATGAAGGTGTTTATAATCACAAGTTAAAACTAGTGTTCCATCCATTCTTCGCAATGCAAACCTTTCCACCAACACAAAACAACCAAATCTTTTCCAGCCATGGTTGCCTTCTCCACCGTCGAACTTCTCTACTTTAGTAACTCTTGCTGCGTTATCTCCGTCTCCACTCCAGCCTCCTAATTCTTGAATGCGTTTCATTTTCTCAATTACCGCCGCACTCAACCCGACACTTTTTCCTTCTGCATTTCCAAACCATACAAACTTATCAGCTTCACCACTACTTCCAACTCCACCATTTGTTTCGTCTATCGCAGCTTTCTCTCCAAACAATGTGAAGGATTGTTTTTCCACAACTTGACTCACAACAACAGTATTCTTGTTTCCATGACCTTGTGCAGCGTCATTATTGTATTCAGACTGATAAATTTCTTCCCAGTATTGCTCCAAACTCATATCATAGAACGAGGAGGGAATAACACTGTGATCATTCGAAATTCCCTCTCTTATGAACAGGCTAGGACAATACCATTTTCCAACATCCATATTTCTATCATTAAGGTTCGGGAAGTGCAGGCGTACCGAGGTATTAAGACCCGAAGCTTCGCCATAGAAGTTCAAATTATCGGAATTGTTGTAGAATACATTCCACACTGGTTTTCTTAGAAATGATGGGGGAACCCCATCAGGAGCAACGGATTTGGCAACAAAACCACCATTTTTGTATTCGATTTTCATTTGTTGGTATATGTTTCTGTGATCGAAAACACTAGGGACGATAGGACTCTTACGCTTACCGAACCAAGTAGTGGCCATTTCCTCCTTTCTAGCACATGTCCATGCTTTCCTGTACACCAAAATCAATTGATACCAAAAAAAAAAAAAAAAAAAAAAACTAGCTACTAAAAATGTATACTCCAATTAACTCATCATAGCTAGCAATACATAAATCCAAATTTAATTTAATCATCTAAAAAAGAAGGATATTGATGAATGAAATCATGCTTACCCTTTGTATTTTCCGGAAGGAACTATGGCGTAATATCGATTCGAAAACGGAGGTTGATCAACAACAGGTATGAACCAGACAACAATATGGCTTTTGACTGGACCACCAAAATCATCATAATCTCCCCCAGAATAAACGATATCCGTCAAATAATTTTGAATAAAAGGAAGCTTGTCGTGTTTGTTAGCCTTACGGGTATTCCCCGGACATATTTCAATAACTTCCTCTAATTCTTCGTGATTTGATGAAACCACAAGACAACCTGAATTGGGATTTTCTTGTGTTGAAGTGTTTGAAAGAGTACTAGCTTTTTTCTTGCACAACCAAAGATGCCTAGTAACATACATGACTCTTCTTAGTTGATTTCTCCACTTGCTTCAAGAGTTTCTCTCTTGATATAGAGGAGATCACAGAAAATTGACAATTGATGAAATGAAACTTCCTGTCAGTTTCTATGTCCTGGTTTGAAGTAATCCTTTTGTTGCTTGTAGCCTGATTAGTTCAATAAAATATTGTACATAACATGGACTTGATCTTGTTTCTAAATATGTTCCAAATTTTGTAAGTAAAATAATCTTGGTCAATGAATGAAGTCCCTTTCACGTTTAGGCAACCTTCTCAAAATGATTTTACCCCAGATAATGAAGTCAACATTCTACAAACTAATCTTTGAATAAGGTTTTTTTTTTTTTTTTGGATCGATCTTAAAAAAGAAAAAATACTATCGAGTTGGATCAAGCGTGACTGCATGATTAACGATCCAAAACATCATAACTTGAGGAAACAACATGTACATCAAAGTGAGCACACCTAAAATTTGGAGACCTGCACGGATATTAACCGACTAGCGAGGTCAATCCGATACCTCGCATATTCTGGAATCGCAGGGGCTTATATAAAGCAAGTGATATGGAATCACAATCTAGCTTACCTACTTCACAATATACAAGTCAGATATAAGAATTATCGGGCATACTGTGAAGTAGCATCTGTTGGGACTTCAGTAAATAAACTCGGCCTTATTTACATTCAAATGTCTAGATTGTGACTTGTAAACAAATGTTTACATTTGACTTGTTGTAAACAAATTATCAGGCATACTTCAGTGAAGTAGCATCTGTTGGGCCCATGTGGATATTTGTAAATACAAAATAAGCTGGTCTAGAGGTTGCTTAAATTTTGTAGGGACTTATGGAAGAATTCTATCTTCCATAAAAATTAATTAGTGAGATTAATTTAAAAGATGAGTTTTTATAAAAAGAATTAGAATTTTTTAGAGAGTAAATTTAGAGAAGATGAAGGAGAAAACTATGGAAAATAAAATAAAAAATCCAATTCACTAACTTTGGGTATTCAAGTGATGAAAGCTCATCTGATTCTTCATCTCCATCCTTTCCTAGAATATTTTTTAATCTTCACAATGATCCGGATATGAGTTATTTCTTAGATGGTGAATGTATTCTTCCCCAAACTCAATCTCAAGATGAAAATGATGGATTTTATCAAACACAACCGGAGGAAGAGTATTTGGATATCCAGGTATGCTCCAAACTTAGCTAATGTTGGTTCAATTGCTTCAAATTTTCAAAAAAAATGAAAATTTTTGATGTAGTTCGGTTACCTTATGTGAAGAATAGTTAACCGAACTAATCTGAAAGTGTAGTTCGGTTACTTTATCCAAACACGCAGGTAATCGAACTCTATATTAATGGAACTTTCATGGATTTCCAGAGTAATGTTCGGTTGTTTCGCAACCAATTAACCAACTGAACTTTAAGTAAAATAAGATTATTCTTAGTGTACAGAGTTCGGTTGGTTCGCAATCAATAACAAACCGAACTTTACGTAAAAATAAGATTTAAGTTAGTGTACTAAGTTCGGTTGGTTTGCAACTAACAACAAACCGAACTTGACGGAAAAAAATTTAACTTAGTGTACAAAGTTCGGTTTGTTCGCACACTGCATATAAACCAGATATCTAATCGAACTATACATAATATAAGAGTAGATTAAGTTTAATAAGTTCGGTTGTTTCGCAAACTCGATCCCAACAGCATAACTAACCGAACTTATTAAACAAAATAAAATCAATAGTTCCAGAGTTATATTTGGTTACCTAGATAAAATAAAAGGTAACCGAAATTTTTACTTGTAATTTGTTCGGTTACATGTCATCTTGCTTTATTAACCGACCCTGGAGTTCGGTTACCGCGATAAAATTATCTTGTTACCGAACTTTATTGTGATTGCAATTGATGTTGTTACATTTCTTGTAGATTGAATGCCAACCTATACCAATGGATGATCAACCTTCTCCGGTTGATATGTTATTCGAAGATACATCCCATCACTATGTTAATAATTTGATATTGACTTACCTATTGATGGGAAGAATTGGGCTAGAGAGCATGCCAAGAGAGCCATGTGCGTATTAGTTTTGAATGGAAAAGAAAGTAAAATTCGTTTTGAAATGGTTTGTGAGAGAAGTGGGGATCCGAAGGCTAGTCACAAGAGGAAGGATTATGTGTATAAATAATCCTACGATATTTTCTTGAGTTGAAGTGTTTGAAAGAGTACTAGATTTTTGATTGCACAACCAAAGAGGCCTAGTAACATACATGACTCTTCTTAGTTAATTTCTTCTGTTTAGCTTCAAGAGTTTCTCTCTTGATATAGAAATTGACAATTGACAAAATGAAACTTCCTATGAATTTCTGTGTCCTGGTTTGAAGTTATCTTTTTGTTGCTAGTAGCCTGATTTGTTCAATAAAATATTAATTGTACATCACATGGACTTGATCTTGTTTCTCAATATGTTTCAAATTTTGTGAGTGAAATAGTCTTGGTCAATGAATGAAGTCCATTTCATGTTTAGGAAACCTTCTCAACAATGATTTTACCTCAGATAATAAAGTCAACATTCTACAAACCAGTTGTGAAATCGCATATTCTGGAATCGCGGGGCCAATATAAAGCAAGTATACATGGAATTACCTACAATCCAGCTTACCTACAATATACAAGTCAGATATGAGTTCTGGTAGGTAGGGGTGAGCAAAAACATCCACACCCGCGGATTTTGTTCAGTCTGATCCGAATTTTAGCGGGTGGACATCCATCTCGTAATCTGGTGGATTGGATGTGGGTGCACTTCTAAATCCGGCCATTTTTAAGGGTTGGACGCAGGTGGCATATCACCCATTCGATGGACATCCGGTTCGGAGGATAGTTTTGATATTTTTCACTTTGGGGAAAATTAGGCTAAGACTCAACCCATGGATAACCCATAATATGAGGCCCTTAATTAAAAGAAGTTTAAATCTAGGCCCGAGTTAGTAAAAGACATTCATGCCCTTTTATATATTGTCAAGCCCCAAATTAAATAAAGTTTAAATTTAAGACCAAAATTATTAAATATATGCCCAAAATTATTAAATTATACTATGAATGTGTAAACAGAAGTTACACATGCATATGACATGTGTATCTAGAAGTTACACATCCATATGGCATGTGTAATTAGAAGTTACACATTAAAAAAAATAGACATAAAAAAGAATGCATACAAAAAAGGCATGTATTACTTTAATACTCATTTACAATAATTTCTTTACATGTGTAACTAGAAGTTAAACTAGTGTAATTGAGAATTACATATGCATCTATCTAGTGTGACCGAGTGTTACACGAGCATTTATTCCATCGAGACCAATACCACAAATAAGCAATCAACTTTTATGAAGTTATCGGAAACCTGAAATATAACAACAAACAAACATGAACCAGTGTCAAAAGGAAAATGTGAAAGGATATTTTTCAATATTTAGGAGAACAACAAAAAATAGTCCATAAGAATGCTTAATGTCGATAGCAATGAACAGACATATGAACCAATGTCAACACAAAAATGCAAACAAATATTGTTAAATATTAGAAGAAAAACAAATATTACTTAATGTCGATAGCAATGAACTAGCAGTTACACATGCATTTTGTTTAGTGTAACTAGAAGTTATACATGAAATGGCTAGTGTAGTTGAGAGTTACACATTCAAAGTTCCATACCATATGAATCTAAAAGCAAATTTTCGGGCTGAAAAAATCCATGAATATGTATACCAAATAAATTCACTAGCAACACAACATAAGCAACAGAAATGTTCTAAAACTCCAAACATTGAAACTGAAGGGAAATTGGTGGATCCTTCAAATCTCGGTGACTATAAAAATAGATGTGTATGCAATATTTACACATCCATAAAGTGTGTGTATGCCGCATTTACACATGCATATGACATGTATATCAGAGCAAAAGAATACAAATATGTATATCAGAGCAAAAGAAGAAAGTGTCTTAGTCTGATGGAAAATAAAAAAGTCAAATCAGATAGATTTTTGAGATTTGCAACAATCTCAAATAATGAAGAAAATTGCTTTTAGCAAAGCGAACACATTAACTTCATCTTAAAGAATTAAAAGGTAAAGGGGTAAAGGATCATTCTCATGACCACTTGATGCCTAAAAAGTAATCAAAATCTTGGAAGTTTCTTAGCCAATGCCTATCTAGCCTTATACCTCATGATCACATGAGCAGCGTGCAGTTGATCGTTTCAGGTCCCACATAATGAGTTTCTGATCAAGGCCACTGGTTGCATCAAACAGGTGGTGGCTACAAACAAAAGATAAATAAATAGGATTTCTACAGGATAAGATATTAAGAAACTTGACTTTTAGCAGACAGTTTCCGTTTGTTTGTTAAATAGATCAAGACTCTCTTGAACATGTTTCACAAAGCTTATCACTTTATCAACAGTTTTATAATACTCTTACGGTTTACAGCTAATTGCAGATTATGAAAAACAGTTATCTTAAGAAACCATTTCATATCGGATTAATGGTTCAAAGTTTAAACTCGAAATGAAGTGAACTCTAGTTTAGGGCAATACAGTTATCACAGTTCGAAAAATGATCTGAAACAAATTAAATATGATAGCTAACAAAATATAACTGAGAAATCATCACATCTAACGTTGATGAACCTCCAGGGACTTGCATGTTTATTCCTAGTGAAAAAGCATTTATGGATTTTCAGTTTCAGTGCAGGTAATCGAGATAATAATAATACCGGGGGGGGGGGGGGAATACCAATGCAATCAACCGAGTCAGAGTGAGATGACAGAGAATTTATCACCTGAGGAAATAAAAACTGATTCTATTTTATGCATGTATGTGTAATCATTAGTTACACACCCAATTAACATGTGTAACTAGAAGCTACATGTACATTTAGCATGTGAAACAAAAGCATAGCCAAATTAAACAGTATGGAACTATCATATTACTTAAGTTATGCAGGAAACCTATGAAATAACATGGCAGGGAGTTTAATAAACCTATCATATGATAAGTTAGTATTGAAAGATATGCGGACAACAACCAAAAACTTTAATTTGCGAGAAATTAAGCAGATAATATGATATCTAGTAGTTAATTAGTGTTCCTAGCAAATAACCTACTAAATCACGAATTTCATCTGTTGAAACCACTGTAAGTTGCAACTAGTTCAGGCCTATATGCAACTAATAAACTGAATTATGTATCATTTCGGGTTTACTTAAACTTTTACACATATAATTAGCACATGTAAATAGCAGTTACACATTCAATTATCATGTGTAACTCGCAGTTACACATCCAATTGGAATGTGTAACTAGTAGTTACACGACTTCAGAATCTAGTCTTGGATCTAATCTACTATATTAAATTATCTTCCATACCCGTAAAGTATGAAGGCGGTCAAACTTCAAAATCTAATAGTTCCTAAAAAAGTATACAATTATGTATATTTCATTCTGCTGTCCATACACTACTTTCGCTATGGACTTGCTATGGACTTAAACTAGTTAACATAGTTCCACTAGTTAGTCCTACATTTACTTAAACAAACCATTTCCTTTACTTACCTACAGGCATATAGGGGCATCTAGACTTTCTCGTAGTAGCATTAAATCATCACCTCGATCATCATTGACAACAAGCCGATCATTTCTGTTGTTTCACGAATAATTGCTCTAAATTCTCAATCACTAATTGAACCTGAATCATTCAAATTGGCGTTACTATACAATATAACAAGTAACTAATTAGGTTCAATACTACTACTTGTAAAAGGCCTACTAATTTGGTAACTGCTTGTGTAACTGCAGGGTATACAAGCAACACACAGGTGTAACTCCTAAATACAAATATTACATACAAAGTGTACACAATTAACATCCACTCTTCTAGTTGATGAATTACCATCCATTATTGAATTGTTCGATTACTTTTCAACGCTTCCCCATATCAATACTTGGTACTCAAATTTTGACATTCTTGAAGCTTAGTTATGTCGAACTAGCTAAAACAGGAGAAACCACAAAAGAGAAGAAGAAACATGCTACATTTTCTTTAATATAAGGCTAATACCTGGATGTAGTTGTTTTACATTCCTAAAAAGAAGAATGTATGACATGAACCTAACCCTAACTTTATTGAACTTGTATTTACCATGTCAGTCACTGTGTCGAAGCACGAGCATGTGTATCCTTTTGCTACACTATATAGTAAAATTTCTGCCTACACCTTAACCTTAATTTCTATACCAGTGTTCATTCTCTACAGTAACTAAAATCCAAGCTTTGATTCAACAATCTAAGAAATATGGAAACATCATTATAGGAAAGAAGGAAAAGCATGACCAGAAGAGAGATAACTATACAAGTAAAATCCCAGATTCTCACTAATCAAAAATTGATTATCAGTATAAAAAAGGTCTGCAATCATGAAATATAACAAGCAGTGAAGAACCGATAAAAAGAATTAAGGTTCAACCATAATGGATCAAGTAAGATCCACCACCACCACTACTGTAAGAGAAGAATGAAGTAGCTGAACTAGAAATACAAGCTTGAACAATCATTCAACAACAAAAAGTAAGTTCATATTTTGGTTAACAAGCAAAAATAAGATCATATTTAGGTCCAAAAAAAAAAGTTAAAAAATTTGAAAATAATTGAAGGGTAATAGAGATTAAGATACTCTTATTATAAATCCAAAGTTGCAATCAGGATAGTACATCGATTAAATCTAAAGTAAATCAAATCTAAGTTACGAATCAAAATAGAAGAAGAACAAATTACCTATTTTTTTCGATTTGATGATGAATCCCACGATTTTATCCTTGTTTATTCTTCTTCTGCAACTTGCAAATCAAATCTTAGTTCCTAATCGATTATGGATCTGGTTTGATTGAAATTTCTTTGAAGAATTTCTCTGAAAAATGCAATTGAGGTTATATTATAACAGATCTAACTCACAAATATGCTTATCCTTTCGATTTGATTGTATACGCGAATCTTCAGATTCATATCTGCTATTGATGATGATTATCACTCATTATCCAGTGATTTTCATTGAGTCTCCAAAGAATAAGTAATGTTGATGTTGAATTTCCGTTTAGATATTTAGGATCTTTGTTTATAAAACTTAAATCTAGGTCTTGAAATCATTTTTCATTGAGAAATACGGTCAAGAATTGTATCTCGGCTTGTTTCTTCATCCGAGAGAGAGAGAGAGCACAAAAGAAAATGAGAGAGAGAAAGTGAAAATAAAAATGAAACCAAAAATGAAATCCACACCTAATTTTATTAGGTATATATATACTAAAGGGCTGTTTTGGTATTATGAAATAAAATTTTAATTTTTAGGCCTGAATTCAAAAGTTCTGGGCCTAAAAATATCAAAATGTGAAAGAATGGAGTTGATAGTGAATGATCCATTTAATGGGGTTTCTATATATTGAACCCATATAGTAGGGTGGTTATAGTATTTTTCACTTTGATATTATACAAAAGTACAAAGGATAGGTACATTCGTTTTGAAGACAGCGAAATAACAAGGATGAGAAGCAGAGGGAGAGACAAAGTTGAGAATATTGTGGACTCATGCATAATCAGTGATCGCTAATCTTTTTTTGCATGTATGCATGATGACTAATCTTTTTTCTTTCTTTTTTTGTCTTCATTTATTGAACTCAGTATTAATATCAATCTTTTCTAATTTATGTTTTGAAATATTTGTGAATCCGCCCACATCCACTCGGTTCGTCCGCTCACCCGTGGGTATTATACCCGCCGGGTAATTGACTGGAAACGAATAAATTTTTAAAATTGGTCATTTGGATGGATTGGACGTGTGTGGTACCAAATCTTCATCCATCCGCGATTGTCACCCCTACTGGCAGGCGATAACTTACATGTTCATTAGAGTGGGCCTTATTTACATTCAAAAGTCTTCAGTGAGTACATCTGCTGGACCCATGTGGATATTTGTAAATATAAAATGAGTTGGTCTATCCAACAAGACATACACCCATATCTAAATATAGGTATATTTCATTTGTGTGTATCAATCTAATATCATATAACAGTGGAAATTAATTGCTTAGTTTATAAGCAGACTTAGATTGAATCTTAAATTTGGGGTTCATCTAACGGTGAATATTAATTTCTTTGTTACTAAGATAATCTTAGCTTTGATTATAAGCAACCCTGATTTGAAAGACTATATAAGGGAGAACTCTAGCATCCGGGAAACTTAATCCCATCACTTACGTGTGTCCTAGTTAAAAACTAGAGTTGATTCCCCTTTTACCTAAGTTTTTCCAAAACTATTATACGTTAACGACTTGAAGACTTCATTTGGGATTCGTGAAGACATATTCAACTATTTTATCTGTAGTTGCATATTCTGATCTTACTTTTTCTATCTTATTGAGTTTTAACTTCTCTAACATTTACTCGAGATTTATCTCTGATAGGTAAGTTATAAAAAGTAATCATAACAGTTCTTCGTCTCAGACTCTTGTAATTCCGCAATAACTTTTTTTGCGTAAACGCAACAAATACTTGTATCAATGCACTTCACACAGTTATGGTTTAGGGGTCCTATCCTTTACCACGTTGGGGGAATTTGGGGATGATACTTTGTGTTTTTTTAAGAGATTAAATAATTGTATAGTTAGTAATGATGTTAGTAGTGGTGTTTAATCTAGAAAATAAAATGACTACACTTAGCACGTGCAGCTAGTCGTTAAACCGCTAGGTGTCCCTAGTGGCGGAGTGTTGTCTCCGGAGGATTTACCAGAGGTGTACCCACAAAATCTTTACTCCAGACCCTAGTTATCTACGCAAAACCTTGGAAGGCACTAAAGAATCCCCTTGGTTGGCATACTTATTGACTACATGAGGAAGTACCCTGATGCGAAATTCCAATTGATGTACACGAGTTCGCACTCAAACATACTAAAATTCATATAAAGTGACATAGCTCTACTCAGATAGTTTCTGGACATCATAAACCGGAGTCAACCAATCACATGGATAGATTAAGAAGAGAAAAACGTGGATGATGTTGACTAAGGTGAACCTATCCTAATGGACTGAGATACTGCTCTTGAATAATATCAAAACACTGGCATATACAAGGGAACCAGTGGTCGATAATCCTAACTCTATGTCAACTCAGCTGGCATATTCAAGGGTACCAGTGGTCGACTTTATTGTATTTATTTCGGTTGGTCTGATAGTCTGGTTTCAATTTATTTTTTTATTTTATTTTATTTTGTATCTCAGTCGCTCTATTTCACCCTAGCAATGGTAAAAAGAAAAATAAAAGAAGTGATCAGGATTCCTTTGATGTTTCCATCATGAGGATATGTCGAAACTACCATGTTTTCTTTTCTAACACCTGAGCTCTATGCTTTTATGAATAGACTCTTCTAGATGTTTCCATCTAATCAGATTGGTTCCTCAACTCCTACAACCAAAATGTTTCCATCCACTTAGATTGATTAGTTCCGACCTTAATAAACATAAATTTCTAGGCTATGGAGTTTATTTATTTATATTGCAACTAAAAAGTTTCTCCCATAAATCTAACAATGTCCTCAATGTTCTAAAGATGAAATTAAAAACATGAACAAGGAGAAACTGTTACCACTTGAAGAAAAGAGTTAAGGAAAGATATTACCATGTTGCTTGAATATTGGGTTACCTCCCAAGAAGTCCTAAGTTTAAAGTCTTCAGCCAGACAATGGAAGAGATTAGTCACCTCGAAGAATCATAAAGCAGTAGCCGGAATAACTGCGGGTCATCTGGATCAAAAAGTGACAACCACAAGAAGAGGAAACTGCAACAGACCAAGAAGATATCCAACAAACCCTTATCTAATTTTTTGTTTAAGACAACTACATCTAGTTGTGGTTCGGGTTCAGGCTCTATAGAAGGGTCTAAATAAAAAAAAAATCATGGGCTGTACTTCCTCATAAGTTAGATACGAATGTTCAGGTTCTAGAGTCTGGAGAAACTCAAATAAAAACTTAGAAGCATGTAATAATAACCTAAATAGTTGCGGATCCTTAAAGTCAATCAAATTTGACTTACAGAGCTGACCAAAAAAATAATGTTGGTCTTCCTTAAACAAACACATCGAAAAATTAATAAGTTCCCACATTTGGTTGAAAAATATTTGGTAGGAAAAAAAAGTCAATCTTGGTATCATAGCCTAGGTTAACCACATCAACCAGAGGATAGGTTTCTAACAACTAAGCTTCTTTATGGACATCATGAGGTTCGGAAAAACGTGTATGAAGATAATCTTGTAAATGGTTGAGGCACAAATATCAAGTACCAAGTGAGCGACCTTTCTAAGAGTTAAAGCACATGGAGGATGATAATCACCCCCAAACTTAGAGTTTTCAGGGTCTCTAGAAAGATTAGTCACAACTTCTCTAATTTCTAGGTCATCATATTCTTGGAAATGGTCAATTGACTCTTCTAAGTCAGGTTCATCCTCACTCATCTCTACGAGTTTATCGTTTTCTAAGACTAGTGTTTCTAAATCACTAGACTCTAAAACAATATTCTCAAGGTAAACTCTTTCCTATAAACCATCATCACAATCATATAAAGGATTATCAACGAAAGTTACTAGTAAAATATCGTTAACTAAGGTGTTAATCATAGTTACTTCCTCCGATTCACTTATAGGCACATCAAATAATGGATTATTTAACACACTGCAGGCTAAAGGATCATGAACTACATCATCTAAAATGGTGGTATCTCTAATCAAATCCTTATCCTTTTGAATAGGTGAATAATTATTAAAATTATTTGGATTTTTACTAGAAACAACATTGTCATTATAAAGCTCAATCGGGGTAACAAATTCTTGATCACTATGCCTACATATTTCATGTTCTTCATCAATACTATCCTCATCATAATCATCTTTATAATAACATGAAAAGGATTGAACCTCATCAAAACAAGTAGTGTTACCAATTTTAACCTCGTCATCTTGATTATGTGAATAAAAACTATCCTTATTTTCAAGGGTGGTATTAGGAACACTATACTGGAAATTAAGACTATCCTGAGCAAGTTTTTCCACAATCCTATTTGTACTCTCAGTAAATTGCTTGTGGGACTCTTCTAGAGATATCTTAGTTGACTGCTTTACGGACTCTTCTGGGGGAAGAATATTATAAGTCTCTTTCATAAATAAGTGAAACTTCCGTGTTGACTCATTGAAAATCTTGAGAGACTCTTCTAGAGAAATAGAAGGATTGTTTTGCTCGTATGACCTGTGGGTATGTGGATAATAATTGGGATCACAATGGTATGGACCATAACCTTCAAAAGTTTTGCGTTCCCAATCACTATTCACACTATGGTCATAAAAAGGATAATGTCCAAGCTGCTCAGTTGGATACTCATTGTATTGGCTATTAAAATACCAGTTAGACATCCTAACTGCATAGGAATTCTAAAAAAGCACAAACAAGGCTGACTCGACCACAACAAACCTACTGATTTCTAGCAAACAAAAAGCATGATGGCTCCACTTAGATTGTTTCTAGACCAGCTTCTACTCCTTCGAAAGGGAATTCGTTACAATTTAATTAAACCCCTCTGGAGTCAATCCGAGTCAAAGTAAGTTGAATAGAGGCGAGGGAAGCTGCATGGAGCTTTGATACACAAGGCCTCACCGCATTACAAGGCGGCACAGTCACGCATTCAACCCACAGAAACCATCATGAACTTCGAAGTATGCTTAAAAGAGTAACCAATATTTTTCGAATGACTTTCCTATTAAGCTCGTTACCCTATCGGTCTTGTTCTAGTCAGTATTTTAGGCTTAGGTTCACGTTTGGTATCGTTTTCCTAAGGCAGGCAAGAAGAGAACGGTGATGAAATCCGAACCCTTATCTTATATTTCTAGTCCTTTCACTTTACTAGGAAATTAAAGCAGCCGTATTCAAGACCTCAACATATATGCATACAAAATCATCTAGTAAACCCGCTGACAGGGGATTCGCGGGTGTTTAGAATTCTTACCTCCCGTTCCAGACGGGGATGAATCGTTGAAGTCGACTCGGCCTACCGACTCCTATGTCAGTGTACGAACCCGAGGGGCCGAGATAGTATCGTAACTGTCGTACTTCTCTGCAAGCTGTTTTATTTAATTTTTAACCCTTCCTTAGGGTTTTTATAAATAATGTCCCAAAGTTTAAAGTCCAAAGTCCAAAAATAAAGAATAAAAAAAATGTCCAAAAATAAAACATTACAAAAATATTTTCCTAATTACAGTTTCTAAAATGAAAAGGAAATAAAATAATTATTTACAAAATCTTCTTCACTCCTTGGACTCCTCTTTTCTTTCCTTCTTTGGCGATGTTTTCCTTTTATAGCACTTTTTATTTCCTTGTAGCTTCGCTCCAAATCTGAAAAGAATCAAAAAAAAAAAAAAAAAAAAAAAAAAAAAACCAAAGGCGTAAAAGAGAAGAAAAATAATAAAAATAAAACCTAAAAACTAAAATAAAACCTAAAAATAAATCTATACACAAGTCCCCGGCAACGGCGCCAAAAATTGATGTGATCTCAATAATGTTGTAGAAAGTGGTAGTAAGGTTGTCGTTCACTCGGATTTGATGAGATTGCTTTTAAGAATTAATAAACTAAAATAAAATATATACAAAATGTGTTACAAGATGAAGAATTTACTGGGACTCAGGATTTCACTGTTTTTCATATTCAAGTGGTTTAGAAATTAATCTTAGACATTTATCGCTCAAACAAAAGAAATATCAACTCTAATATTTTGTCAAGGATAGATTTCATAAAATATAAATTGTAAATTACAAGCATAGTGTATCAAAAGTACCTAACACCAAGCATACACTATCAAACAAGATGACAATTGATTAATAGAAATCATAAATCATTTAAAATCGGTGCAAAAAGTAAATAAAATAATTAATTTAATTACCACATGGGTGAAAAATAGCTTCCTCCATCGTCCCAGTGTTGGGGTTTAGCTCATTAGGTTGGAAACACTCTCAAAGTATTTATTCATTGCTCAAATGGTGTTCACAAATGATGAAAAGGGAGGAAAAATAATTAAAATCGGGTTTTGTGACACTAATAGTTGTTACAAAACAACTGTTACAGGAACGATACAAAGAAAGTGTCACAGTCACTGTAGAAAAACGATTGTCTTTGATGGTCTAATGTTCTTCGTTCTCTCCTTCAATGGCAGAAGCAGAGACAAGATCTGCAACTCTGATTTCTCACCCTATTTCGTTCCCCTAACTCTCCATCCCCCTCTCTGACTTCCAAGCATCCATTTTATACCCAACATCATCATAAAATCTCGGTAATAATTATGAATAATCCTCCCAAATCTTCACAACAAATACATTAACCCGAGAATATTTTCTTTCATTTATTTACGTTGCCATGCGTTTCGAAGCTTCTAAAAATCTTTATTTATCTCCTTCGTGCTCTAACTGGTGGCCCAATTCTTCCAAACACGTGTACTGCACGTTTACAACTCATGTAAACTCGGAAAATAACCAGAGTTACTCTCGTGGTATGCTGATAAGAAAACCTACGTAATCCTTAGTCTTGAATCACCTACCAGTCCTGTTTAGATCAAAGCATGATCGAACCAACTCACTCCATGATTATCTCCGGTTAAAAATCTTGCAGAAAGCACCATTCTTCCCGTGAACCACCACCCTCCTGTTTTGTATTGACCGGATTATCCAGCCGATTCTGGTTGAATTCAACACTTATACCTAGCTTGTTTAGCCCAAATAGGCTTATCCAAGGATTTTCAGCGATTGAATCTCCCTAAAGTACCTTCAAAAGCCAAACCCTAATCTGCCCTGTGAAACCAAGTTTTCCCGCCAAATCTTAAATTTGAAATGTAGAGGATGAAGTGCCCTGATCCAAAACACAAGCGCTTTTAACAACTGGGGTGCCCTGAGGTGCCTTTATCCAAAATGGGGATGCCTTTATCACTTTTCTCCGGGGGTCCAAAAAACACTTTTTGAGCTACTTTTTCCACATAAGTGTATTCCTCCAAAAACACCTACACAAACATAAAAATACCATAATAAGTACAAAAATCGAGACTAACAATAGAGACATTGAGGACAAATTAGACACATAAATGCGTCTATCGGTGTTGGGAAATTTCTTTTCTATAGACTAGGTGTTGCTATTCAGAAGGGATTTGGTGCTCATCTTGTTGCTAGGTTACCAACGAAAGTCATGTATGATTCTATGGATTGATTATTAAATTAGACGTGAAAGAATTAAAAAAAAAATTAATTAAATGGGTTATTGTGAGGTGACTAATATTTCTAGGTTGTTATTCTGGAGTATAAGTTTAGGGTATTAGTTGAGTTTCCTGTTCACCATGATTTATCTAAAGACGGAAACAAAAAACCAAGAATGGACATATTTTTGGAAGACAGATTTGTTTACATGTCTTCGACTTTGGGTCGTATCCGCTCTTAGTTGTGGGTGAGATCAGCTAAGGGAATCATGTGCGCAGAATTCGGTGTGGCTTTAGAGGCGTAAGGAATGCGACTGTACCTTAATCGATGAGAGACTTGGTTAGGGCTCAATTACATACATTCCAGTCCGGTGTTCAATATGGATGAGGTCCCGGGGTTATTCTGTATTTGCGGTTTCCTCTTTAACAAAATTCCTAGTGTATGTTTTATTTATTTTTCGCGTTATATTTGTTTATATAATTGAAATATCACAGGTTGTGCATTGTTCAATCACAGTTGATAAATCTCCGACCTTGTTTGTTGGATAGAACTTGATTGAGACTTGGGCATTGGTCTTTGGTACCGTCCAAGTTATTCTCATATTCAATCAGTCTCACAATGTTGATTTAATGATTGTATTGAGAAAGAGATAAAGCTCTTAGATATATTTCTTGATTGAGCTCGCTTTTAAATTGGTGCTCTCGGAATTATATTGGATTTTAATCCATATAGATTGTCGAACAAATTATTATATAGTGTTGTTAGACCCTAGGTTTTTCACTTGGATTCCTAAGTTTAACAACCGGTCCCATATTTGGCAATATCCTAAATCAAATCTAGTCGGACAAAAGGAAACACACGACATTAGTAATATCTGGAGAGAAACAAAAGAATGATGTTTGTAGTTGATAAATAGCAAAAACAAATTTGGGAACCCTTTGGTGACGTGCACCACATGACATGCCGACAAATATTGTTTATACTTACAATTTCTACCACCTTTAAAGTTCTAACATATATAAATACAAACTAAAAAAAGAGTTATGGAAGCATAGATATACCTTCTTTTAGGAGATCACTATGACCCCCAAATTCTTCTTCAACAACCTTTAGTATTGCTAGGAACCTGAAAACAAGATCAGGCATTATATTAGTAACTCGTACGAATAAACCTTAATAAATTAACTTATATAGGATCTTTCAAATTCTCTCTGGAAACTGCATATCAAAGGTATGCCAATTGCGCAAAAAATTGTTTAAGAAAGGCGTGTCCCTTTTTTTTCTTCTGAAGATATGTTACTTCAATTTAAGTCAGCATTCATCAGTAATTGATTTCTTGAACCCACCTTTTGGCGTGCCTAAATCATCAAAAATATTCATCACTCGCAAGATAAACTTGTCATTAGCTACCAAAAAAAAAAAATCCAAACAAACTTCCATTGTAATTGAACATCTATCATATGCTCCCACATCATGAACTTGGATGGCTTTGTTGCTGATATGGCATGTTCATGAGAAACATACTGCATAATATACCTAAACCTGGGAGAAGTTGTATATTAGTTAGTTATCTTTTATCTTACTTACATCATAAAGGTATATGTTCTCTAAGATCTTATGGATATCTTCCTTAAATCATTCTAAGAGTTTGAATGACATCAATGAACTCAAGTTTTTCCAATGATTTTACGGTCTTCATTATCATATATATTTACCCTTCACTTGTTTTTCTATAATTTCGTATTTGTTTCTCACTCCATATACATACACACACAAGAATAGAAGTAATTAGCATAACCAATCATGAAAGATGAACATGTTGATATTAGGAACCGCTTAAGTCGAATTGAACTCAATGATCGACGACCATGTAGTTACGCTTAATTGGGTGATACAACTTCACTTTTTTTTTACCCCCGCCATTAATATTCATGATTTGAGCTAAAACAACTCCAGTTAGTAACTTAATCAAAGTTATGGTACTATTTTTACCAAATCTTAGGATTCGCCTACGACATGCCTGATCATTTAAAAGTCAACGCACCAAACAAGAAGAGTAGAAAAGAAGATGATTGTTTTCGAGTGTATGAAAAACTGATGAAATTTCTGACTAATATCAAAAAAATTAAGTTTACTTATTCTGTATAAGAAAAATTATCAGAAGCAAAGAGAAAAATGACTTTCTTGAAACAATTGAAAAAGAAATCGTAAATTGAGAATGCATCTGACAAGCTATTTCACCAAAAGTTTAAACAAGAGAAACTAGAGGACGCGTTTCTTAAAGATGAAAATCAAACAATCAAAGATGTCTACGTCTACTATAAATGGGAAAAAATAATGAATTTATGAGAAAGTTCTTCGTAGAAAACCATTTCCTTAGTAGCATTGTCAAAGTTAATGAAGATAAGACACATCTAACCAAGCAACAAGAAAATGTACACCGTCATTGATATTTCGATTCGTTGCAAAAAATGTAGTCATTGGGAACACATGTACGGCGGATAAAACCGACCCATTATGTAGATATTTGAACAAATTTGGTATGTACCTCTTTGTAGATATTTACGAAATGAGTTCATGATTAGAGTTTTTGGAGTTATTAATGTGCTTCTCATATGGCATTATCTTGAATTGTTTGGTCAGTGATCAAGGTAACTAAACAAAATCATTTTGAAAGAGTCACTAATATTTTTTTTAAATTATTATAGTTCTTTGGTTACTTTCTTGTAGTGCCGCATACCTCAAGGTACTAGAGATCCCACATTGTGAAGTAACCGATGATAAAGTCCAGAAGTTCGTCATGTCCTTTCCAAACTTGACAGTGTTAGACATCAACTTCTGCGAGGGTATTACTTTGAGAGGTGTTCAAATTCTTGACAAGAATTGCCAATCTCTGACTACACTGAAGAGGAACAAATCAAACCTGAATTGGAGAGAGCTTTTTAAAACCAATTACTGAAAGGATTAATGATAAAGTAGCAATGGCTATAGCGGACACAATGCCACATCTTCGCCATCTCGAGCTTCATTGTGGTTTCGTTTCTTTTAACATACTTTCTTTACCGAATTGGCTAACCAAATAAATGAACACCACAGTTTATTATCAAAATCTTTAATATGTTAAATAATGTAAAAAAAAAAAAGCGAAGAATAAAATAGCCAGTGTACATATTTATAGGTTTGGTTAAGTACGTTAGGAAACAAGTGACATATATAGCGTCCCATATCATCTTTTTTTTTTCTTTTAATTTCCAATATATTTTGAGTATTTTTTACTAATTAAGGTAATTGATAAATGTGGAAATTTTTGTGGAACCCAAGTTTGAACCCTCTCTCTTTCACAAACCCATCAATAAGATAATATATATGTCTAGCCCAAAATTTTAGATGTACGGTTAAAATTAATAGTTCTAGATTGAATTTAAATTTTTAAACTTTCAACATGACTAAATTAACCTTTATCCTTAACAAACTATTTACAAAAGAAAAAAAAATACCATTAATTTTCGGTGAAAGTAATTATAGGCATAATTACGGTTACAGTTGTCACTGATTAGTTAAGCATGGACTTTACTTATCCATTATGGGTAATGTGCGTGGCCTGTTTTCATGCCTACTAGATTTGTGCCCATGCTACGCACCGGGAATATTTATTTTTAACTTGGTTACGCGGAATTTCGCCCCGGCCATGGAGATGTATTTTTGATTTGGTGTGTCCGAGAAATATATGCAGATTTTAATTATTTTTTTCTATTAACTTGGAGTGTGCGGGGCTTCGCCCCGCCCCGTGGCGATGTATGATCTGGTATCCGCGGGGCTTCTCCCTCCCCGTAGAGATGTATTTTTTATTTGGTGTGTCGGAGAAAATATATTAAATAGGTGGAAAATATATGTAGATTTTATTTATTTTTTCTTTTAACTTGGTGTGCGCGGGGCAATGCATTTTTGATTTGATGTGCGTGGGGCTTTGCCCTGCCGCGTGGAGATGCATTTTTGATTTGGTGTGGCGGGGCAAATACATTAAATAGGTGGAGGATATGTGCAAATTTTATTTATTTTTTCATTTTATTTTCGCAGAAAATATATGGATTTCTCCCCACTTTATATATTAATTTGAAAAAAATAGTCATAATACAGTAATTATTCGATTTCCAAATTGAATTTGGACTTCCATAAAATTCCAAACACGGTAAGTTATGTTTTCTTTTTAATTTTGTAATTTTTAAACCAATCATACAGTTGTCAAGTGTCCTCACCTAAATATCGTCACTTCATGAATTCCAAATTTAATTTGGTTTCCGTTTTTTAAATCTTTTTCTTATTCTTTTTAAACCAATCATACGTTGTCAAGTCTCCTCACCAAAATGCTCGTCTCACAAAACTTAAAAAAAAAACTATTTCGGCCGATAGGAAGCGAGGATTTCCTCACCGTTCAACGTGAGAGCTTTATTTATCTAGGACTTTCAGTCTAGATTTGTGCTCGTGCTACGCATCAAGAATCTTCAATTTGGTGTACGCGATGTTTCACCACTCCCATGGCGATAGATTTTCAATTTGGTGTGCGCGGGCTTATTTTTTTATATTATATTGGCTAGTAAGGCTGTCCCTTTGAATCCAATTGAGTTTAATTTTTATTACGAACAAAATCAATTTTAACCGACCAATACGACATATTAGATCATTCAATTCTTCTTGTTTAGTCAAGCATGCAAAATTGGGATTTCGTATTAAGTCCAGCGCATTTTTTTCTTTGTTTTCGGAAGTCAGATATTTGACGCAAGTGGGATTTCCTATTTTAAGTCTAATACGTTTTTTTTCTTTGTTTTAGGAAATCAGAAATTTGACGTAAGTATTGTCTACATTAGACGGCGTTACTAATGTCCAGTTAAGTATTTGGTGTAAACAAAGTGTAATGAAGTTAGTTAAGTGTAAACTTTGACAAAAGTATTGTCTACCCACCGTTAGACAGACGGTGTTACTAACGGCCGGTTAAATATTTGATGTAAACAAAGTGTAACCTAAATTTTACTATTTCAACCAATAGAGTTTTTCCAAGTGTCCTCACCATAGCTTCTGCATTAGAAAAAGCCTATTTTGGCCAATAGTAAGTGAGGGTTTAATCACCATTCAACGTGAGAGCTTATTTTGTCAAGGCCTTTAAGGAGGAAGATGTATACTTTTCTTTTTGACACGGTGCCTATATACTTGGTTGTAACTTGCAAGCAAATAGGAATGAACTGAAAAGTCAATTTCAACAAGCCATAAATTACACCTCCTTCCTCATCAACTTGTTGAGAACCGAGTATCGAGTTTTCTTGTTTTTTTCTTTCTTTTTCAATCTCAAAATAAATAAATAATAACCCTTCTTGTTTTTTCATTAGAGTTTTTTTATCTTTTTAAATTAATGTAATTATAGATTAAAATAGTGATAATTATGACTTTCCCTCTCCCCGACTAGGTACTATAGATGAAAATTAGGATTTTCACACTGTTTGTTAAACGTGATAATTGTGATTATCAATAAGTGAAAACTAGAATTTTAGTTCAAAATTATAATTTTCACCAATCAAATTGCATTAATAAGGTTTAAAATTAAAGTTTTCACTGAAAATTGGAATTTTCACCAAATACAATTACTTGTGAAAACAGAATGTTTCACCAAAATGCGCCTTATGAAAACTGGAATTTTCCTAAAACTCCGTGGTGATAATTGAGTTTGTTTGGTCGGTTGTAATAAAAAAAATATGGAGAGAAATAAAAGAAGAAAAAAGAAACGTGATAAAATTAGGTATTTAGGCAAGTTTGTAGGAGAGATGATCATCTAGGGAGAGAGAGATATGAGGAGGGGATTATGTTAAAAAAAAGTCAAAAGAGTTATTTATGGAGCTTTTTTAGGGATCATAATTTGTTACAACTGTTTTTATATTAAAAATCACTTAATTAATTTACTAATTAAAAGGTCATTTATGTAATCAACTCCTATTTATACAAAAATATGGGTTTTTTATATATAGAATTTTAATGGTGGGTTTGGTATATAAAAAAAGGAAGAAATCGGCTACAGAAAAAGTTCCCCATTGATAAATTATTCTTTTTTACACTCCTGTTTATTTTCCAAATGGCTTGTATTTGATATTTGATCAGGTTTGTTTCTTCCTCGGCTCCCAATATGGTGGCGGTTATATTTTTGTTTAAACAAATGTTAATAATATTTAGAGCTATAGTTTGAATGATTTGATTATACTCCCTCCGTCCCAAGTTAGATGACGTAGTTTTAGCTTGCACAATTCTTCAGGCAAGGAGGAGAGAGGAGAATTGTTTAGTATTTTTTAAAATTGTACCCTTATGAATATTTACTAGTATAATTTAGAAATGATTTATCTCTCAAATTATACAATGGATATTTGTAAACTTTATACCATTGGAAAGTATTTTAAAACACCTACGTAACGAATATAAACATGGATATCAAATTATACGTATTTCTTATACTGATAATAATCAATTAAAAAGTTAATTTTTTTTTAATAATATAGTTTTTTGAAGCAAAATTTAAAACTTATTAGCTCATCTAATTTGGGACGGATGGAATAATATTTTTTATATTAAAAATATTATATTTGAACACATACTCGTAAAACTAGGAAGTTGACGAAGAGAATGTGTTTCTTAAGACTAAATTACACAAAAACAAAAGTAAAAGAAAGTATTATAACCACTACATATCTAGTTACACTAAATTATACAAAAACAAAAGTAAAGGAAGTATTGTAACCATTACATATCTAATCAACCATTTTTTTTTTAAAGAAACAATTTTTTTTTTAATTTTTTCTTTTAAAAAGGAAAAAACTGATTGCTATGAGAATTTATTGATAAGGAAAGAAAAAAGAATAACTAGTGTAGGCCTAAAACCATAACCTTGAAGATTAATAAAAGATAAGCAATATTAAAAGAAGAAAAAAAGTCGAAAAAAAATAAATAAAAAGGAAAATGCCTATATATTGAGTTAATTATCTTTGATCTTCGGTAACCTTAACCTTGAATGTATATGGATTTTTTTTTCATAGTTCTTTATAATCATGGTCCATCCAAGTAGGCGCAACAGTTCGACTTTAGATTTCCGGATCTGTTCATCGTCATATTCGAACATAGGGTTTCAGTGAGAGAGAAATGAGGACGGTCGAAAGAAATGAGTGAGAAGAGGAAAGAAATAGTTAATCAGGTTTAAACTTGAGTCTACTGATTCGACTCAATTTCAATATTTTTCTCTAATTCCATTTATTTTAATGAATTAATCTCACTTATTGTCAGATCCTCTTGCATTGTTTTCCTCTGTGGTCATTCAAATATATCCACGTTTTCTGCCTCTGGTGATTCGATGAAAGTGTTAGGAAAACTGGCATCCCAAGCACAACGAAACACATGACCACAAAGTGTAATTGGTGATCTGTACCAAGTACGGAAGAAATAATAAGAGAGACAGAAGATTAAAAAAAAAAACCACATGAACACGGCACATGATATACGTTGTTCACCTTACAGGTACATCCACAGCCAACACCACTAGAAAAATCATTAGTTACATGATCTTCTCGCAACCCACAAAACAAAATTTAAACACAAGTGTTAACAACACATACCCGGGAATATCATTGAAGAAACTGTAGAATCCAACTCTCTAAACCATTCTTCAAACCAGCCTCATGTTTTCTCTTCCACGTCTTTTTCACGGCTAGTAACATAGGAAAGATATGGAAACACTAAAAAAATCAGTATCTTAAATATTAGAACACCAAAATCCTCTTTCTACAAGTTTTATCACACGACATTGACTTTCACGGTAGCATTTGACCCTCCCTAACATAGAGATCAAAAACCTAAACATAAACTTGCATGGTCACCAAGTATTAGTATCCTATTGAGGAAATAAACCATGTAATACCTAAATTCGGAATCCCACCTTTATTGGGAAACAAACCAATAAACGGAAACCCATATCAATACGGAATATGCCCAAAAAATAAATCCACCAATTTCCTTAGAGGATGCACTTCTGAAGTACTTATTTATCAAAGTGATAATAACAACTAAGAAAAAGAAGAAATAATTAGAAGCGTGTTTGATGGGAAAAGTGATTATCGAAAGAATGAGTCATAAAGTTGTGGAGAAGTTCGACAAATTCACTTGGCCATTCATATCCCCTAAAGGATTGAAGGATATCGAGCTAGATCCTAATGTAATGTTTTTCAAGTTTAACAATTGAATTGTCCTCGTGCAAGTTTTTGAAGAAAGTCCAAGCGGTGTGAATGAAAACTTGTTAGTTATCCATGATATTACTTTCCTTAAAAGATATACACCAACGTTGAATGGGGATTTCCATAATTCTGAATTCAACTCAAAGGTTTACTTCCTGAACCCATGAATATAGACTCAGTCAAAAAGATGGGAAGATAATGGGTTAAGTCATCTTGAGACTTAAAGGCCTAGACAAATAAAGCTCCCACATTGAACGATGCTCTTCTTATTCGACGAAGTAAGCCTTTTGTCGCTTTTGTTAAACGATACCTTCGTGAAGACTTGGCAATGTATGACTCATTTAAAAATTACAAAATCAAAAGGAAAACTTAACTCACCATATTTGGAATTTTATGGAAGTTCAAATTCAATTAGGAAGTCGATTACCTACCATATTATGACTCTTTTTTCCAAATTAATACATATAACAAAAAATAAAACCACATATTTCGCACATATTTTCTGTGAAAATAAATAAAATACGCACATATTTCCTATCTTTTTTTCCATCTATTTAATGTATTCATCCTGCAACACCAAATCAAAAATGCATCGCCATGGAATGGGGCGAAGCCGCATGCACACCAAGTTAAAATAAAAAAAATATCGATGCGTAGCACGGGCATAAAAACCTGAAAATGTTATTTCGATGAAAGTATGTGTCCAAATTAATCTAACTAATTCCTTAAGAGGCCGTCTCAAAAATCTCTTACAACTGATAGTATCACAAGACAAATTAAATTTACTTACAAAAAAAAACCTCAAAAAACATGTCCAAACTTTTTCATTATCAACCATTCTAAATAAATTTGCAATGATATAACTGCTTATCGGGTCAAGGCTCATGAAAAACTATACTTTTTTGGGAAAGTTAGAGACGGTAAAGGAAATGGATCAACGCTACAGTTCGACAAAGACTCGCGTCGTTTAATAATATTACCGCAGTGGCGTGGTTTGTTTGCCAGACCACCCGATATGGCATATGTGTGTATTAGCCACCCCCAAACGGAACTGTCCAAAGTCCCAATGGATCCAGGAGTATCACACTTACACCTTCCAAAGGCCCAATGGATCCGGGAGTATCACACTTACACCTTATTTATTTTTTCCTGACTCACCTGAGTCGTCTGAAACTGACTCGTCTAGACCTGACTGATATCATCCGACTCACCTGGATTTAACACAATATGTTTGTTTTTTGAATCAGATCTGACTCAAAAATATGTGAATCAGTGGTTCGGTCTCATAAGTCGGAAAATTTTATTCCCTAGACTTAAATGCGCCTGAATTAGGGTTATATGTCTCAAAAACAAACGGTATGACATCTAACCCAAGCCAAATGAGGAGCCGAGTCAAATCCAAACTCATGAGTCAGCAAATTTTTTTTATAACGGACTCTTAACTCTTAGTCACCAGAACGATGAGAGTACAACAAGAATAATAGGTTTATAAAACCTTACTTCATTCCGGTTCATTTATCTTGGGTTCTTCCGACCAGAGTTAAGGAGCACAATTATTTTCTTTCCTCCTCTTACAGTTTACAGTGCACCCCTATCTACTTTCCAAATTCCAAACCCCCTCCAAAACCCTCACTCATTTCCACACTCTCCAATGGCGATTTCTTCACTTTCACTTCCAAATTTCTCCCCCCAAACCTCCATTTCATCCTTCCTGTCCAAAACCCAGAACCCAAAATTCAATTTTAAACCCCCAACTTTTCTCCAATTAAAAAACCATCAAAAATTCATCACACCAATTAGAGCAAACAATGGGTATCCAATGCCATCTGAAGATGATCCACCTGAAGCACCTGAAGATGATGGTCATGGTGTTTCCAAATTCCAACAGATTCACCGACAAGCAGCTAAAGCTAGAAAATTACAAGAAGAACAGTTCTTAAAAGATCAAGCTACATTCTTATCAGCTATCGAAGATGTTGAAGATGCACCAGATACTCCGGAGAAGGAGAGTAGTGGTGGTGATGATATATTCAGTGAGATTGATAAAGCTATGTCTTTGAAAAGGAAAGAGTTTGTTAAACAAGGATTATTGAAGCCTAATCCAAAGAAGAAAGAGGGGGAGAGTGTTAATGGAGATGAAGTGATTGATGAATTGTCAGCTGAGGAAGTTGTTGATTTGGATGAGATACAAGAGCTTCAAGGACTAACTGTGGTTTCAGAAAGCCCCGAGGACGAAAATGCCGAACTTGATGAGGTAAATGGGACTCATTCCACTGTAGATAGATTTGATCTTGATTTTGATAATTATGGTAAAACTAAACCTAGGATATTAGAGCCTAAATTTAAGATGACATTAGCTGAATTACTTGATGAGAGTAGGGTTGTACCGATTTCGGTTTACGGGAATTTAGAGATTGAGATTACTGGTGTTGCACATGATTCCAGAGAGGTGTGTTCGGGTGATTTGTTTGTGTGTTGTGTTGGGATGAAAACGGATGGACATTTGTTTCTGAGTGAGGCTGATAAAAGAGGAGCTGTTGCTGTTGTTGCTAGTAAAGAGATTGATATAGATGAGACTTTGGGATGTAAGGCTTTGGTTATAGTTGAGGACACGAACGCAGTTCTTGCTGCATTGGCGGCATCTTTTTATGGAAGCCCATCGAAGAAAATGTCTGTAATTGGAATTACGGGTACAAATGGAAAAACAACTACGGCTTATTTGGTAAAAGGCATGTATGAAGCAATGGGTTTGAGAACTGGGATGTTAAGTACTGTGGCTTATTATGTTCATGGAGATAACAAATTGGAGTCTCCGAATACGACTCCTGATGCAGTTTTGGTGCAGAAAATGATGGCTAAGATGCTTCATAATGGGGCTGAGACAGTTGTTATGGAGGCTTCATCACATGGACTTTCGCTTGGAAGGTGTGATGAGGTTGATTTTGATATCGCAGTGTTCACAAACTTGACTAGAGACCATATGGATTTCCATCAAACAGAGGAGGAGTATAGAGATGCAAAGGCCAAGCTTTTTGCAAAAATGGTGGACCCAGATCGGCATAGGAAGATTGTCAACATTGACGACCCAAATGCTCCTTTCTTCATTGCACAAGGGAACCCGGAAGTACCTGTTGTCACATTTGCGATGGAGAATAAGAGTGCAGATGTTCATGTATTGAAATTTGAGCTCTCTCTTTTTGAGACTCAGGTTTTGGTTAATACTCCTCAAGGGATATTAGAGATATCTTCAGGGTTGCTTGGGAGGCACAATATCTACAACATTCTTGCGGCTGTGTCAGTTGGCATAGCTGTGGGAGCACCTTTGGAAGACATTGTTAGAGGGATTGAAGAAGTTGATGGCGTACCAGGTAGGTGTGAATTGATAGATGAAGAACAGGCATTTGGTGTAATTGTAGACTATGCCCATACACCGGACGCCTTATCTAGACTCTTGGATGCTGTAAGGGAGCTTGCGCCACGAAGAATTATCACAGGTATGCCTCCTTCCTTTGTGCTGATTAATCAAAATTTATGTTGCGTTAACTTGAAATTCCTCCTCTTAAAACAAAAGAAAAAGAACAGAACTTAGATGTTCTATTAGTTGAACACTTATACATTACTCTTCATCAGTTACAGCTCCGAAAAAGGAAATTACATATTTTGAACGAAGAGTTAAAAGAAACAATGATACTAAAATTTTAGTAAGAATTTATTGCTTGTTAGGTTATTTGGTTTTCTCTTTTGGTCTGGAGGTTGGAAATGAGAATATCTCATTATTCTGGAACTTTTTTTACAATACATGTTGGTGTTCCCACTCCTCTTTTGTTGTGGAAGTTTAATTCATACTTTATCTTGAACTTATCTGACTGCTTCATCATTCTTTGAGTGAAGTTATTGGATGTGGCGGTGAGAGGGACAGAGGGAAGAGACCGATGATGGCGAAGATAGCTACAGAAAAAAGTGATGTTACTCTTTTGACTTCTGACAACCCAAGGACGGAAGATCCATGTAAGTAACTAAGTTGCGTTGAATATACTGATTGGACTGCATGAATCAAAGTTCTGAACTGACCTCTAGCTTCATGTCTGAATCCCTTATAAATAATGACGAGATAATGTGTGTATTAGTCAGGCATTTCATTAATATACCGTGTTCTCTCCGCAAATAGATCATGTTCAGCCTCTAACGCTTATTAGAACTTCCATAGTTCTGAGCTACGCATACTGTCAATTCCATATCTTTTTAGTTAATGTTGACAGAAGACAAGGCTTAAGTGATGTTGGATCAAATTTGGATGGTGTTAGACTAACTTATAATGTTGTACCTACACCAGTGGATATCTTGGATGACATGCTCTCCGGCGTAGGATGGTCAATGCAGGAATATTTGAAATATGGTGAGAATGATTATTACCCACCTCTTCCAAATGGACATAGGCTCTTCTTACATGACATCAGGCGTGTAGCTGTACGGGCCGCTGTGGCCATGGGCGAGGAAGGGGATATGGTTGTAAGTATTTGAATTCCCATTATACTTTTAACCCATTCATGACTCAAATAGCAAATCAACAATATGTTGGTAAATGGTAACAGCCATAAGTTAGATAACTTGATAATTGGTTGAAAAGGAATGCAAAGTATTATATTGCACCTTATGTTTTTAGTATTTTGTTAACCTATACATAATACATGTGGAGTATGAAAGTGTTCAACTCTCAGTTCGTTGTCTTAATATCTAGTCGCACAAGCTGTAATCCCTTTTCACTAATGTTACTGCCAATATTTTGGCTGCAGGTGGTTGCGGGTAAAGGTCATGAATCATTTCAGATAGAAGGTGAAAAGAAAGAGTTTTTTGATGATAGAGAAGAGTGCCGAGAAGCACTGCAGTATGTCGACGAGCTTCACCAAGCTGGAATAGACACTAGCGAGTTCCCATGGCGGTAATTCACTCACCTTTTATTTCCAGAAAACTTCAGTTATAGAGTAGCAAATGATTCTTCACATCGCCCTGGCAAGGAGTCCGATTGGTGTATTGTCCCCCTATGTTTTGTTTGGTCTTGAATGATCTCTTCGATATTATAAACATGCAAGATTTCGTTGCACACACTACAGTTGGTGAATCACATCTCTCTTGTAAAACCTCTAGGTTTCAAGTATACAACACTCTCCCTTGATTCTTGATTCATTGTGATTATGCAGGTTGCCAGAGAGTCACTGATTTTTTCTGGGGAAGAGATTGGAAGCCTTAACTCTTTTATCTTAGATAGTGCCCGTACGTGGAACCAGACTCAGCCCTGAGGGTATATGCCAAGGTGCAACTGCACAGGGTCTGGCCTAGTAAAACATCAATGAGTATCAAAAGTATCACAGGTTTTGTTGAGTTTTGTGGTAAGTTTTTAGTTTTTGCTCAATGTACAAGGGGGCCGGTGCTAGTTGGGTGCCTCTAGGGTGGGTTGCCTTTTTGTTTTTATACTGCCTTGGGTCTGTGCCCTGTTTCTGGGTGCCTGTTGTAAAGCTTTTGCCTCATTTGGCTTATTTACATAAAATTGACTAGTAAAAACTACAGTACGTTTCCTTGATTTTGGAGTCCGACTTTATGCACCCTGGCTATAACCGGGGTGCACGTTCCTCCTCTCATTATTTGCAATAAAATGGTGAACTTGATTATGCTTAATCATCCTACTTCACCTGGAACAAATGTTGGGTCTTCCTTTCAAATATACTGTAATCTGTTTTAGAAAAGTTTGTACTGAATTAAGTGATTGTTTTGTAGTTTTCAATCTCATTTGCAAATTGTTATACTTTGATGGGAATCTTGTGATTTTGTAGAAAATGGGTTTGCAGGGGAGTTGCCAATTTGGAAATCGCAAGGAAATTGATTGATGAAATTGTTGATTATTATTAACTAGTGGATTGCCCGTGCCATAATGGCACGGGGCGAAATGGGTGCTGGTGTTATGGCTAATGCCTTCGTCCATGTATCGGGTCGATATTCACCAATTTGTAAATATCACCAGGATATTTTCTTACGAACAAAATAATTAAAAAATCAGGTTTTAGTAAGCAGTAGGTGGCAACAACTTCTTTGATAGCAATTCAATGATCATCCATACTAATTTTTCGACCTGCAGATGATAGCAGAACTTCTCAAAGACTTGAGAGTAGGACAACTCATTTTCTACTTGTCAGCTACATTTCATATGCATAATTATTGCACTAAAGGCTTAAAACATATGCATTGGAAAATCACGACTGCCAAGTTAGGACTACAGGTAGATGATGGCTTGGCGAAGCAAGAACCTCATGGACGCGATTAGGTGTACGGTAGCGCCATAGAGCTTCATTACAAAAAAAAAATCAGGTTTCCTGGGCATTCCACTATCTCTCATGGATCATGCCTCTGCGCCACAGAGCTTCATGACAAAAAATATCATGCTTCCTGGGCATTCCACTCTCTCTCTGCATCATGCCTTTGCAGTTCATCTCTAGTATAAACTGAAAGAGAGGTATTCACATATAAAAGTACGTACAATTTGTAAGACAGTAAACATAAACATTACCGACATAATTAGCATCTTTGTCCATGACAGCAGGACTATTGAAACAATAAAAGGTGCAAGATAAATAATTCATCAATCATCATCTGGTACATAGTTAACAAACACACATAAAGAACCAATGCAAACTATTGGTTCGTAGTTAATAACCATAAACAGCCAATACAGATACTTTGAACCTTAAATCCAAGACTCAGAGAATTTTAACATATATTGGTGGATTCTTTTGTCAAAAGAATAACTTTTTTATAATCTTCAAGTGATAAGTATAAATCTACAAACTAAATTGGCAAAAGATGGGGATAAAGGTGTTTAGCAACTAAATACCTGAATTCAAATTAATGGCTTTCCTGCCAAGTGCACCCTTCCCCTTTCCCTTCATTTTTATAACATCTTAGGCTAGTATCATGCCCTGTGAGAACAAAACTGAGTCAGAAAACCAGAAAAAACCATTTAATAATAAACAATCCAATAGGGATTACATGGAGCCTACAATTTAGTCAAACTTGCAGTACTGGAGAGTCACGCATCATGCACCGGTGACTGTTGGCTCGCTTCATTTAGTGCATACTTGGTAGAGATGCTAGAACACCCATCACATCTGCACCAACCACATACGACTGGTTATCTATAGCCCTGTGAGAGATGCAATGATGGTTTTCTCTTAGACATTTACGCACACAGGTAACATTAACAACTTGTAATCTTTACAACTTAAATTTGATGTAAATTTCGTAGATGCGAAATAACATATTCTTATTCTAACTATAGAGACACCAAAACGATTGAGTCAGACTTTGGCTAGGGGTTTCATTCTCCTCTACCCAATCTAAAGTCATATCTAATAACTGTCCAAAACAAATATGAGAGATTGCGAAACCTGACTTCTGGATAACCAAAGAAAATAGTCCAAAAACCCATGGTGCATCCAAATGCAGAGAGTCAAAATATGAGAGATTGAATTCAGTAAGCTTACAACTGGCTTCATGGTCATCTGGTCGGCGATTTGCTGCACTAATCCTTGCGCGATAAGCAACACGACGTCGTTCATTCCGCTCCTGTCTTTCTCCTTCGGTAATTGAATCTAGTCTTGCCTTATATTGAGCACGACGCAGCCTCCTTTCTTTTTCAGTATCAGTCTCTGTTAGCTCTCGAACTGGAGCTAGATCACTAAGTCTCGGACTTCGACGTGGATGAGAACTCGATGAATCCATCCACAATGGTAATAGAAGATGTTATGTAGTTGAACAATTAATCTACCAATCAGTCCCTGAAAGTAAATCTTATTAGAGAAATACAACATCAATGCTCATAGTCGAGAAACATAATTCAGAAACTTGGATACTCAAAAACATTGCTAGTAGATGCATTTCAGTTAGATGATACAGAAGATATTCAGTTATTATGGGCTTGGCAGATATTCATTTCAAACATTATAAAAACACAAATTCAAATTTCCATCTTTATCATGAGAAAGTTAAAACATGGATTAAACTCTAGAACTGGAGATAGATCAGTAAGTCTCGGACTTGGAGGTGGATGAGAACTCGATAAATCCATCCACAAAGGTAATAGAAGATATTAATTCAGTTGAACAATGGTATTCACTTGGACATTTACACAAACAGGAGATGTTCACAAACTTAAATCAATGGAAACCTACCATCAATTCACTTCAATCCAATCCAATCAATTCAAATTCAATCTTATCATTTCAACTAATTCATTCAATCCTATCATTTCAACCTAATTTCAGCCAATGCACCCAATTTCTAATTTATGGTTTGATTATAGCGAAGTGTTTTTATCGCAGTGAAGGAGGAGAACGAAGTTGTTCGTGATGGTGGTTCCATCAATTAGGCATTTAAAAAATAAATAAATACATAATGTTGACAAACGCTACCTGCAGTGAAGAAGATGAGTTCAATAACCAACCAAATCTGGAAATATTTGTTGAGGATCTATACACCCAATTTAAGTTTTAGGGTTTGTGAATTGAAAGCAGATATTTAGAGTTGATGAAACCCTTACCGTTGACGAAGTTTGTGATGGTGGTTCAATCAATCCACCCAATTTCGATGTAGAAAGCAGAGAACGAAGTTGGTAATGACGGTGGTGGTTCAATCAGTCCACCCAATTTCGAATTCAGGGTTACAGGGTAAAGATGATTGAGTATTCAATCAACCAAATCCAAGCTCTGTACTCCAGAATCGAAATTGAGTAAAGATTGATCGAGAGTTAGAGTGTGAAGTTGATGAAGATGAAACTGATCGATTTCCACGAAGAAGAAAAGAATCGAGATCGAGAGAGAGTTTTTTTTTTCTGCGTCTTTGTTTTTTGGTTTAGCAGAAAGAGTAATAGAGATACATATTTGCCCCGGGATTTAGTGAAACTTACGATAAAAACTGAAAGAAACTCAAAAAACACGGAGGGCCAATCGCGTCATTAAGTTTATCGGATTAGTCTATATTGCCCTTATATCTGTAGGTATTTACGTTATTTTTTTGGCAGGAAAATATTTAAGGAGGGTCTGTTTTGTCATTTCATCGTTGAACGAAAATTCCTGTCACTAACACCAAACAAATCATTTTGCTTTATATTATAGATTATAAGAAAAATTGATCGATATTACTTGGGTTCTGACAAATTTAGAATAGGCAACGAGGGAAGAGAACCATAAAATTTTGACCAACAGAATCATGCATCAACACAACTGTTTCCATAACTTGACTATTTAGTTAGAAGATTTTAGTTAAAACAGTTTCTAATATGGTTCGAAACCAAATCCCTAATAAGAAAAAAGAAACAAAACAGAGTGACCTTATATCCCTAGAATTGATCTTTAACCCAATAATAATGAAGTTTCATGGTATTTTGTTTCCTTTTAATTTTTGACAATTTTTGCCGTGATGAAACTCTGTGACAAGAAGGAAACGGAATGGAAGAAGAAAAAAGAGAAAGGAGAGAGATAAAATATCAAAGAGAATATAGCCTTAGTTTTTTCAATTTTTTAGTATAAAATAATAAAAGAAAATGAGCTTTTAAAACCATACAAACCTCTGTTAAGAGCGGCCAATGACACGGGGAGAAATGTGCACCCGCGGGTGCACATAGTTGGACTCTCGATTTTGGGTTATCATCCAAGAGTATTTATTCAGTTTCCACTTTTTTTAATCTTTTATATTTTCCCTCCTTTAAAAGGCTAAGTCCTATGAGCTTCAACGTTGCACGGTGAGCGTGACACTCACCTCAAATTAAATTAGATAAAAGCTTTCAACTACAACAATTCTGGAGAAGACAAGTGTCGTAACGTTATTGGTCGGAAAAAAAATTAAAAACGCCCCCTTAGTAGAGAACGTTATTGGTCCAAGCCCCCTGATTTTAACGGCCTAATACTAAAACCGTTAGTAGAAACGTGGGTGTACAAGACTTATGTGTTGATTTACACTTAATTAAAAAATTACACCAGGTTTACACCAAGTACTTAACTGGACGTTAAGTAACACCGTTAAGTAAACTAATGAACGCCTCGTTCCTTGGTATACAATACACACGTCAGTCAAACTCTCAACCCAAGAAAACTAAAACCTAAAGAAACCCAAGCCTCTGCGTCGTCTCATCTCTTATTTTTCTCAATCTTCTTCTTTCACCACTGCCGATTTCACTCTTTATCTCTCTTAGTTTTTCTTTGGTCATCTGATAATGATTCATTAAATTTTTTTATTTTTAATCTCTTCTGCTATTGAATCTGAGAGTTCGACAGGGTGATTGGTATTCAACCAAGATCTTTGGAAGGATCGAGACCATATGTTGTTTTGTTATTGTAATTTTTCGACGTGAGTAGATAATCAGTAATTTTTCGTATTTCTTTACACTGTCTCAATTGAATTTCATATATTTCTCATGCTGATGAAGATACCATTTTCGATGAGGGTATCCATCAACTTAGATAGTCTAAGTAAATCTCAACTTGGGTTTTGCTAAATTTTTTAAATAATTCTGATGAGATTATTGCTCATGCAATGTAGGTAACTACTACAAGACTGTATTGGATTTTGGTTTCCTTTGCTTCAATACTAAGGTTGAGTTATAAATTCCCGTATATCTTCCGTCGAATTCTTGCCGATGTAAGTTTTTCAAAGTTCGGTTAACTGTGTAATGCATCATGTGTACGTGGAAATGCCTACGAAGAATTAATGATGAACTTTTCTACTGTAGAGTTGTGTTTTAATTTTGCATGTGAATTGTGATTTGGGGATTTAATCTGATGAAAACTTGCTTTCAATGGGAAGGATGATGAGAAACCACAAGGATAGATAAATTCGTCTCCCACGAATAAACCTATGATATTTGTTCCGTCTTTGATAAATCAAGGTGAACAGGAACCAATTGATAAAACCAGACTTATATTCCCGAAGAATAGCTCAGCTTTATCAATCACCTCACAATAAACTTAATCGACGCAGCGAAGAAGATTATTGAGGAATCACAAACGATGAGACGAAGTGTTTATGACTACTTTTATATCTTGCCTATCAAAGAAATAAATCTCAAGCCAATTATTACAATTGTACTCGTACGATAGAAGATGCAAGATCACATCACACAACTACGATAAAAGTAGTATCGGTCTAGCTTCACAATCCCAATGAAGTCTTTAAGTCGTTAACCTGGTTTTAGAAGAAGAAAACCAAAGGTTAAAGGAGAATTGACTCTAGCTTTAGCAAACTAGTATCAAACAGAATGTGTGGGGATTAGGTTTCCCAGTTGCTAGAGTTCTCCCTTATATAGTCTTTCAAATCAGGGTTTGCAATCAATGTTAGCTTAGAAACAAAGTTATCTCTCTTTGATTAAGACTCGCAGATTGTATTTTCTTGAGTAAATCAAATTGAGAGATTGAGATAATAACTCCTTAAGATATTTTTATCTAGATTGAGTCTGACTGTCTAGTTGATTCTCTAGTAAAGTAACTCGATGTTTGTCCATACATATTTCTAATCGAAATATTGGGTGTGGTTGTTAGACCCCCGCTTTTTCAAGATGAACATCTGGATGATCTTTCAGATAAAAGTGATTCAGATGAAGGACAAGATATTGATGAGGAAATCTCACAATATATCAAGCTTTTCGACCATCTCATAAAGAAAAAGAAGTCAACCGCTTGCTTGGTTAAATTTTTGACTCCTCTCTGTCTGGAAAATAGAAAATTGAGAAAACTCTTTAAAGGATATGATTGTGGTTATAAACTCTTATAATCTCTTCTTAAAAAACGTGAAGAAGATGTGCGTTCAAAAAATGATGAATGTGATAATCTTCGTTGAAATCTCTTTGTGTTGAAAGAAAAACTTGCAGAAACTGAAGCAATATATGACTCTTAACAAAAATGTTTTAATGACAGAGAAATCGGCTTTCTCGCCAGAGGAAAACAATTGGAGGCTGATATAACTGCTGCTCTTGATAAGGTCAAATCACTGGAAGAGAATATGAAAAGATTCAATGCTAGCTCTACAAAATTATCCACTATGCTGGAGCATGTAAAGAACATCGTGATACATGTGGTATGGGCTATAAATGAATAGACGCTCCAAGTGCTAGTAAGATCAATTTTATTTTTGCTAATGACAATTTCCTAAGTGAAAACTTCACTGATATCAAAAGTGAAAAATTACCTTCAGCAGTTGATGTTCCTAAGAACAAAGATTGTCAACCTTCAAAAACAGCTCATATGGGAACAGTAAAAAACATTCCCTTCAACTGTTATTATTGCGGAAACAAAGGTTATCTTGAAAGGAGATGTCGTTTTCGACTGCGGAATGAAAAACTTCATAACATTCTTGTATGGATGTCTAAAGAATTAATCAAACCTAGTTCTCATTACACTGGTGTTAAAGGTCTAGTCTGCTTCATAACATTCTTATATGGATGATCAATAACTGACATGTCCCTACGGGAATGGGCTACTAACTAACGGTCCCTTAAAAGGATGATCCATGACATCAACTTTCGGGTCCACACCGGATGAAGATATGATACTTACTCAAATTGATAAATGTTTTGTAAAAATCGATTTGGTCTGAAAATTTTAAAATTCCGGTTCTCGAGTAGGGTATCGAAAATCGGAGCTTTCCAAGCGGACCGAAACCCGGTTCGTTGGAAATCCAGATTTTTCGGTTCGTCACAACCTGGTTCATAACCATGAGCGTATGTGCACCTACATTATAGAACATAAATGAGTAACCCTAGGGTTTCCATATGAATGACTCATATATATATATATAATATAATTTTCCTCTGATATATACTCAGTAACGTCAAAATTATTATGTGAGATTATGGTGTGCACAATAGATGGATGCAAAAAGGAGGAAAATGTTGAAGGCAGCAAAGCTATTGAGTTTCACAAAAATACTCTCTCCTTAACCTGCTTTTATGCAGTTGATCATGAAAAAGATATGTCAGTTCAGATGTCGTCTTAATTGGTGGGAAATCTTCTTCGATATTTTTGGGTTGTTCGTGAACAAATTGAAATTGCAACAGAGAATCTTGAATTTCTAAAAACCGAACTGAAGAAAGCAATTGATGAACTTGTTTGTGTTCGATCTCTGGTTGCTAATTATGTCTGAAGACCTTCAGTTCTGTTCTTCTTAGGAGTTATATTTCTTATTTTTGTCTAGGAAACTTCTTATGAGAATTTATTCTTGTGTTTTAAGAAGGATAACTAGGGTTTGGAATAGCAATTATTGTGAGTACACATAGCTATTTCCAATGATTTTCATCTTGCAATGTTTTTAGGTTTATTTATTTAAATTCTAAAGTTTATTTGAAGATGATTTTTATAGTATTAATCTTTATTGGTTTTATATATTGCAAAAAAATATTATTATGGGATATGAGTGTTTGCAACCGTGAACTGTGATTGTCCCATATATGTCAAAAGTTAAGTCTATTATATGTCTTTGAAAAAGAGGGGGTCTAACAACCACACCCAATATTTCTCTTAGCAATATGTATGGACAAACTCCAATATACTTTCAAGAGAATCAACTAGACAATCAGACTCAATCTTAAGCAAAGTATATCCAAGAGTTATATCTCAATTCAATCTGCAATCAAACAAATAGGAATTTGCGAGCCCTATTGAATATAAGAAACAAATTGGACGGTATCAAAAACCAATATACAAGTGTCAATCAATTTAATCAACAACCTAAAGGTCGGATTCACAAACTAATTGAACTTACGCACAACCTGTATTTCAATTATATAAACAAATATAATGCAGAACAGAAAAAACACAGACACCAAAAAATTTGTTAACGAGGAAACTGGAAATGCAGAAAAACCCCAGGACCTAGTCCAGATTTGAACACCACACTGTATTAAGCCGCTACAGACACTAGCCTACTACAAGTTACATTCGCATTCCTTATGCGTCTGAATCCCAGCAGGATTTTGCGCACTTGATTACCTTAGCTGATCCCACCCACAACAAGAGTTGCTACGACCCAACGTTGAAGACTTGATAAACCAATATGTCTCACACAGAAAAGTCCATTGAATAGATAAATATGTCTCCCACATAAATACCTATGAGTTCTTGTTCCGTCTCTTGAAAAATCAAGGTAACAGGAACCAATTGATACACCGGACTTATCTTCCCGAATAACAGCCTAGTAATATCAATTACCTCACAATAATCTTAATCATATATTAGAGAAACAAGATATTATGGAATCACAAACGATGAGAAGAAGATGTTTGTGACTACTTTTTATCTTTCCTATCGGAGAATAAATCTCGAGCAAATCTTAGAGAAGATAGTACTCAATCACGATAGAAAACAGCAAAATCAGAATATGCCACTACAAAGAAAATAGTTGGGCCTGGCTTCACGGTCTCAATGAAGTCTTTAAGTCGTTAACCTACAGGGTTTTGGAAAAACCTAATGTTAAAGGAGAATCGACTCTAGTCGCAACTAGTATAACATAGGAGGTGTGGGGATTAGGTTTCCCAGTTTCTAGATTTCTCCCTTATATAGCCTTCAAATCAGGGTTTGCAATCAATGTTACCTTGGTAACAAAGCATTCAATATTCATCATTAGATGAAAACCTTATTAGACTCAAGATAATATCTTTCAAACGTTATATCGAACTTAGCTTGTTACACACAAATGAAAAGCGACTTTATTTAGATATGAGTAATCGTACCTAAATGTGTGCACCTTGTTGGCTCAACAATAGTTAACCGAAGTTATCCATATGAACACTTTCATATCAACCTTATTCATCTTAACCATAACTAGTTCAAATGACTCAAATGAAACTAGTTCTAGAGTTGTTCAATTGTTTATATTCTCATAGAAGTATACAAGACACAATTGAAGCAAAATCTATATTGATTCACTCGAATCAATTCACGAACATTATAGCTACTATTTGCAAAAGACTTCATTCCTTATTATATAAATGTATTAGTTCATGAGCAAACCGATTTTAGAACATAACCTACTCAAGTATGCAAATGGGTATGCATACCTAAGTGGCCGGACCAAGTTTGGGTTCGCCAGTATGCGAACAGGTACGCATACCTTCCAAAACTCAGTTGAATTTCGGGAACTTGAAACTCACGCCAGTACGCATACCGGTATGCATACTAAGTTCCCGGACTTCCATAAACCAACCAGTAAGCATACGGGTATGCATACAATGGTTCCCGGACTTGGAATATCATGCAACAATTAGCATACAAGTATGCATACTGTGCTATATCCAATCAGGGTTATTTGTTCTAAACTCTCATTTCAATCATTGAAACATTCTTAGAAGACGACAATAGTTGTCTCACACAAACGTACTATTAGCTTCGAAGCAATTTTCAAGTGATCGAATGATCAATACGAAACATTCCGAGTCTACATCAAATGACTGTCTCACGAAAATCATGTAAGATGTTACAAGGAGATTTTCACATGATCATCTTTTGACTATCATCAAGAATATACGATGAATATCGGTTAAAGCGAAAGCTTACCAACACATATTTTGAGAAATATGTAAGAAAGTTAAACTCAGCTCGAAATATCAAATGTGTATAATCGAAGTCTATATAGCTATATGACTTTTTCCTCAAATAGGAGATAAAGTAGATAGACTTTTGAGTGATAAGTGAGTTCAAGTCTCCACATACCTTTTGTTGATGAAGTTCCAAAATCTCTCCTTCGTAGTTCTTCATCTTCAATAGATGAACATCGTGAAGTATAATGCTCAACTACACTTTTTATCCTAATCTGAGACTTAGCTATAAGTAGACTAGAAATCAAGACTTATAGTTTTGGCAACTAAACTTGACAACAAGCTTGAGATAGCAATGCTTGCGAGTTCAACCGAGCAGTGCTCTAACAATCTCCCCCTCTGTAGCTTATCATCCAAATGATTGATTTCCTTGGTTCTTCAACATTACTCGAAATCTTTGTCACTTCCAAGTACTCCAGTGATTCTGAACGTGTTTAACTCAGCATCATAGTTTTTTGAAGATCCGTAGCTATAATAATGAGAAAATAGTATCTCTAAATCATTGTTATACAGTGTCATAGTATTATTACACAACATCAAAGTCCAATTGTATCACAACTTTGACAACAATACTATGGTGATATATATCACTCCCCCTTATTCAATACTTCACCTCACATGAAAACCACTCCCCCTTACATAATGATCTGTAAACCATATGTATTTGTAGTGTGAACTACACATTAATTCTCCCCCTTTTTGTCAATATAAATTGGCAAAGGTACAAAAACTAGTGGGATAATAATGAAATTCTCATAGAGATACTTCATGACTAAAAGAAAACATATTAAATTTGTTTCGATGATTTCACATAGTCGAAACTTAGTGTATTTATCAAGGAATTTATAAAGATACAAGAAAACTCCTACAATATTCCATAACCGCACTCCCTACAAAGATTTGGCAATTAAGCACAAGTTCAGTTAAGAACTCTTCTCTATATAATGTTATTCCCGAAAGAACAACAAGAGCGACCTTACTTTTACAAGAAAAGAAGGATTTCTTTGGACATTAACAAATTACTTGAGACATGAACTTGTATCCAGAAAACTCAATTAAATTAACCACTAGAGAACCCATGATTAATTTAATCATAAATGCTCAACATAAGATAACTTACGGAGCCACACAGTACTTTCACATAAAAGTGTATCAGAGAAAGATCAATACTGCGGAATATTCAAAGATTCATTCTATTTTTCATCAATATTTGCATAAATACATATAATATACTTAATATTTGCAATCAAAAGTTCATCATATCTTCCATAAGTATTTGCATAATGACATAATAGGCTTAACTTTTGACATATATGGGACAATCATAGTTCACGGACGCAAACACACATATCCCATAAAATTATTTTTGCAATATATAGGACCAATAAAGATTAATACTGAAAAATCATCTTCCAAAAACTACAAATGAGCTTAGAAGCATAGAATTACTCCAAGAATCCAAGTTCCCAAGTCCAATAGAAGTGGAAAAAGTGCGACGAAACGAAGCAAAATACTCAAAAACAAGAGTCAGATCAAAGACCAATCTTAACTCATCCAAATTCAGGAATTCTCATCCCCAATTTGAAGAGAATTGAAAGAGGAAGAGAATACAAAAAGAATGAGGTCATTCCTAGTTCATACGAAGAAGTTACGACCAAAACAATTTTACCGAATATCGACGTCTACAGGCCAGTATGCATACCGGTTTGCAAACGAATTTTCGTGACCTGGAGCAATATGAAAACGGGTTTGCGAACTAAAATCCCTAGATTTTTATTTTAGATGATGGTATGCATACCTATTATGTGTACCATGAAGTCCAAACATCCTTAACTACTATTTTCAAACCTAAACATTTAAGAACCTTAAACACAAATCAAGTTAAGTAGAAATGAACGATAAGCAGGGTACATGGATCATTATAAGTACTCTAAGAAAATAATAAAAACACAAATCTTTCTCAAGTTTATAGACATACATTTTATAAGGATCATGTCGTGAATCCTACGGTTTTACCAAATATTCAATATCATACCTAACACAATATGTGCACCCCAACTCTCGTGATTCCCTTACCGTATACTTAATAGAGAATTCCTTGGTGAGGATGCACTTACAACACAATAAAGTTGGGTTGAGGTGAACAATGTCTTTCTCACCACAAATGACTGAAACATACTTTTCCTTAACTATGGATTTTTCACCATCTATAGTTTTTGGCTTAATCTGTTTCACTTTTGGATTATCATGAAAGAGATCACTTTTAGAAACTTTCACATCCAAATCCATTTTTCCAAAGAACCTTTTAAGTTCCAACATCATGGATACTTCCTTCTCCATAGTCATGGAATTTTCTAGGAGATTATTCCTTTTCACACTCAAAGCATCATTGGCTTTCTTTGGTACCAATTCTAAGTGTGTTTAGGAACAATATGAACCTTCTTCCCATTACTCTCTTCTAGGATTCTTGGAATAGAATTGGATTGACTATTATTTTATAAATTAGTATTTCTCCAATTGGGAGCATCAGATCTTGTCTTCATCTTTACGAACCTATCGTTTTGATAACCATTACGATTGTGAAAAGGATTCATATGACGTTTATAGGAAAATCTAGGTTTATCACAACACTGATTCCTTTGCCTAAAGGTTGGACAGTTACAACCTGTAACGTTAAGGGAATTAGTCTTAACATATGATCTTGGTTTCACAACTTCTTGTGATTCCCAAACAAGAACATCATGAAGTTTCTCATTCCTTATACGGAAATGACATCTCCTTTTCAGGTGACCTTTATTTCCGCAATAGTGGCAAACATAAGGAATGTTCTTACCTCGATCTGTGTGTGATGACTTTGGAGGTTGATATACTTTTCTCTTTTGAACCTTAACTGCCGGTGAAGGTATTTCACTTTTGCCATCATTGGAAACCTTTTGTTGAGCGGAATCACTAGCCTTGACAAATTTTACCTCTTTGCTAATGCTTGGAGCATTTATTCCCTTAGGCCTCTTCCTATGCACATGCCAAAAAAATGGTGTTTGGCATTCCAGGTGGCATGCCAAACCATTTGTGCCGCTATGGGGAAACCGCAGAGCGATCGAATCCCTAGCGAGCGATATTGTGAATATCATTCGAAATTCACTATATCACTACCGATATAATCAATATCGCCACTGTTTAAGTTTCTGACGCCTATAAATACCGCATCTCTACTCCCACCTTCTCAATTCTCCTCAATTCTTCTTCTCAAAACCTTCTGAAAAACCTCTGAGTTTCTTTAAACTTTTGTTCTAAAATGATTATCTTCAACAGATATGGAGAGAAGAAAAAGAAACAAAAAAGGGAAAGTATCTAGTAGTACCTCAGGCACTGGAGCAAATTTTGTTGTGGATACAAATTATGAGTTTAATAATGTTAGACTAGTAGCCGGTGAAGGTGTATTCTCTAATCACCTTTCTGCTAATGAAGGGCGATGTAACGCTATACATCTAAGAGGTGGATGGAGTGAGTTACGTACAATTTTTCAATTACTTCCTCCTGATGTTCAAGAGAGAGTGGGAAGATATCCTTGGCGACATCTATATCTAATACAACCTAGAAACCACAGGACTCAAGGTGTTCAAGTTATATTAGAACGATGGTGGAAGACTATAAATACGTTATTTTTCAAGGACTTTGAATGCGGTAAGTAGGTCTTTTCTAGTAATTTAATTTTTACATTAAGTGTTTTGTTTCATAAAAATCAACAAATTCTAATTATGAATAATTATTGTTAATAGGAGTTACACCGCTAGATTTATACATGTTAACCGGAATTCCATGCCAAGGGAACTTACTTCCATTTAATAGACTAAAGTGGCAATCAGAAGATAGATGGAAAGAATTACTTCCATTATACTCAAATGAATTAGAAGGAAATCCTACACATAGACAAATAAAAGCAAATGGGTTGAAGGTGTCTGGGTTGAAAAGTTTTTTCCAAATTATCTTTGTAAAAATGCGTCAAAACAGGGTAGCTGGTAATCAATATTTGATCCCCGAACATTTTGAGGTGCTAGAACGTCTGTTTGTATTATGGACACTGGGCCAATGTCTGTTTCCAAATGCTAGCTCAGTAGTGTTAATTGGGTTTCTCGAAGCATTAGAAGATTTAGAGCAAGCACCAACATATGATCGGGGGACTGCGATTTTATCAGAGATTTACATTGCCCTAAGTGAAAACTCGACGTGTGAAAAAGATAGCTTTAATGCTTTTGGGGAGTTCTGGAGGTAAGAACCAATATTTTTCACATTATGTATTTATTTGTCATTTTCATATGGAAAAGTTATTAACCTCCTGAATGTTATTATTTTCAGTATTGGTGGTATACATATTTCCGTGTTTCGGAACCTTGTCTTAAGAATTATACGAATGTTTTTCCGATCATACGGAAGTATGATTCTGATAATTGGGAAGCTGCACAGATTGAAGATGGTCAACATGCTGCTATTGTTCATAAGATTCAGCAGTTGAGTAGAACAAGACATAACCTTATCTCACAGCCATATGAAGCAGTACCTGAATTCCAAGAATAACTAGGTCAGACAATGGTAGAGTTAAGCCTTAGAAGGATGGTGTTATACAACCCTATTTCTGAGAAGGGTGTTTGGTATTATGGTGAAAGACAACTTCTTCTATTGCAAGGGAGATCAGTGATAGCTGTCAACCCTTATCCCAGTACAGATGTTTCAGCAGACGATTACTTCAAATTGATAAGGGAAGGTCATCGTTGGCAAGAAGCTGATGAATTGATCCAGGAGCCGATGGACAGAAATGAGTACCTATCTTGGTTTAATACTATTTTCAAGCCAAATATTTCCATGAAACCGCAAAGTTTGGGTCGGATGGATTTTCCAGCTTTAGGTAGGTTGCCACTTGACAATGAATTTCTTCCTTCCCAACCTCCACCAGAGACAAATGACGTATTTGCATATCCTTCTCAAAGTTCATCGTCAAACATGCCACCCTTTTCTTGGGAAGTAAAGACTATATCCAGCACATCTGGAGAGATTGTTAGTTTTCCAATTGTTTCAAGTGCACCTACTCGGACTTATCCATACCTCGGGGTCAATGATACAGAGTTGGATTATCAGACCCGGTGTAACGATTATGCAGCTCTTGTTCAGGGATTTCATAATATGCACTTGGAACAGATGCAAAGTTTTAGGGAAAACATGATGTTTGAGATGAGTCAAGGACTTGAGGGTAATGATTTTTCAGGTGGTAGTAGGGGAATGAGTCCCGGTGTTACAGGAGCTGGTAGAGGAATGGCTCATTTGAGTCCCGGTGTTACAGGAGCTGGTAGAGGAATGAGTCCAACCGGAAGTCAGAAAAGTCATAGAAGTCACCAAAGTCGTCGAAGTCACCAAAGTCGTGGAAGTCAGCAAAGTCGTGAAATAAGTTTGAGACGTCGTCCTATGGAGGAGGTACCAGAAAGTTCAACCCCACACATGGTGTTAGATACTCAAGGTGGTGAACAAAACATTGGCTTGGATACAACTCCTACACGTATGTTTAGTCATTTTCCAACTGACATACTGACTCCAGGTGGTGGTGTGAACATGAAAGTAGTTAGTAAAACGAATCTGTACACCCCAATTGCCTCAACCTCATCAGCATTTCAACCATTCCAGCAACACTATCAACCACACCCATTTCAAGATTTGTATCGTGTTCCCATACCCCCTACTCCCATTTCTTATCAAGGTTATGGTGATTATGATGAGACTCAAGCACCAAGAGAGTATCAAACCGGCAGCTTAACTAATTTTATGAACAACTCTATGGATCCAGAAAATGTAGGCAATTGGATCTTTGGTCCGGGAGGAAATGGACAAAGAAATGAGTAGTTTAAATGTTTTCCTTTAGTTGAATTGTGAAATGTAATTTTGTTTTTTTAAATTAATGGAAACTATCTTTTCAATTAATGTTTAGATTGAAACCAGATTTAGATCAATTATCTACTACTGCTCTACCACAACTATCAGTGGGTCATCCATTACAAAAAGACTTTTCTATAAGTGGATATATGCTATCATGATCCAGAGAAACATGTTGTTTCCTCTGGAGTCAAATCCACTTCGGTTATGCAAGGACTAGGCATGGTGAAATGAATTTTAAGTTGGGTTCGAATTGGTTGAAGTCAGGAAGCCGTTGGATGAAGATCTGATGAGCGATTATCATAGTATCGAGCGATAGCTTGACTATTGCTGTCGATTTAATGACCATCGAGCGATGAAGACTCTATCGCTCGCTGGAAACTCTGTCGTGTATGAAAATATGCCAGAAAAAACATATTGGCATATGAGTTTGGCAGTATGGCATACCCATAGTGGGTGCATATATGCCAAATACATGAGTTTGGCATATGCATAGGAAGAGGCCTTATAGCTCAATCCCCGTGTATCACGATGATTTTTACTTGCTCCTAGCATAGTGGTTAATTTGCTTGAACTAGTGTTGAACTTTTTCAAGTCATCTTCCAACATCTTGATTTTATCAAGAGAAACAGTTAAATCAACCTCAAGGAATTTTTCTCGAGCGAGATAAGCGCTTTCTCTGTCATCAAAACTTGCTTGATGAGAGTTAATCCTTTCTTCAGTTTCTGCAAGTTTCTTTTCCAACAAGGAGTATTTTTGATAAACATTATCACATTCAAATGACTTTCTACTCAGGTTTTCCTCAGAGTCTTTGAGGATCGATTTTCAAGAGCGATTCCAAACATAAAGACCTCCGTAAATCCTTTTCAATTTCTTGTTTTCTCGACATAGAGGAGTCAAAAGAGGTGTGACATGTGAAGTTGTCATCTTTTTCTTTTCCAGCGAATTCAAAACCTTCACATACTCTATTAAATTACCACTTACTCATCACCTGAGGCAAATTTAAGGTAGCCCGAGAAAGTTCATCCAATTTTTCTTCTAAGCATGTATCCCATTTATTAACAGTTTCTACATCAAGAGAATGTTCAGATATTGACTTAGACATGAAAGTTCTCTCAGGTGAATCCAAGATTTGAAAATCAACTGGTAATTTCTGAACTAGTACGTTTTTAGAGATAGACTCATCCATTTAGTCAGATTGCTAGAAACACAGACTTATGAGGTCTTAGTGTATTTTCATGCTCTGATACCAATTAAAAAAGCGGGGTTTGATGTAATTTTAGATAGTGGTAAGTAGAGTTGTCGTTCACTCGGACTTGATGAGATTGATTTTAAGAATTAAAAAAAACTAAAATAATAGAAAAAATATATACAAAATATTGTCACGGGATGAAGAGACACTTGGACGCATGATTTCACTACTTTTCATATTCTTGTGGTTCAGTCATTAACTCTATACAATATAGCTCAAACAAAAGAAGTTGTGACTCTAAATCTTTGCCAAAAATAGATTTCATAAAACATTATATGTAAGTCGTAAGCATGACGTATCAAAAGTAATTAAAACCAATCATGCGGCATCAAACAAAATAACAAATAATTAATAGAAATCATAAAGCAATTAAATATATGCAAAAAGTCATATAAAGAATTATTTCATTTACCACAATCATGAAAAGTTGCTTCCTCCGTTGTCCCACTGATGGGTTCTAGCTCCGCATTGTGAAAACACACTCAAAAAGATAATTCATAGCTCGAATGGTGTTTACAAAGATGAAATAGGGAGAAAATGATGAAAATCGGGTATTTGCAACGCTTACAAGTTGTTGCAAAACCGCTGTTACAATATATGATAGTATGAAAGTGTTGTAGTCACTGTTGATATGTCGTTGCAAAGACTGTTGCAAAATCGAGAAAAGACCACGGTTTATGAACGACAGTCTTTGGCAGCAGTTTGTTCTTCGTCTTCTTCACAGCATACACCAGCAGAAAAATATCTGCAACTCTTTATTCTCACTCCCTGTTCTCTTCCCAACTATCCATCCCCCATGTGAGACCTTAAGAACCCTTTTTATAGTCAACAGAATCAGAATCTCGCGCGATAATTGCTTCAAATCTTCTCTTTACTCTCTCGGGAAAAGTTTCCATGATTAACTTATTCACGCGTCTGTTGTAGAGTTTCACGTATTTTCTGGGGTTGTCATACTCAAAACACGTTAAGTAATCATCCCAGAAGTAGTCGAATTCTCTGCAAAGACATGCAGTCTTTCCACTTATAGAAAATCATGCCGGAAATAAAATACTCTCCCTGTTGTACGAGATATGATAAGATCTTCTCTCTTTCACGTTACCATCCCTGTTTTGATTCAAAAGGTCATTACTACCCCAAATCTGTGAGAAAATCTCGAGAGAATCCCTCTAAAATCAATACAGCAAAACGCAGGTGGAAACTGCTTGAATCCGAGTTTCCCGCCAAATCCAATTTTGAACTCGTGAAGAAGAGGGTTGCCCCTATCCAGAACTGGTGTGTGAATAGCAAGTGCCCAACTGAGGTGCCCCTTATCCAAGGTGAGGGTGCCTTTAGTACTTTTTCTCCGGGGTCCAAATAGCACTTTTTGAGCAACTTTTTCCCCACAAATGTATTTCTCCAAAAACACCTACACAAACATAAAAACACCATAATAAGTACAAAATCAAGTACTAACAATAGAGACATTGAGGACAATTGAGACACAAAAATGTGTCTATCAAATACCCCCAAACTTATTATTTGCTAGTCCTCGAGCAAATATAATCTAGAAAATAAAAATCTAACTCACTAGGTGGCCCCGGTGACCGAGTTAATCTCGGGAGGGTTTACCAGAGGTGTACCCACAAAACCTTGACTTCTAATTGGTCACCAGTATCCAAAGAGCTATGAGGACATACAAATTCTCAACCTATCTCCAAGTGACTAGAATGCCAAAGAAAGGTGCCCTAAAATTGACTTAAACCATTGAAGAAAAAAGGGGAGACACATTCGCAACAACCAAATGTATCTATGATAGATAAAGAGATATCCGCTACACAAATAGATAAACATTGTAAGATGTGTCCGCTGATTTACAGCTGGATCAGATTAGGAGAGAGAAAAAGATGAGAGGGACATCTGCTACACATCTGGAATAATTACGTGTGATGAGTTAAACCATTGCTAGAAAGATCTTGTGCCAGATTGAAAGCGGACTAACAAAGCAACCAAATGTATCTATCTTCGACTCTCTCATAGAGATCAGTAGAAACAACGTCTTCTTCGGTCTTCAACTATTGATGATAAATTCTTGAACCTCGGAGAACCTTGACAATTAATTATTCTCTTCGATTTCTTGCTTGACATAAAAATTTCTACTTCCTTGTGGCCTTATTGAACAAAAAAAACGTAATGATGATTTTTTTTTTAATTTTTTTTTTTGAAACAGAGGAATAAGAAGACAAAAATTTACATGGCTATCACAGAAAGAGTTTAACACTTGGATCTTCGCAACTTGTGATGTCTTAGTATCATGAAATTCAACAACTTATACCGTTTTTTTTTTTTTTTTAAATATTCTTGTAACCCTTGATTTTGAATTTTGATTTTCTATTGTTTCTTCTAAACCTTAAACGTCTTCCACTTTCTTCATAAATTTTGATGTCGCTCCGATTGTTGATGATGATAAGATTCTACTGAAAGAGCGTCGTAATCCAGTAACTAAGACTACATTGTGATGTTGCTTTGTCTTTCTGGCATTTACTGACCTACTTGCCTTTCCATCATGGATGGTTAGGTACATCACAGTTACCGTCTAAAAGGAACAAGTTCTCTCCTGAATTTCAAGGATCTCAATGTCTTTTTCTCTAATGTCTCAAAAGGTTGTTATCCCTAGCATTCCAATTTCTATATTTTCGGTGAAAAAAAGTATGTAAACTTATCTAACCGGATACTATGTGATGCTATAAGTTTCTCCCTTACCCTCAAACTTAAATCTAACATTGTCCTCAATGTTCTAAAGATAAAATTAAAAACATGAACAATGAGAAACTGTTACCACTTGAGGGAAAAGAAATAAGGAAGGATATTACTGTATGCATGAGCGTGGGTTCCTTCCATAAAATGCTAAATTTAAAGTCTTTAGCTAGACATCAAATACCTCAAAAGGATTGTCACCTTCCAAAGTTATATACCAATAGCCGAAATAACTGTGGGTCCTCAGAACCAAATAGAGCGGACACAAATGAAAGACTACCATCTTGGATTAGAAATATGAGCAGATGGAGCATAACTTGATCTATGGCTTTTATCAAGGAAACTAGATTTATATGGGTACCTCTTTGGGCTCTATATAAGTGTCTAGTAAAACAGGTTCAACCGAATGACATGTCTCTAAGAACTGGGTTTCTTTATGGACAGTATCTGGAGGATCGGGTAACAGAGTTTGAAGGAACTCAAGTAGTATCTTAGACGCACAAAGCTCGAGTCCCAAGTTAGGGACTTCAATTAGGGATACATGGCGATCACTAGAGTCATCATTACCCCCAAACTTATGGTGAACAATATCCTCAAATGGACCAAAATCTATGAGATGGATTCCAGGGTCCATAAAGTCAGCACAATAACTAGCTTCTTTGTGAAACTGGTCATCTAAATGAACAACATCATCGTATAAGGGATTATCAAAGAAAATCTCTAATATAGGCTTATCAACTAAGGTGTTCGTCATGGTTACCTCCTCCGAATCACTGAAAGGTTCATCAAATAATGGATTATCAAACATAGTGCAGGCTAAAGGATCTGGAACTAGAGTGCTAATCATATTCACCACTTCTAAATAATCTATCTCAGAAGACTTAATGACATTAAAGATATTTAGCTTAGTAGTAATATTACCAAAAGATATGTTCATAAGTCCGGTTCTATAATTGATGACGACATTAGATGTGGCTAAGAATGGGCGACCAAAAATCACCGGGATTTGAGCACTTGGGTCCTGAAAAGGCTGGGTATCTAGAACAACAAAATCCACTGGGTATATAAACCTATCAACCTTAATAAGAACATATACTATGACACCACGAGGCACTTTGACATACCTATCAGCTAATTATAGTGTCATTTTAGTCGGTTTCAACTTACCAAGATCTAGCTGGGTGTATACATGATACGGGAGTAACTTAACACTAGCTCCTAAGTCAAGTAAAGCTTTATCGACCATGTGATTACCAATCACACAAGAAATGGTGGGGCATCCAGGGTCCTTATACTTAGGGGGTGTTTGGTTCAGAGGAATTGAACTTACTTGACCATCTAAAAAGGCTTTCTTATGGACATTAAGCTTACGCTTTCGTGTACAAATATCTTTAAGGAACTTGGCATAAGCAGGCATTTTCCTAATTGCTTCTAATAACGGAATGTTGATGTTCACCTGCTTAAATATTTCCATTATCTCGTTGAAAATTGACTCCTTCTTTGTTGGGGGTTAACAACTGAGGATATGGGGCTCAAGGCACAAAGGTATTCCTATCATGAATTTCTTGGGACTCCTTAGGAATTGTTTCAGTTTCCTCAGATACGAGTTCCTCTTGTGGAGTAGAAGGTGGAACTACAGTATGTCCACTAGGCATGGCTACCTTATTGTCTACCGTTTTACCGCTCCTAAGGGTTGTTATAGAGTTCACATGGTTTTTATTATTTCTCACAAGCTAAATATATTTGATGGACTCCTCTAGGATTGGGCTATGGTTGACTAGGGAACTTGCCTTTTTCTCTCAAAGTCTCATTTATCTGACTAACTTGGATTTTTAAGTCGAAAATATACCGAGAGTTAGCTTGGACCATCTATTTGTTTTCTTCTAGACCTTGTACACCCGTTTGCTGAAGTTCTATAGTGTTTCGAGTTAACAAGGCGAGAGACTCTTCTAAACTCATGATTTTATTATCTGAAGGGGTTTGAAACTTTGTTGGTCCTGAAGGATTCTCAGCATAGCCAAAACCTAGGGGAATAACCTGAGAGTTACTAGGATGACCTTGACTCTGGACCTTGGACCAAGAAAGGTTTGGATGGCTTCTCCAACCAGGGTTATAGGTTTCTGAATATGGGTCAAACTTCTTATGGTTCTCAAACCTGGTGTTATTATAAAGAGCATGGGCTTGTTCTCCAGTAGTCTGTCCTTCCCAAAAAGGCACTACTCCACCACTAGTTCGACTCAATTCTAAAACTTCAAACCTTTTAGCTATGGCTGCTATTTTGGCATCTGATTCAAAATATCCTTCAACCCTATTAATAGTTCATCTACTTAGAAGAATGGTTTTCTTGGGCTCCGTACTATTTTCCCATTGGTAGGTCTTTTCGGCGATTTCATTCAAAAATATTATCGCCTCATCAACAGTTTTATTTTCAAACCCACCTGTGCATAAAGACTCAACCATGGTTGTTGTCGAATAATCTAAACCCTCGTAAAGGATTTGAACTAGCCTAACTGTTTGTACCCTTAATATTCTACACAAAGAAATGGGCAAAGTTAGGCCTACAAAGCTCGTCCTATTAGCTAAGAAGGGTTCATTGGGCTTAAGATGTGTTCCATGGTTAGCCATATTTAGCTAACTAGGCCCTACAAAGGCTTCATGAGCAAGCCCATATTCAACAAGCCAAGCTAGGCCTCACTAACAAAACACTCAACTCACAAGACCATGAGCAAAGAACTCCAATATGGGCTCACAAGTTCTACATAATCGTGCCATGTCAGCAATTAGGGCCACGTTAGATGGCCATTTCAGCGAATCACATGCCACATCAGCAGGGGTGATGACGTGGCAGACGACACGTCAGCAGAACACACAAAACGTCAGCTGAGTGATGACGTGGCAGGTGACACGTCAGCTAAGTAATGATGTGGCAGGCGACACATCAGCAGAACACACGCCACGTCAGCAAAGTAATGACGTGGCAGTCGACATGTCAGCGAAATACTTGCCACGTCAGAAAAGGTGATGATGTGGCAGTTTTCACGTCAGCAAATGATCCAAATCATCGACTGTGATGCCACGTCAGCACAACCGTTAAACTTAACGCTGTCACTAACGGCGTCAGTATATACCTAGAATATTCCGTCAAATAGTAATGACGTCAACGTCACCGTTAAAGCTAACGGCGTCAGTATATTCCTAACGTTGATAGAATATTCCTCCGCTGATATCAGCATGACGTGGACAAAGCCGACGGACCAAAGTCGGGGCCAATGCCGGCGGCCCAAGCGAGCGACAATCGGCGCTTAGCCGGGAACGATTAATTATTGATGTTATTCGGTGTGTTTCGATGCACCTTAGTCCCGTAGTCCCGGATGTTTGCACCCCAATAAAGCTACTCGTGGGATATTTACACCCCGTCTTATTACACCCACTTCTCTTACACTTTTGGTTATCCACACCCCATTATGGCTCATTAACTATGATGGAAGTTACTAAGAATATTTTGGGAGCATGCAGGTGATCAATGCCAGAGTCATGCAACCATGCATGCAGGGCCAGTTACTACAAGAGGCATTTAAGGGCCTGTCATAACAGCAGGCATGCAGGGCCATTACTGCAATGGATGCCTGCTACTAAAACGGAAATTCGTGACCTATAAATGGAGGATTTTACATACAAAAAGGGAAGCAATATTCATACCAAAAATACATGTAAGAAAAATCCTATTTGTGACCTTGTATGCTAATTTTTGCATGATATTCCAAGTCCGGGAACCATAGTATGCATACCCATGTGTGTACAGGTTGGTTTATGGAAGTCCGGGCACTTAGTATGCATACAGGTATGCGTACTGGCGTGATTTTCAAATTTAGGAAATTCAACTGAGTTTTGGAAGGTATGCGTACCCGTTCGCATAATGGCTAACCCAAACTTGGTCCGGCCACTTAGGTATGCGTACCCGTTTGCATACTTGAGTAGGTTATGTTCTAAAATCGATTTTTTCATGAACTAATACATTTACATATATAATAAAGAATGCAATCTTTTGCAAACCATGGCTATAATGTTCATGAATTGATTAGAGTGAATCAAAATCGATTTTGCTTCAATTGTGTCTTGTATACTTCTATGAGAATATATAAAATTGAACAACTCTAGAACTAGTTTCATTTAAGTCATTTGAACTAGTTATGTTAAGATGAACAAGGTTGATATGAAAGTGTTCATATGGCCAACTTCGGTTAACTATTGTTGAGCCAACAAGGTTCGGTTACTTGTATCTAAATGAAGTCACTTTCCATTTGTGTGTAACAAGCTAAGTTCGATCTAATGGTTGAAAGATATTAGCTTGAGTCTGATAAGGTTTTTATCTAACGGTGAATATTGAATACTTTGTTTCCAAGGTAACATTGATTGCAAACCCTGATTTGAAGACTATATAAGGGAGACCTCTTGCAACTGGGAAACCTAATTTCCACACCTCATGTGTAACACTAGATGCGACTAGAGTCGATTATCCTTTAACCTAGGTTTTTCTAAAACAATTATAAGTTAACGACTAAAAGACTTCATTGGGATTTTGAAGCCAGACCCAATTATTTTCTCTACAGTTGCATGTTTTGGTCTTGCTATTTTATATCATTATTGAGTACTATCTTCTCTAAGATTTTCTCGAGATTTAATCTCCAACAGGCAAGATAAAAAGTAGTCATAAACATCTTCGTCTCATCATTTGTGATTCCATAATATCTTGTTCCGCTACCATACGATTAATATTATTGTGAGGTAATTGATATTACTAGGCTGTTCTTCGGGAATATAAGTCCATTATATCAATTGGTTCTTGTTCACCTTGATTTATCAAAAGACGGAACTAAACTCATAGGTATTTCTGTGGGAGACAAGTTTATATATTCAATAGACTTTTATGTGTGAGACAGATTGGTTTATCAAGTCTTCTACTTTGGTTCGTAGAAACTCTTAGTTGTGGGTGAGATCATCTAAGGGAATCAAGTGCGTAGAGCCCTGTTGGGATTCAGAAGTGTAAGGAACGCGACTGTACCTTAATCAGTGTGAGATTGGTTAGGGCTCAAATACATTCCAGTCCGAAGTTAACTTGGAGTAGGCTAGTGTCTTTAGCGGCTTAATACAGTGTGGTTTTCAAATATATACTAGGTCCCGAGTTTTTTCTACATTTGCGATTTCTTGTTAACAAAATTTTTGGTGTCTGTGTTATTTCTCTTCCGCATTATATTTTCTATACAATTGAAATATCACAGGTTGTGCGTAGTTCAATCAATTAGATGATCCAACCTTTGGTTGTTGATATAAATTGATTGACACTTGAACATTGGTCTTTGGCCGTATTTTTCAAGTTGTTTCACATAATAATCAGGCTCACGGATTTCTATCTGTTTGATTTGCTGATTAATTACATTATAAAACAGAGATACAACTCTTGGATATATTTCCATTGATTGAGTCTGGGTGTCTAGTCAATTTTCCTGGTATTATGTTGGAGTTTGTCCATACAGATTGCCTAAACGAAATATTGGGTGAGGTTGTTAAACCCCCTCTTTTTCAGTTTTGATGAGAGTGAGTCTTCCGGATGGAGTTAGGCATTTTTCCATCCATCCTTTAGCTTTTCGAGCTAATATTTGTAGGAGGGGAGCGAAGGTTTGATTTGATTCCCTTCCTTGTTTGAACTGGACTCCTAGGTAGGTTGGAGGTTTTGATGTAACCGGCATATTAAATAATTGTTGAAGTTTGTTTACCTTGATCGGATCTAGTTTTGGGTGATGGATGATTACTGATTTGGAAGTATTAATTATCTGTCATGCATATATGCTATAAGAGTGGAGTAGGTTTTTAAGGTGTTGGTTACTCTGGTTGGAAGCTTTATATGTGATCAGTAAATCATCCACATACATTAATACATTAAGAGAATAATGGGTGGTTCTTTTTTTGATATGTTAAGTACCCGAACGAACTTTTGTTTTTGAAGGTTTCCTAGATTTGTAGATAGGATTTCAACACATATAATAAAAATATAGGAAGATAGCGGGTATCCTTGTCTGATACCTCTGGTTAGGGTGATGTAACCATGGGGTGTACCATTTATGTTGATTGAGTATGTAACTGTTGTGACGCATAGCATAATGTAGTCTATAAAGGCTGATGGAAATCCAAGTTTTGTAAAGGAAGTTTTGATGAATCCCCAATTGATGAGCACGAAAGTGCGACGCATTTTCACCCATAAATACATTAGCTAGGACTCATTTTATCACTAATAATCTTGTTTGTATGTGTTTTTGTCAAATAAGCTCTTATGGAGAAGGTTGCTCGAAAAAGTACTTAAGGCACCCCGAAGGAGTGTTAAAGGAGTCCCAGAAATATGTTGGAAACACCCCAGAAAAATTACTTAAGGCACCCCAAAGGACACATGTTATTCGGAATCCAGCAACGGATAAGGGGCGACCACTGGATAAGGGGTGACATTCTTCTCAAATTCAAATTTCAAAATTGGTGGAAAAATATGTTTCAAAACTGTCAGAATTAGGGTTTGAGAAATAGAGGTGTTTGAGTGAGATTAAATCGCTGGAATTCAAGGGGAAGCTTTGATTCGTCAAGACAGAGATAACGTGAGTTTCAGAATTAGTTAACTTTGACTGGAAAATCTAAAAAAAACAGTTGCAGTCACCGGGAAAAGTTAGGGTTCAATATTTGGAGTGTTAGAGGGAGACTCGATGGATCAAATCAGTTGGGTTTGTTCTTAATGGGGAGACAGGGATGATAATGGTTTTAGATTCGTTTAGAATGAGCTGGATAGTCATCAATTGAACAAATATCAGTCTCGGGTTTACTTGGCTTCGGAAAGTTTTGTATGGATTCTGGAATGGATTTGATGCGACTTAATCGCTGGAACTGATTGATTTGTTCTTGGTTGATCTAAATAGGACTGGTAAGTCCTTCGGATTTGAAAGAATTGGGATACATCGTGGGGAATGGAAACACTCATGGAGAATAGAGTACACGGGCTTGTTTGTGGTTTCACTTGGCTGGGGTGGAGATAAATCAATTTCTGGTGAGTTGGCAGCGTGTATGGAACGTGTTTGAATGATCTTAGCTGACAGTTAACGTCTACAGAGGAATAAAAGGAAAGAAAATCGCGTGAAGAATTGAATAAAACCCGTAAAGAATATTGAATTGATGACGAGATATTTTGGAGATTTTATGCATCTGTGAAGTATTTAATGGGTGTTTGAGTGCAAGAGAAGGGATATCGAGAGTTGGGGGAAGAAAACAGAGAGTTGCAGAGCAACTTATGTGCTGCTGCTGCGAGAAGAAGAAGAAGAAGAAATTTGACGTCCACTGACTGTCGCAGAGAACTGTCGTTCTTGAACGATACTTTAATAAAAACACCATTTGAGCCATAAATTATATTTTTGATCAGTTTTGGCACGCTTATTTTAAATTTGCAATATCTATTGTAACAGTGAACTCTGTAACGCCTATACAGCGTTGCAGATTCATTGTATTATTAGATTTCTTTAATAAAAACACCATTTGAGCCATAAATTATATTTTTGAGTGTGTATTTATCATGAGAAGCTGAACCCCAACATTGGGTCGATGGAGGAAGCCGAACTTCACACATGGGTGAATTTATCTTATTTTCTATTTAACTTTTGCACTTATTTTGAATAAAATTATGATTCGATAAAATTAGTTGTGATTCAATTAGATAGGTTATGCTTTGTTTAGATAATCTATGCTTAGGGGATACAATTAATGTTTTGAGGATCTACTTTGGAAAAACAAGAGTCGATGTTTTACTGAGCGATAATTGTTGAGAATAAATAATTGAACCTCGTGTTGTGAATTCGGTGGAATCTTAGACCCAGTGACTCTCTATTTTATTCCTTTAAAATTAATTTTAACAAGTCTGAGAGAACTAATCTTAATTACTATTACGAAAACTCAGAAAATCATTAATCACCAATCTAAGCTATCATAGGCTTACTGGATATCCAGTTTGAGAGTTATTTTTGGATCTTTGGTGAGGTTTGAGGTTTTGATATGATTCAAGAGTTCTCCAGAAATTGATATGTTATCGTGTATTGATCTTTGTGGAACAAAATCACTTTGGAAAGGGCTTATTAATAAGGGAGAAGGGGTCTAATTCGGTTGACTAGAATTTTTGAAATAATTTTATATGTGACCTTACAGAGCCCTATGGGTCTGGACTGAGATGGTTTTGAAGAGTGGTCGGTTTTAGGTATTAGTGTTATATTTGTGTGATTCAGGAGAAGATGTATATTTAGGTCATTAAAAAAAACACCTAACCATTGCTGTTAATTGGTGATGAGTTGTTTCCTAGAAAACTTTGACAAACTTACTTGTATAGCCATCTGGACCTGGAGCACTTTTGGAATTTATGGAGAAGAGGGCTTGTTTGATTTCCGTTGTTGTTACTTCCTTTGTAAGTAGGTCTGATTGTCTGGGAGTTATTCTTGGTTTGATATTTGTAAAAAGGTCTTCATTTATCACTGTAGGCGGGGCAGCATATTGTTGAGTGTAGTGATCTAGAATGAGCTGAACAACGTCTTCCTTCTTGTTAATCCAGTTTTTTTTTTTTTTTTTTTTTTGGATCTTGTAATTGTTGTGTATTATTACAGGCTCTGTGAATGGTAGCTTTAGTATGGAAAAAGGTTGTGTTGAGATCACCCGATTGTAACCATTGAATTCTAGATCTTTGTTGCCAGTATGTCGCATGACATTGTAAAAGTTCTACATGATATATTATTAGATGTTTTTCTTGATGCATCCAGATTTCCAAATTGGTGCCCGATTGAGTTGCACATTGATGTTATGCATGCTTTATCTTGGATGTAGATTTCTTGATCATAGGTAGGTGGCCAAAGGTTTCTTTATTCCATTCTAAGAGAGTTTGTCCAGTTGTTATGAGTTTTAGTTGGAGGTCGAGGGTAGGTTCACTGTCTTGTTGTTGCTCCCAAGATGATTCAACTATTTGCCTGAGTTGGGGATGAGAGAGCCATAAATGTTCAAATTTGTAGTTTTTTGTTCCCTACCAATCCATTGATTTCCTTTGTAGTATTGGGGCGTGGTCGGATGCTATTCTTGGAAGATGAGTAACTGTTGCATGTGGATTCGCCTCCTGCCAGAGTTGGGTTGCTAAAGCTCTATCTAATCTTTCTAGAATGTTATCTTGCCCCATTTGGTTGTTTTTCCAGGTGTAAGGGTCTCCTCGGAATCCCAGATCTATAAAACCCATTTGATCCATCAGAGTGAGGAGAGGTTGAGATTGAGTATATGTTACTTCATGGTTGCTAATAGGGGGTACCAAATTGCTTGGGGGTGTACCAATATTGGTATAAGACAAAACATCCTCAAGCCTTGCATTGGTATACCCCCAAGAATTTTGGTACCCTATTAGCAATGTTGTGTTACTTGTCTTTTTTTTTCTTCTTTTTTTGATTGATCTAGGACGTCGTTGAAGTCTCCTAGCAAAACCCAAGGTATGGATGGATTGATGTTGCTAAAGATTGTTGGGAACGATTTTTTTATTGTATATTTTTTTTTCTTTAATGTGTCGACTTTGTGGACTGTGCAAGTAATTCCCGGAACTCATCAGACTCTCTTAAATCTCTACCAGCTGAAGAAGTTACTGTTGGTGCTTCCAGGAACTCTTTATCATCTGAAGTTACTGTTGGTGTCGACTGTGTGGGCTCTGCTGGTGCTTCCCGGAACTCAGGTGTTGCATCTCGCAATTCTTTACCAGGTGAATCGTTCTCGCTCACGCCTGATCTGCTTAATGCAGTCTTCCAACGTCGTTTTACCACGATTTCTAGCATTCCATTTCAGTGTAGATTAGGCTTCTCTCGAGCCTTGAAGACCTGTTTGGATAACGTGTTGTGTAGACCTTTGGATACTTCGACCTGGATTCGCTTACTACTACTCCCCATCTGCGTCTTGAATCTTTATAGGCCTACACGGTCAGCTGAAGAGAAATCTTCCAACAGGAAGCGTCTCCAAATTGCAGCCATCCAACAAGCCTTGCTTACTTGGAAAGAACCGATGGGATGTCTTACTTTTATTTCCAAGATGCTACGCCTCCCATGCCAACAATATTCAGCTAAAAAAGACAACAAAAAGAAGCCCGAAGTGGCCAATTTAAGTGCTTGTCGTAGGAAGATTGAGTATGGGCATTTTGCAGCTGCGATTCGGGTTTTGTCTTCAAACGGTTTAGCTCCTCGCAACGAGAGTACTTTGACCGAGTTGCAATCCAAGCACCCAGTAGCTCCGCCACCACACTTTCCGGATGATGTCGCAATTGGTGACCCAATAACAGTTGATTCACGAGCTGTCGTTGGTGCTATAAAGAGTTTCCCTAGAGGAACTTCCTGTGGTCGTGATGGGTTGCGGGCTCAACATTTAGTCGATGTCCTTGGTGGTGCTGCAGCGGCTATAGCAGACGAGTTAGTGGCTTCGGTTACTGGGGTTGTCAATCTTTGGTTGGCAGGTAAGTGTCCTAAGGTGTTAGGAGAGCTTATCGCTAGTGCACCCCTTACACCTTTACTGAAGCCCGGGGGTGGCCTTAGGCCAATAGCGGTTGGTACTATATGGCGCCGTTTGGTCTCTAAGATGGCTGCTTTCTCAGTTGGTAAGGAGATGCAAGTTTACTTGGGTGATCATCAGTTTGGTGTTGGAGTGCCGGTAGGAGGCGAGGGTATACTTCATTCTGTCAACAGTTTGTTGGATTTAAAGGGTCATTCGGATACTATGTCAATATTGCTTGTTGATTTTTCGAATGCTTTCAATATGGTGAGCAGGTCTTCTCTTATCAAGGAGGTTCGGCTACATTGTCCAGGTATTTCTCGTTGGGTAGAATTTTGTTATGCTAGGCCTGCTAAACTGTACTACGACCAACACATCTTGTCTTCTGCACTCGGCGTTCAACAAGGCGATCCTCTCGGGCCCCTCTTGTTTGCATTGGCACTTCACCCCCTTGTGAGGTCAGTTTCTTCTCGATGTAAGCTTGATCTGCATGCCTGGTACCTGGATGATGGCACAATCATTGGCGACACTTTGGAGGTTGCTCGGGCTTTGAGCATCATTGAGTCTGAAGGACCTGAAAGGGGTCTTCATCTTAATATAAAGAAGACCGAAGTATTTTGGCCCTCTTCGGATCCACGCAGCTTGGAGGTAGGTGTTTTTCCCCCGGACATTGGCAGACCTAGCAAGGGGGTTAAGCTTTTGGGCGGACCTGTGAGTTTGGATTTGGAGTTCATGAGTGACATGGCACTTAATATGGTGAATAAAACTATTAAGCTAATGTCTTCTATCAAAAAGCTCAGGGACCCCCAAAGTGAGATGATGCTGCTCCGTAATTGCGTCGGTGTTTCCAGACTCTATTTTTCTATGCGCACTACCAACCCGACAGCTTTACAACATGCTTCTGATCTTTTCGATGACCACTTGTTCCAATAAAGTTGATTTGGGGTTGTCTAAGAATAACAAGGATTTACGTCCGGCTGATATCCTTGTTCCCAACTGGGAAAACGGCCAAGATGTGTGTATGGATGTCACAGGAGTCTCCCCTTTTACTGGTGATGGTGTACATGCGTTTGTCCCAAGCCAAGCTATCTCCAAAGCTATTTCGCGTAAACGTTCCAAATATTTGGATGAGTGTACTTCGCACAGTTATGGTTTGGGAGTGCTAGCCTTTACTACCTTAGGAGAACTTAGTGAGGACACGATTTCGTTTTTCAAACGTCTGAAGAATTGTTTAGTTAGTCATGATGTTGGTAGTGGTCTCGGTAGTTTTATTTTTCACAGATTGGGTATTACTATTCAAAAAGGGGTTGGTGCCCAGCTTGTTGCTCGGTTACCAACTAAAACCTTTTTTGTAAATTGACTTATGTATTTTTTATTAATTAATTGATTTTGGAATAAAAAATAAAAAATCTAGCACAATAATATATTATTAAATTACGAGGAACTAAAGACAGATAAATATCAGTGATGACGATAAATTAGTAAGAAGACGGTCTGGTCGGACCAGTTATGTTGTAGTCATTGTCGCGTTTAGGGAAGTTTTATCAAGTCACCATTATCGCAGATACACTAATATTGTCATAGATTTTACTTAAAATTACTTTAATCAAGATACTACACTAATTTGAATATTCTTTATATTTCCAAAGTCAAATGGAATTGTTTTTGTATTGTTTATGGCTGTACTGTATTTTAGTGAGAATATGCTTTGGCATCATTTCATCAAGCGACATCTTTCATCACCTGTTATTGCTAATTCAAGGTAATTGCATTGTTGAAGCTGACAGATGCTTAATGTATCCCCATGGTATGTTCCGATTGGTTAGCATATCAAAATCATGCAGCTAATATTGGCATTTTGCAGGGTATTCGCAAATGCACGGCACAGTCTGTGGTCACTGGTGATCAATACATGCTTGTTATCTCTTGTCGTGAAAATTTAGCATTTATTTTGCTTAGCTTGGACTGAAACTGGCAGCAAACACTCGGACATGAACGTTTAAGGTTGATATTTTTCATGGTTAATGACGAGTAACAAGCGATCAAATCAGGTGATTTTTTTTATGCTAATCACCAGGTGTTTTCAACCAGGTATTCTAAAAAGATCTAAATGAGGATAAAAAGCTGGCCGCAGGATATCCTTGACGATGAAGTTTGATTTCCAAAACATCCTCTCTGGAGTCTGGACTTGGAGTCACAGGCTGGGGGCCTACAACACCTGCTCAACGAGTAGTGCTAGGATGATCCTGAGTCCTACCTCTATTAGAGCCACGAGATTTCTCCAGATTTTTCTCACGGTCCACTAATCATTTTCGCTACTCAACTGCCATGACTGCTGCCTTGTGAGTTCTAGGTTTCATGACTTCATACGATTAACTACCTAAAATATTGCTTCTACTTACTATCCTTAGAGCTTCTCCAATGGTGGTTGTGTGTGTTTCTTAGGTGGCAACACAAACAAAACATCCTCATTCCAATTTTTCCTTAAGTTTAGGGAGAAAAATAGTTCATCTCCAATGGTGTTGTTTGTGATGTTTTATGAATTAAATGTAAATTTTATTGTTAGTAATTTTTAAATTTATTAGAGCTAAAAATGGTTATTTAATATATTAAAATTAATTTAGGTAAGCAAAAGCTTACTAGGATAGCTTGACATTGTCTAGATCAATGTCTAAAACTTGACATTCACCGTGACAATGTCTAACAAAAATTAAGCCACATCATCTTCACATTGATTTAAGAAGTTGGGGTGGAGAAGAATTTTTGGAAAAATGAATGTCTATCCTACGTGGACTTAGACATTTATCTTCACATACATGCCATTGGAGAAGCTCTTATTTCCTTTATATCACATTTAGAGCTTCCCCAATGGTTGTTTCCTTTATAGCACATTTAGAGCTTCCCCAATGACATGTGTGTGGAGATAAATGTCAAAATTCATCTAGGATATACATCTACTTTCTCTAAAATCATTCTCCAATCCTGATGTCTTAAACCAATGTATAGTTGACTTTGTCAAGATGAACATCTAGTTTTAGACATTCCCCTTGACATTGTCTACTATCTTATTCAGCTTTTACTTAATTGAATTAACTTTAATATATTAACTAACCATTTTTAGCTCTAATAAAATCTTAATTATAGAAAATAATATTTATACTAATTAAAAGAAGAAGTTACATGCAATACTTAAGGAAAACACAAAATTGGTTTAAAAGACCAAAATTAAAATTTCTGGGGTGAAAAGGACAGTTAGATTTTGATACTGTTTAAATGGACAAAAATTTAAAAATAGTCAGGATGTAACCAGTTTCATCCTGCCCATTTTCAAATACTTTTTCTTATTTTTATTTTACACAGGATGCATCCAGTTTCATCCTTGATATTTTCTAAGTTTAAGCCAGGATGAATCCAGTTTCATCCTTGTTATTTTTTTTTTGTCCATTTCACCCATAAAAAATTTTACTCGTCCATTTGAACCGTGTTTTAAATTTTTTTGGACAAATGACCCACTTTCCATAAGGAAAAATAGATTGAGGATGGCTTATTTGTGTTGCCACATAGTAAACAAAGACAATGACCATTGGAGAAGCTCTAAGCTTGCAGTGGACATCAACTACAAAGATTAATGGGATAATTTATAAAGTACCCCGTTTTCTTTTCTTTTTTTGTTATCCTCGATATTTACAAATTTGATAAAATGCCACTGCAGTTTAGTATTCCATCATATGGGCTAGATTGGAGGTGCTAGATTAGCACATAAGTGTTGCAATTCCAAAAAAAAATGTAGCAAAAAAATTTAACACTAGTTCTCTTTCCTACCAGTTGCTAGCATGTGAAGTAGCATGCTAGATTGATACGCGGAATGATTCAAATACTAGAAAAACTACATTTTCGCTAATGATTCAAATACCGATGGATTTATTTTTGATCTGATCACGAGATTGGTTGCGCGGAACCATTTAGCTAACCATTTAGCGCAGGCTCGACGCCGGATCGACGTGGATCTAATCTAGCTGCTAGATTAGCACTCCCATAAGACTTAGGAGGTATTCCTGACTGCTAATCTAGGTGCTAGACTAGCACCCATAAGACTTAGTCTTAGTCAGCACTGTTTAGGTAACCGTAATAGATATTCGATTAAGTCACAAGGAAAATATAAGTCACGGAGAAAGTTCCGAGTCACAAAGCAGATTTTGGGGCATTACAATAATTCAATATAGTTTTGGATCCTAGTGTAAGTTTCAAGTTTCATGATACATGTTTAGGCCATGAGACAAGACAACTTTCAAGTAGCAATACAGATTTTGGATCACATCAAAATTCGAGCACCTCGATGCATCTTTTGGGCGACTAAGAAAACTTTCCGAGTTACATAACTGATTATATCACAAGACTGATTTTAGCTCACCTGGTAATTTTTCGATCAAAGCATAATCACCTGGTTTCATGAAGCAAAGCACTTTTGTTATATCCAAAGGCACTATTTTACATCCAAACAAACAAAGAACTTCTATCTTATTCTCTTGATTGCCACTGCATAAATTGAGGCGGACTATTCTATGAAAGAAAAGATAGCTCCGAGACATAACAAGGTTAGTAAATAACAACCATCAACATCAAATTCCTCCTCTTTAAGTTTTCTCGAGGGAGAGACAACTAATTTCCTTCCAACTTGTACCAGAAAAGAAGAAGAGTCCTCAAAAGAGTGAAACTCATAGATTTCTGAAAAAGATGGATTCATAACTTCAATTCAATGCAAGCATTGAACTATTCAATAAAAAGGGTCATTGAAATTTGAAGAAATTTTGCTTATAACTACAAATGTTTGTCGATTAATGGAGCAGAGTAGTAGAGAAATTGAAACAACAGAGAATCATCAAGAAATGGAAGAGAAGATATATGTAGCAGTAGGCAAAGATGTTAGAGAAAGTAAATCAACTTTATTATGGGCTTTAAAAAATTCTCGTGGAAGAAAAATTTGCTTACTACATATCCATGTTCCTGCTCAAATGATTCCTATCAGTAATCTCTCTTCCCCTCTCTGTATTTCTATGTTTTACTGTTTCTCTGGTTTTGAAATTTCTTCTGACATTGTTGTTAATGGTGGAGGATAAACAGTTGACTTTTCTGTGTTCGACTCTTTAAGCTTATTTTTTGGATTCAAAATGTTTTGTTTGGTTTTGATGGAATTGGAGGAGTTTTTTATTGAATTCAAAATGTTTGATTATATTTCTCAATGGTTTTTTTTTTTTTTTTTTGTATGAAATGAATTTTAAGAGTTTTTGTTGTTTACTGAATGCAGTGGGAGGGAAATTCCCGGCATCTCAATGTAAAGATGAGGAAGTTAGGGCGTATCGAGATCTCGAAAGACAGAAGATGGTTAAGAGCTTGAAGGAGTATGTTTTGCTTTGTGCTAATGTTGGGGTAAAATTGATTCTTCTGCTTTTTGCACCTTGATTTTCTGTGATTTTGAAGTAGTCTATCACTTGCATGATGTGTATCAGTGTATGGTCTTTAGGATTTTAAGTGTGCGGTTGTTTCGAGTTTTTTTTCAGGTGAGGGTAGAGAAAATGGAAGTTGAAATGGACAATATTGAGAGAGGAATCGTTGAACTTATCACTCGGCATGACATTAAATGGCTTGTCATGGGAGCAGCTGCAGACAAACACTATTGGAAGTATGAGTTTAATGAACACTTTTGCTTCTTGTTCACTACTAAAATGGCTGCCATAATTATCACTAGTATTATTACAACAAATCATCGATAATTGTTTGTTGCATTGCGATTCATAAGCATTACTGCATTAGTTGAAGAAAGAACGTACTTCTTTCCATTAAGTTATTAAGAACTAAATTCGTTAAACTCCTATTTTTGTACCTCCAATTTTTATGGAGGGATTGATCTGTGAATGTGATTCTATTGCCAAAAATGATGAAACTTGCATTCAATCTAATGCTGCCTCATTTCTGATCCGTTGTACTCGATTAATTTGCAGAAAAATGGCAATGCTCAGGTCCAAGAAAGCAATCTTTGTGTGTAAACAAGCTCAAGTATCTTGCCATATATGGTTCGTCTGCAAAGGGTGCCTTATCCTAACGAGGTATGGTTTAGGTGTCACAAAAGACATGAGGATTATGTCATGGATTCCTATTTCATCAATCAAACATGCTGTTCTAATATATACTTGGTAAAAGAACACTTCAAAAACTAGACCTATGTTTATATCCAGGGAAGTTAGGACGGGTGAATCACAGTCGCAGGCATCTCCATCAGAGGTAGTAGTCAGTGAAACCACTGGAGCTGCCGAATTAGATGGTACAAGCATGAGATCTCTCTCAGATGGTCGGGAGGAACTGGCGAGACTCGCTAACCCTGTTAAGAATTCATTTCGGAGAGTGCAATCTGACAACTTTGACACTCGTGGAGCAGTAGTCACAACATCGTCTTCCATAGACAGATGGGAAGCTACAAGGACGAAGCCTTCTCAGGTGTCAGGGTTCACCATATGGTCTTTGTGCGAAGAAGTCAAACCTTCAGTTTCTAACCAATTGATGCGATATCCTGGTAATGAAAATGGATTGTTATTGCCAAGAGGGCATGAATCTGATGTGGATTCTAGTGATTGTTCTCCACAGAATGAGCCAGTATGTACTACTTTAGATTCTTTCGATCTGATTCAACCTATTATGACTCTAATTCTTCAGTTAATGTAAAATGTCAGAATAAATGCTGCAATTACATTTGTTCGTGTAACTTTGCAGGTAGAAAGACGAATTACTGAAGAAATGTATGATCAACTACAACATGCAATGGCAGAGACAGAAGATTCAAAGAGAGAAGCATTTGAAGAGTCAACTAGGCGTCGGAAGGCTGAAAGACATGCCATTGATGCTATGCGTCAAGTAAGTTTCTTTCTAAATCACTTTTGTCGCCATGATAGTTCTGTTGATAGAAGTATTTACACAGCATCATTCTCGTTCTCTTGGTTATCATACATGACTTATTAATCTACCCAATGAGCTTATACACTTGGCACTCTTCTCATCCGACTAAGCTGTCAAACCATTTTATCACAGGCTAAGGCATCAGAAAGATTATACGCCACTGTGGTGAAACAAAGGAAAGATATGGAGGACATTCTAGCAAAAGAGAATCTAGAATTGAAGGAGATGAAGATTGAGCAAGATGATGTAGTAAAAGAACTTCAAACAGCTCAAGAGCAGTTATCGTCCCTAGAGTGCAAACTAAACGACTCCGAACGCATTGGACAGGAGTTGGAAGATAAGATTTCCTCTGCAATGAATCAATTGAAAACTCTCAAGAGAGAGCGAGATGAGATGCAGTTAGAGCGTGACGAAGTATTCAGAGAAGCTGACAATTTTAGAAAAAGGAGAGAGGAAGAGAAAATTGTCTCAAAA